>CANNZV010000527.1:0-265836 GCA_947561585.1 Caprella mutica
GTTAGCGGGACCACAAATTATCTGTGTGACCCTAGCTAAATCTTTCATTGGCTAGAATTTTAATAATTTTTCCTCTTCGCAACATGCGAGACGTAAAATTAGCTACCATAAAATTTTGGCTGTACGTTCATAAATAGTGTTGTATAGCCAATATCATAACAGTTATATCCTATTAGGTTAAACATTAGAATACCTGTTTTACCCAATATTTTGGTGAGCAAATTGATCAAGGAGCCCAAAAGCCTTGCCTACAGGTACCTATATTTAGATATAGCATAGCTATTGCAAAATAAGTAACATACGGGAAGAAAATGCGAACGCCACGTGAGACTCACAGGAGGTCTCACGTGGGTCAATTATTTAAAAATATTTCTATCCTTTAATCAGGATTTTGATATAGCGCAATTAGGTTTCAGATAGGTTAGGTTATGGGGGTCTGGAAAGGTACATATGCAGTTTATTTCAGATAAATCATCACAAATACGTATATCGGGAGGAAGCACGCCCCCCCCCCTCCGGTACATACCAGATATGTAACCTCCCTGCCGGGTCATTAAACAATTATGAAGTGTGCAGTACGACAAAGTAGCGGATCCAGTGAACTACTTTAACGGTTTCATGTCACTAAGAGGATATGTTAAAAAAAATCCAAAAGATATATACATCTTTGAAGCGTGTATTTTAATATCATACCACAAGAATGCTATTTGAAGATGCTAATCACACTCAAAATTAGATGTGTGACCCACAGGTTAAGACCACGTACGATTCACATGAGCAGTAAATGAGTAATTTATTCATAGTCATATGCTCACTTGTACATTAAAATTATTAAATATATAAAACATCACTTTTATAGAGTAATAGGAAGTAAATGATATTAGTGACCACGAATATGTAAGCAAAATTGTAAAAGGTTTAATAAAACTTTGTTTTCTCAAGGAAGTGTGACCCATATGTGAAACCTCCCGTGAGTCTCACGTGGCGTTCACATTTTCCCCCCGTATTGGGTCAAGCAGGTAAATTGCGGCACACTAACTAACTGCAGCATCTAACAACAGAAACATCATGGCTTCAAAACGCAAGTTAAAAACTTAAATTAATAAATTATAGCATGCCTGCGCTTCTTTTGATAGCTACCATGCCATTTTAATGTAATTTCGGTTCAGAATGTTAGAGATTCTCTTGATAGGACCGCAATTAAAAATAAAAGGGGCAGCAACTTACCTGCGTGACCCTACTAATGCAAATTTCATGCGGTAAAAAACAGGAATGGTGGCACAGTCATAAAATTATTAATAGTCACATGCAATCCACTTCTTTCACTATTAGACATTTTGGTATATTTTCGTTTCAGCAGGATTTATAGAATCTTGAAAAAAAGGGCGTAATTTACGGAGTTCGTTAATCAGTTAGCAGTAACGACTAAAAAAACTCAGTTTAAGATCAACATCCAGGAATGATATGGTTACTGTATATAAAAAAACATATTTGAAAAGGATACAAAGACAGTTTATCTTTCAATTTGTTGAGGAGATTGGTAAATGAAATCTCTCTTGCATTCAGTAATGTACATGTTTGAGTTTAATGTTAACTATATGGGATAGATAAGATTATGATATATCACCTGGATAGGTACATAAATAGTATTTTCTATTTAATTTCCATAAAACTAAGTTTACCTAAAATGAAGGAGTTTGGTAACCGAGAACTCTCCAGCATTCAGCAATGTACGTAAATGTTATCTCTATGGGATAGATAAGATCATGAAATATCACTTGCATAGGTTTAGTCCAACGCCCTATTAGTCCGACGCTCCATTAGTCCGACGCCCCAATAGTCCGACAGTATTATTTAATATAAAAAATTACTAAATAGATATACTGAAATAATAACCAATCCAAATAATACAATAATGTTTCCTTTCTTTCATTATTAAATATCATATTCCTCTATTATTATTACTTATCCCAGCAAACATGAATGTATCTATTCGATGTCTAAACGACTCTGTATAACCTCTCTTCCGACATCGAATACCAGTAACAAATTAGACATGGTGACATCAAGTAGACATCAATCCGATATCCGTTTGCACCGCTAAACCGCATCATATCAAGTATATTTGGCATCGAAGCGATACCGTTATAACAGCGTAGAATAGAAAGATAAATTACGACATCCAACATACATAGAGATTCTCCATCGAACAGACGCCTAATTATATATCTAATATGTTTCGAAACGATATCCACTTGCATCCAATAAATAAATCAATTAAAATTGAAAATTCTTACTTCATTGATACAACGTACTGTACATTTAGATGCATATCAATTTGATTTTTGTTATATATTGTTATGTGTAAATTAAATGGGAAGAAATGAAGTGATGTGTCCTGGTATCGATCGTGGGACCCTCCGTCTTCGTGCCTGTAACTCTGTCACATTTTCACCGTGGATGTATTAGACTAAAAAAAAATTTTGATATTAAACGACCCGGAGATACTTGAAGATATTTTAAAGTGAATAGAACAATACAGGCAAGCACCGCTTTTTTAACCAAAATCACAACTTATTCTTATTACAAATAGTAAAGAGTTGGTTAAATTTTTACATAATTGTAACTCTTCTTAAAATTTTCGTTCCTTCTGAGTTCAAATTAAAGAAAAAAATTTGAGGCCACGACTTAGAAGAAATTAATATATAATTAGATTTTTATAATTATTGTGTTTCATTGAACAAACAGGAATTTTGTGCTCTGTAAAATATTTTTAGCAGTAAGGTATATGTTCCAAGTTATCAATAGGGTCTATATTTTCGAACACGTGATAAAGGAAAATATAATAATTATTATTTAACTACTATTTAATTCGTAACATAATAACTGAAGGTATGATACCAATTGAAATGAAAGTTAAATAATGATTAAATATAGATTTATTGAGTCCGATTACCACTTTAAGTTTAATTATCTATAATGTGAATCACTGACTTTTAATCGTCTCATTTGCACAGCTCTTGGCACTAGGTGAAAGCTCAAGTTATCAGATATGGGGTTCCGCATTTTACGTAGAAAAATTATTTGGAATTGATTTTTATTTCTAAACTTGTATTTTTCGTACTTGTATCATGAATACCAATTTAGGTAAGAATTTAATAATGATGATTATTACCTATATTTATTTCTTACATATTCGAAAATGTGGATCCGTCCGATAACACAGAATTTACTCTAAAATGGAACCTGTTAAACAGCCAATCATTTTTTTTTTAATTATTTACGTTTAGTAGAGGTTTAACGTCTGTTTCGGAACCAAAATCCATGTCGCTGACGTCAAAAGGAAATGAAATACAAGGGACTGGAAGAAGCAGTCAGAAAGGAAAGTGGCTCCATGGACAAAGTCACGACTAATTCATTTGACTAATTCATTTACTATTTTGTAATAAGAATAAGAGGTAATTTAGGTTATAAAAGCGGCGTTTGCCAGTATTGTTCTATTCACTTTAAAATATTTTTAAGTATCTTCGGGTCGTTTAATAGCAAAATTTTTTTTAAGTAAAATGCATCCACGGTGGCAAAGTGGCAGAGCTGCTGGAACGAGGACGGATGGACCCACGATCGATACCCGGTCACATCACTTCATTTATTCTCATTTAATTTATATATAACATAATGTAACATTAATCAAATTTACACGCATCTAAACGAACAGTACGTTATATCAATGAAAGTAAGAATTTTTAATTTTAATTTATTTATTTATTAGATGCAAGTGGATATCGTTTCGAAGCATATTGGATATATATTTAGGCGTCTGTTCGATGCAGAATCCCCATGTATGTTGTATGTCGTAATTTATCTTTCTATTCAACGCTGTAATACGGTATCGCTTTGATGCCAAATATACTTGATATGATGCGGTTTAGCGGTGCAAACGGATATCGGATTGATGTCTACTTGATGTCACCATGTCTAATTTGTTACTGGAATTCGATGTCGGAAGAGAGGTTATACAGTGTCGTTTAGACATCGAATAGATACATTCATGTTTGCTGGGATGCTGGTCTCAGTGTATTGGGCCAGCAAAGGCCCGACGTTGGTCCACCTCACGGATGTCCACCGGCCCTGAACAGTAGAACCACGTATAAACGACTTATTGGTACCGAGGATACTTAACGTTGCCGATGTGATACTAGTGCAAATCCGACATTTTGTCAACTCACTCACCCAGTTCTAGCAAATGACTTATAAATGTCTCATGAATAACTACTTCTTATTAATGAATTATAAACTTGTTATTAATACATAATGTTGCCAATGTCATGCTGGTCTACGGCCAGTGCTATTTTATATTAGATGCGTATTACGCCATACAGAGCACGTGAAGACAACAGTTAGGAGAGGGTGGTCATCAATGGGACAAAAAACACAAAAAGATTGATATTTCACTTTCTATGAGCAAAATATGAACAACCAGTGCTTACTTAATTATAACGATGAGAACGATGGAACAGTTGATTTAACTAATATATTGTTGAGGTTACAGTCGAATTTTAAGTTCGAATTATCTCTTTATGTTGTTCTACACTTAGTTGGTTCATACAATATCAGTTTAATGACCTCTAGCTTCACCGATTCCATGTCAGGAACATTTGGAAAATGAGACTCATTGCACTTGAATCTTCGCCTTACATCAATATTTCGTATTCATCTTTTTCATCCTTTGGCTTAGTAAATTATACACCAACAGAATACGATTTAGAAGTCTCATCAAACACTACAAGAATATAAACCTTCATTTCCAACGTTTTCCGTACAGGTTTGAGTTCATCAAGTGAACATATCTTCGTCCACTTCTTCAGACGAATGGAACAGTTAGATTAAGAGCTCTGTACCAGACCAAGAACAAGAGTTTACAGGCTATCTACGATTCTTTATAGTTTATGAAGTGATTTCGAAGGCCTTATCTTTTTTGTGGTAGCCGGTAAATTGCTCGAAAACAATTGCTCGAAAGACAATTGCTCGAAAAACAATTGCTCAAACGAACAATTGACCGAAAGAACAATTGCTCGAATAAACAATTGCTCGAATGATCAATCGTTCTAATAATATAAAATAAATGAAATACTTTATAGTTTATGAAGTGATTTCGAAGGCCTTATCTTTTTTGTGGCACCGTCAATAAGCTCTTCTTTCTCTGGGGTATCTGGTTCAATCATGCTGCGTCATTTTCTTTTATTATGAGAAATTTGATTTATATGTTGTGCTCAGATTTCTAAAGCTCTTGAACATGGTCGAAAGTCCCGCTTCAGCTGGAAGTTCTGTTCCTAGAAGAAGACCTGAAGCTACAGTTCACGTTATTGTATCAAAAATAGATATTTATTGATTCATATGGAATAACTAGACAGTTTGGTTGACAATATGTCACTGTCCCATAGTTCACCAAATTTGCTGTCCCAATGATCACATAACGCCATTTTGAAAACATGTGAGTATAATGCTTCAACTACAAAAGTATACAGGTAATTCTTTCATACGATCATATTTTACAGATTATTTAATATTATGGAAAAATGCCGTTAGTATAATATGTTAAATCAGCAAATTTATAACAATTGAAACAAAGTACGAAAATTTAGTTTTCCCACCTCTAAAACATGTTTTCGCTTTTAAGCAGAGCTGACTGCATCCCAACCGCTGAATACAATGCGAGTGAAACACGCAAACACGAAAATCTTAAATGCAATCGCCAGCATTGCCCGGGCGGTGATTAAATGTTGCATAAACTTTGATGAGGCAGTTGAAAACGTTTGAATCACGGACACGGGTTTTCTGAAACAGTCTCAGAAAATGAAGCAGTGATTCATTGCGGTGATGAAATTTGGTTTGATGTTGGTATGGAGGTCGCATAGCTTCATACTGCCAAACAAACGCTCGCTGCCTCTTCCTACCGTTAAGCCAAACGGTAAGGGAAAGCTTGTCAACTCTTAATCACCGTCCAGCTAAAGCTGGTGAAGCACCGTTCAGGATCTCTGCATTGGCCTAGCGGTAAAAAGCGTCCACGAACTCGCGTCTACCGGTGCCAAATTTTGGTTGGGCGGAGTTATAGAGGAAATGAACTTTGCAGAGAGGAAAACTACCGCTTCTCAACGCTTGCAACATTTTTAAAAGCTCAAACCCGTCGGAGCGGTAAGGGAACATAAGCGGTGGCTGAGCGTATATAACGTTGCTCTAACGGGGACCAGCTTCTGTCAACGGTAACGAGCGGTGATGAATTTTTTCTCCGCTCAAGAAACAGGTGTGGGTCATACGCCCCCTCCCCAGGTCACGACCTCCTCCCCCCCACCTATATTTTAATCCTTATTTTCTAGTTTAAAAAAAATGAATAGCTACTGAAAGTAGCTACCTAGATAGGTAAAACTGAGAGTAGCTACCTAGATAGGGATACTCTCAGTTATTTCTATCTAAGTAGCCCTTCATTTGTTTAACTGGGTAAACAAGATTACTATTCATTAATAGGACGCCCCCTTAGTCCATCTCCAAATTGGTCAGACGCCCCAATAGTCTGACACCCCAGTAGTACGACACTTTTGTAGTTTATTACTGATTTAGCATAAAATATATGCATATAAGGGGCGTGCCACCCTCCGAACCCCCCTGCCAGGTAATTAAAAGATCATGAAGTGTGCAGTACCACAATCTAGCGGATACAACAAACTGCATTAGCTACTTTCAGTTATTTCTATCAAAGTAGCTCTTCATTTGTTTAACTAGGTAAATAAGGATTAAAGAACAGGGGGTAGGGGAGGGGCTCGTGACAGAGAGGGCTTATGTTCAGATTTAAAATACTTTTGAATCAGTCAATCAATTTTAGTTTCTGAGTTTATATCTTATTTATTAAGATCTTATTTAGTTTTTACCCTTCATCAATAATTAAATTTTTGAAGGAGATAAATGAATATTTTCCCTCAGGGGCTCAATCCTGAATTGTCTGTTGTGAATGTTAATGAAAGACACTCTGAACTATTGTAATATGGATTATCTTTTTTATATTTATCATGCTCATCCTTTTTTTAACACTAGTTGCAGTTTTATAGAATAGCGTTAGAGTCATGCTCTCCAACTAAGATGTTTTAGATTTTTCTGGTATGTAGGATTAATCTCCCATAACCTTTTCATTTTCATCTTCCGTCTGTGAATGCAGATACTGGTGCTTGTGTCTTTTTCCTACACATTTCTTGGTAAATGACTGCATATTCTCGTAGTAGCTTTTCTGCATCTCTGAGCATTTGTACCGACAGGTGGTAGGTTTTTCCTACACATTTCTTGGTAAATGGTTCAATGTTCACTGAACCATTTTCTTTTCTGACTGCTTCTTCGAGTTCCTTTCCATTTGACGTCAGCGATATGGCCTTTTATTCCAACCAGAGGTCAAACCTTCTAATTCTGATAAGTTTTTAGTTACTGAAATTAATATAAATTGAAATAGGTAGCATCTAGATCTAGGTGAATCTTATAAGATCCGGCCGTGATAGAGGCTCAATATGATTACCATTTATTGTTTAATGGTAAATTGTGCTGCCTATAGCATTTGATTTTAAATTAATTACAGTTGAAAAATCTAATTTGATTAGCTAATCCTTTTTGTAACTTCCTCAAAAATAGATGGTGGATGTAACCTACTTAGACAAGTTACAAATTATTGGACGGTTCCAATTCTTCCATCAAAATAGAAATAAGTATGTAATAAAATTTATTTAACTTTGATTATATACAAAGAGGTAGTAATATCAAAGACGTAAAACCTTCCGATAATTCGTAACTTACCCTATATCAAAGGGTATCAAAACTGAAAACTCCAGGGTTTTTGCATCTAAAATTTAAAGTGACCTCGTTTATTCTTTCCCTGATAATATTTCAATCCAGTGTGTGAAGCTGAAATTATTAATATTGTATCTCGTCTCAAGAACTCATCTTATGGTCTATATGATGTTCCAACTAGAATTTTTCAAATTGTTATAAGTAGTTTGTTTGGTCCTATATGTGCAATTATTAACAAATCTTTGTCTAGTGGTATTGTTCCTGATTGTTTAAAGAAAGCTGTTGTTATTCCTGTGTTTTAAGTCAGGCTCTGAGTCCAAGGTAAGTAACTACAGGCCGATATCTATTTTACCACTTCTCAGTAAAGTTTTCGAGAAGTGTGTTAGTACTCAACTTTCGGATTTTTTGGATAAATTTGATGTTTTGAGTGATTATCAATTGGGTTTCCGAAGGTCAGGGAACACCACTGATGCTATTTTGAACTTAATTGAAAATATTCACCATGAACTAGATTGTAGGATGCATACAGTCAGAATTTCTATTGACCTTCGTAAAGCGTTTGATACTGTTGATCATGTAGGGGAGGATGGTCATCAATGGGACACTTGGAACAATGGGACATGCTGAATAACTTTTTTCTTTGAGGGTAATCTGTAACAAAATCTTAGTGGTAAATTAGACATACTTCAGTGCATTCACTCGCATTGCATTCAGCGGTTGGGGTGCAGTCAGTTCTGTGTAAATGCGAAAACGTGTTTTAGAGGTGGGAAAACTGAATTTTTCGTACTTTGTTTCAATTGTTATAAATCTGTTATCTTAACACATAATGCTTACGGCATTTTTCCATAATATTAAGTAATATGTAAAATATGATCATTTATGAAAGGATTGCCTTTATACTTTTGTAGTTGAGCCGCTATACCCATATATGTTTTCAAAATGGCGTCATGGCGATTTGGTGAAATTTGGTGAACAAATGGGACAGTGACATATTGTCAACCAAACTGTCTAGTTATTCCATATGAATCAATAAATATCTATTTTTGATACAATAACGTGAACTGTAGCTTCAGGGTTTCTTGTAGAAACAGAGCTTCCAGCTGAAGCGGAACTTTCGACCATGTTCAAGGGCTTTAGCAATCTGAGGTCATCACAAAGCACAGCATAGAAAACAAATTCATTAATAAAAGAAAAAGATGCAGCATGGTTGCAACGGCTACACCAGAGAAAGAAGAGCTTATTGCTGGTGCCACTTAGAATAACGCCTTCGAAATCACTTCATAAAGTATCCCCCATAGACGGTCTGTAAACTCTTGTTCTTGGTCTGGTACAGAACTCTTAATCTAACTGATCCATTCGTCTGAAGAACTTAAATCTCTACCGAAAGCGTTGGAAATGAAGATTAATGCTCTTGTAGAATTTGATGCAACTTCTAAAACGTATTCTATTTGATTGAAAAGATTCAAACTCAACGGGAAATCCATAATATTAGAGGTTATTTAACTCTGCGTTGAAAGTTTTTTTCAGATATCAAGCTTTCGAATAGAAAGATTTCTATTCATCATCAGGAGAAGGGTGGAAAAACCTGGACCTGACAATGAATTTTATGACCAATGGTTGTATGTTGGATACCGTCTTTCTATTTAAGCTATATATCCTAAAGTTTATTAATATTAATTAACAATCTATTTAGTATTGAGATATGAGACAAAAAATTAGAAAATTTGTTACTAACTTAGCTATTGCTTACTACATTAATTCTCTAGAATATTTTTACTTTCTATATATCTGTTACAAAATCAATTGTGTTTTATCTCCTTGTTTCTATGTGTTCTCTATTCATATTTATCTTCTCTATTCCTATACATTATTTGTTGCTATACGTGTGTCCTCTTGATCCATATGTGTGTCCTATGGATGTTAACTGTGTCTTGTTGATCAGAAGTGTGTCCTGTAGATCTTATGTGTGTCCTGTTGATCCTAAAAGTTTCCTGTAGATCTTAAGTGGGTCCTATTGATCCTAAGTGTGTCCTGATGATCCTAAGAGTGTCCTGATGATAGTGAGTGTGTCTTGATGATCCTAAGTGTGTCTTGATGATCCTAAGTGTGTCCTGATGATCCTAAGTGTGTCCTGATGATCCTAAGTGTGTCCTGATAATCCTAAGAGTGTCCTGATGATCCTGAGTGTGTCCTGATGATCCTGAGTGTGTCCTGATAATCCTGAGTGTGTCCTGATAATCCTAAGTTAGGATTATCAGGACACACTCAGGATATATATAATATATTATCTAACCATGTAACATATGTAACAAAATAGGTAAGTTAAACCCCTTACATATATATTGATTGTGTTTGTACATAAAATGCTTTTATTCATTATTTACTTCCGTTGCATGGTAATTAATACATATATTTTCTCCATGCTGATCAGATGTCAACAAGAGTTATAAGTAAATTTATATTTTGCATTCAATTTAATAGAATGATCAATTCGTGACGTCACACTAAGTTTCTGGATATACGTGTAAGGGCCATTACTTCTTTTTCTTATAATGTAATTTAATCTCAAAGTTTCGTGCAATAAATTAGTCAAAAATAGTCAGTAGCTTCGTCTTCCTTTTTGGGAAGTATATGCTTTGATTTATGGATAAATTCTTATATTTTTTTATGGTTTAATAGTATTTTTTTATGAATTTATTATGATTTGAGCATACATTCTCTCTGTTCATTTTGTTAATACTGTAATAAAATTATAGTTTTAGTGAGATGTCGAAGCAAATCTAGTAATCAAATCATACACTTTTTCATCATAGAAATTATCTGTATTTGTTAACTATTAAATCTTTAAAAAGTAAGGTTTCGAGAAATGCATGAGGTAGAGAGAGTTGTTAAAATTAGGTGCGTATCACATTCACATCCTCTCCTTTCCGTGAATTCAGTTAAACTGATGTTAGTGGGAGGGGCGGCTTTGGTTTATACCACAGTAAAAACTATACTATATACATAGTAATGACAATAGAGTGATAAGTAGTGACCATTTTGGTTTTAGAGTGTTGCTGTGATGTAGTCACGTATACACTAAACGTCTCGATTGTCACTGCATATTCTATATACTGGGGTTTAGAGCATGGCGCCACTTTTTGGCATCACTTGTGCCCCTGCTATGCTACCTCCATCTTTATATACACTCAGTGTTAGAAACAGTGAATGAAATATATTTACATCATTTAGAAAGAGTATTGTGTACTAAATACTGTACACAGGCATCCCCTGCTTTAGTTACCCAATCACGACTCAGTTTAGTTATCAAACGGTAACTGAAGCGAATAAAAGTAACAAGAAATTTATAATTGTCACTCTTTCACTATATATCTTATTCTCTATGAGTTATAGAAAGAAAATTAGAGTACTACGTGTATAAGCATAAAGATAAAATATGCCGTATTTCATTGTTTGCGACTGTGATGAATTAGTTTAAAGTCGTGTATTTATTAAATGTTTTAAAATCCATCAATAGCTTAACTCTCACTCAGTATAGGTGAGTAATTAATGGATAGTTAGACTTCTATAATTATTGTGCTACATTTAACAAACAACAATTTTATGCTCTATGAAATATTTTTGGTAGTAGGGTACTACGTTCCAAGTTATTGGTTGATTCTACAATTTCGAGAACGTCAGAAAAAAAAAATTATATTTATTATTTAACTTCTATTCTAATTGGTATCATGGATACCAATTGAAATAAAAGTTAAATAATCATTATTATATTAAGATTTTCACGTGTTCGAAAATATGGAACCTACCCTAAAATAGGACATGTTGAATTTCTGAACCAATTGCTTCTATTAACCTCATCTGGATTATAATTTTGATGTTTTTTTTAGTAACCGTGAAATAATCACAATTTTTTTTCTCCATTTTCTATATGTCTACAAACGGTTCTTATTTCGAAACATGACTCCAAATAAGTACCACTTTTGTTAAAGCGAGGTGTACTTAAAGCGAGGCCTGCCTGTATTTGTATCAATAATCCATTGAAACAGTTAATAAATATTTTCAATCTAAATGTGTATTTTATATCGCTGTGATGTCTATTCTATTTCTTAAGTGCTTTCGTTTAGATTGCTTTTTTATTAAGTTAAGTGTTGTAAGTGCTATTCTAAAATGAATCTAAACGACGTAGAGGATCAATAATTTTGTTACATTTTTTTTTTAAATTTTGTAACATTTTTACAAGTGAAGAGCATGTGGGATCGTTTAGAAATTGAACATCGTATTTGCTGTCTATTTCACTGCTAAAACTCCTTCGTTATTTAGCTATTATAGTCAGGTTAGTGTTGCATCGCTAATGTAAAATGTATGAACAATTTAAATGATTCATTATGGTTATACTATTTTAGAAACAAAGATTGAAATATATTCGCATCATTTAGAAAATAGTGGTGATGCAGTACATTGGTATCAATAATCTATTGAAACAGTTAATAAATATCTTGAATATAATATCGAGGTAGCTATATGATATCGCTTCTGCTGTCTGTTCTATTTCTTAAACTCTTTCCTTTTGATGACTCTTTTATTAAGTTAAGTGTTGCTAGTGCTATTCTAAAATGAATCTGAAAGATACAGAGGATCTATTTTGTTACTTTTTCGACAGAGTACTTGGTATCGTTTAGATATATAATTGATAAGACTATTATTTGCTGGGTTGGAATTTTCACCTACTGCCATAAATATTTTGAAGTGTATTCATATTGCATATATTATACAGTATGGGCCACAAAAATGTTTCCGCTTTTTCAAATACTAGTAAATCGTTAGCCAATGGACGAAAAAAACTGTATCTTGGTCTCTTTTTCTCAGCCTCTTATTGTACTATTAACAAATAAAAAAATATTGAACTTATGGACATAGTTTAAGAACAGGTAAGCAAAGAGTGAGGGTGATTATTTTTGTCATTGCGCGAAGGTTATTCTTAGAGCTAACTCTGTTATTTTACTTACTAAAAGGCAGTGAATATAAGGAAAAAGAATTATAATGGTACACATTAAGGGGACTCAATTTTTTTCTATTTATAAGGATAGAAATTTGAAACTTCACATACGTTTGTATCATGAGCAATGCAGAAATTCTTATTTAGGAAAAAAATTTATACGACCCCAACTCCCCCCCCCCCCTTCTAACCCCCGTGGGGTTACTTCTTAAAAATTGCTATTTCTCACAAACTAAACGAGATAGAAGCAAATCGATTTCGGAAATTAATTTCTGAGACATTTTCACATAATGCTATTTGGGGTTTTCTTATTTTTTGCATTCAGTTTTTTAATATTTAAAAAAATAAATAAAAAGTAAACAAAAAAATAAAGAAAAATCATTAATTTTTTTTTTCAAAATCTATATGCAATAAATTGAAAAAAAATAGCAAATGTACCTTATATATAACTGATCATAATGCACTTTACAGATTGTATCTAGGTTACCTATTACCAAAAAATAGGCTTTTGAAGTTTGAAAATGCTACTTTTCACAACAGGGCAATTTGTCCACAGAAGAAAAAACTCACCTTCCCGACTTAGTATGCGTTTCACTTTAGTTAGTTTTATAAGAATTAAGACAACGTTGTACCTACCATCATCATTTGTTTCTTTTTAGAGAAGCAAACTCACAATAACCCCCCCCCCCCTCCCCCATCTTCCCCTATCTCCTCAAAAACAACCAGCAGCGTAGGAGGTAGAGGGCTCCACATGTACGTTTGTGAGCGTGTAGCTCGCTTTCTAAAAATTAGATCCTTCTGAAATTTTGTATACATCTTCTCTACACTATATTTGTTCATATTAGAACATAAAAAAAATGTGAGAAAAATCAATTTTTGACCATTGAGTCCTCTTAAAATACAAGGTGCTTACACTTCTTCCTTGGAAATTATTTTGAAATAGAACAACTACAGTGTCTTTTTATCTCATTGAAGTTTTCACTCTGAACATTCCTTCTTTGCTTGTTCATTGCATAGTTAAGGCCCGTCTCACACTTTCATTTTTAACAACGCAGAAAAAAAGCTCTTCTTAAAATGTGTTTACTCTTGCGGTTTTCTTTTATCGCTGATGTGAAAATCACAATATTTTTTTACTTTAGCGATGGAACAACGCAAGTGTGAGTACACTTTTTAAGAGGAGTTTTTTTTCCCCGCGATGTTAAAATGTGAAGCGGGCCTTAACCATCCGAAGAACGAATATTCCTAGTGAAAACTTTAATAAGATCAAAATGTCACTGAAGTTGTTCCATTTCCAAATAGTTTCCAATGAAGAAGTGTAAGCACCCTGTATTATAATGTCTACCATTATACTTTTTTTTCCTTTTATTCACTGCCTTTTAGTAAGTAAAATCACAGAGTTAGCTCTAAGAGTAACCTTCGCACAATGACCAAAAAAATCACCCTCACTCTTTGCTTACCTGTTCTTAAACTATTTCCATCAGTTCAGAATTGTTTTTACATGTTAATAGTACATTAATAGGCAGAGAAAAAAATACCAAGATACAGTTTTTTCATCAATTGGCTAACGATTTACAAGTATTTGAATAAGCGGAAACATTTTTGTGGCCCATATTCATTAATTCGTTAATTACTAATTTCTTGCTTATAAATCAAGACAAATTCATGTACAGGTTTTTACGTTATTTATTCCTCTTAAATGTTATATATTTATATTTAATTTAACTGTGGAGATGTGTACGCCATTCAGTGTAGGTGATACTGTGATACATAATATAAAAGGCAAAAAGAAAGTCCGCAGTTCATAATTTGCAAGCAAACCTGTCAGAGTTTTATTATACTATGCATCAGGTTATCTTCATCTTTTCAACTATTGTTCTAAAGTTCTAGGAATATTGCCCAGCGGAATTTTACCAGTGTGGAAATTTGCCAGGTGGATTTTCACCCAGCGGAATTTTCTCCGTGGATAATAAATTTTCCAGGTTTAAATTAATGAATTGTAAATTAAAAGATTAAAATGTGAGACTCAATTTACTCGAATATATACCTTTTTATTGTAATTTTAGCACATTGCATGTACGTACTATAACAATATTTATTTAACCCGTATTAAATAGTCACGAAATTGAATATAAAATGAATTTGAATTCACTTAAATATCTACCAAACATCTTAAAATTTAACTGCTATACATATATTCTAACAGTCTTGTAGAATTCACTCATCACCATAATTGAAAAAGTAAGGTTAACTTAACTAATAATAAATCTACATTTTCGATAATCTAAGAAACAAACTATAGCATCGTTATAATTTAACAGTTATTTTAAATGGTATTTATTATAGCTGCTGGTATTTTGATGCCAATTAAAATGATAACTTTCCCTAACCAGATAACAATTAAAGGTAAAAGATTATCGGTGGTTCTTCAAATTTCTGTTTGTTATATCACTTAAAAAAGCAAGATGAAGATTCCCTGATAACATTGCACTATCGGGCCAACGTGGGTAAACGTTGGCAAAGTGCTATTTTGCCAACGTGGGTAATAGCACTGGCATTGGCACCCCAGTGCTATTACACACGGGGCGAATGTATGGTAAACGACATTGAGCCAACGGTTGTCAAACAGCACTGGTCCAATGAAGGGAAATATTGCTTAACCAATTGAGTAATTTTTTTATTTACCAGTATATTTATTATAGTAGTCTAACGTTTGTAATTAGCAGTTTTCGACAGAAAATCAGAGAGAATGAGTTGTAAACGATTTCTCAACTTTAATCACACCAAATAGCCAATTCAATATCCTCAATTAAGTATATCTTTGAACTTGTAGCCGTTTCTGGCAATTTAGTATAAATAGGCCTGTTATTCCTTCAATTATTAATTTAACACTTTATTGATTTCCTTCATACAAATTATCTTGGTCGCGCGTTAATTCATATACTTAGTATGAAAAGTTATTTTTTCGTTTGAAATAATTATTCACACTGAAAATTACACTTTCTATTCAATATTAAATAAAAATATTATTATTCGGTTAAAATAGAGTAGGTAAAATAATATAGGCTCGAGGTTGAACTGACAACTGTTCTATTTTCCCCCCTAATTTTGATCTGTAAAATGTATTTGTAGGACAGTTACTACATTGTTAGAAATAACTGTTGTCTTCATGTGTTCTGTATAGCGTAATATAATTAATACACCTCTTATATGAAAATAGTACTGGCAGTAGACATGCATGACATCGGCAACGTTAAGTATTGCCGGTACCAATAAGTTGTTTATACGCGGTTATCTTTCCAGGGCCAGTGGACATCCGTGAGTTGGGCCTTTGCTGGCCCAATACACCAAGGCCGGCATGACAACGTCGGCCCAAAGTTTCGTTCTGAATTGGGCCAACGTTGCCCAACATTGTAATGTTTACTGGGTTCATTCAATTGTAATCAGTTGGCTCCTGAAGTTTGCTCCATTAGGATAACTATTATCTTATCCATTTCACAACGGAGTTGATAATGAAAACTTCCAGTTGAAAAGATATAATTATTAAAATAAATATTAAATGTAAGACCGAAAACGATGAAATCATTAAACAAATATCAATGAACACATAGTCATAGTTCGTCACGCAGTACTATAGAGGTGAAGAAAGTCGTAAGTGAATTGCACACAACAGTTGAAAATAGCAAGTTATAGTATTTTAAGCTAAACTACTGTCAAAATATATAACAGTTAAATTTATAAGATGTTCTGTAATTATTTTAAGTATATTCAAATTCATTTTATTTTCAATTTCGTGGATCTCTATGGTTAAATATAACTTGTTAAAGAATGTTAAAGTTACAATCAAAATCTAACTTTAATATGTTTAAATTACATTAAAAAGATTTCTATTCTTGTAAGTTGCATTTCACATTTTAAGCTTTTAATATACAATTTACCAATTTAAACCTAGAAATTTACAATCCACGGGGATATTCCGCCGGCAAAAAATCCACCTGGCAAAATTCTACACTAGCAAAATTATGCCGGGCAAAATTCTTGTCACCATAATATACAGGGTGCGAAGAAAGTCCCCGATCAAATTTTATTTTTAAATTAAAGATGTTATTTATTTACTAAATTTATCCATTTATATCTCATTCTCTTCCTATAATCATATACTTTAATGTTCCAGGTCTAAATTTTGATAAATTTGCATAGTCTTTTGTAAAAATGAGTCAACGTGAGGCTATTATTCAGCTACACTACGCAGGGAAGACAAACCCAGAGATTGTTAAGCTGTTAAAAGCACCGAAATCGACTAATAGGGATGCTGTTAAACGCTACCAAGAACTGGAGACAACAGGTGATCGACCCAGGTGTGGACGACCTCGCACTGCACGTACTCCAACCAAAATCAAAGCCATTAGGGAGCGGATAAAGAGGAACCCAAAGTGAAGCATGAGAAAGATGGCTAAGAGTATGGATATCGACGAAAAAACTGTGAGAACCATCGTCAAAGAAGACCTCAAGTTGTCCCCTTCAAAATGACCAACATGCAACAGCTCACGGACTTGCAGAAACAGAAGAAGCTGGACAGATCAAAGACTCTTTTGAATGCAATGAAAGATGGCACGCAGGCTGGTGAGATCATCTTTTCGGATGAGTAAATGTTCACTGTGGAAGCCAAATTTAACTCCCAGAACGACAGAATTTTGGCAAAAAAGTGTTGACAGTATCCCTCCATCCGTTAAGTCTGTTTTCCGTCGCCAAAAGCCTGCCTCTGTGATGGTTTGGGCTGCCATCTCTGAGAGTTGGAGATCTCCTCTCATTTTCATCAAAGAAGGCACTATAGTTAACGCAAAATCGTATATCGAGGATATTTTGACTCCAGGACAAATCGAGATGAAGAAGCACTTCAAGGACAGGCCTTATACCTTTCAACAGGACGGTGCGCCCTCGAACACAGCGAACAAAATTCAGGATTGGTGTGAACATCACTTTCCTGCGTTTTGGAGGAAGCAATTGTGGCCTCCTTCATCGCTGGACCTGAACCCTCTGGACTTTTGTGTGTGGTCTATCTTTGAGAAGGAAGCGTTCGCTACAGCTCATGATAGTACGGAAACTATGAAGAAAGTAGACTCGAGAGAGTAATCGCACCAATGATGGTCATATTGAAAAATAATTGGTAGAACTGTTAAATGGGTTTATTGAGATATTGCGTGATAAGTTGTTATATTTCATCCATCACAACTCATTAAATTAACATTTTTATATGATCGCACCCTGTATATATCAAAATTCTGAAATTATTTTTTTAACCTCTAAAACATTGAGACGCATTATCAACCAACTTTATAGTTTTTGTGCAGAAGTTTTTTTTTTTTTGCGTTAAAATGGGTACAACTTCGCATTTTAGATTCTTAGTTTGCAATTTCCAGTAAATACGAGAACCTATAGTGAAAGCAGCTTGTTAAATTTAAAATGTGCAATATCTGTTTTAACACCGTACCACGTTTATGCAGACCTTGTTTAACAATATTAATATTAAATCAAAACAAATCGCAGTTTTCGTCTTTCTGAAGCTGAAGAGGACATCATCCCAGCAAACATAAAAGTATCTATTCGATGTCTAAACGACTCTGTATAACCTCTCTTCCGACATCGAATACCAGTAACAAATTAGACATGGTGACATCAAGTAGACATCAATCCGATATCCGTTTGCACCGCTAAACCGCATCATATCAAGTATATTTCGCATCGAAGCGATACCGTTATAACAGCGTTGAATTGAAAGATAAATTACGACATCCAACATACATAGGGATTCTGCATCGAACAGACGCCTAATTATATATCTAATATGCTTCGAAACTATATCCACTTGCATCCAATAAATAAATAAATTAAAATAGAAAACTCTTACTTCATTGAAATAACGTACTGTACATTTAGATGCATATCAATTCGATTAATGTTACATAGTGTTATACATGAATTAAATGAGAAGAAATGAAGTGATACGTCCAGGTATCGATCGTGGGTCCATAAGTCCTCGTGCCTGTTCCTCTGTAGCTTTGCCACCATGAATGCACTTACATAAAAAATTTTTTTGATATTAAGCGACTCGGAGATACTTGAAGATATTCTTAAAGTGAATAAAACAATACAGGCAAGCACCGCTTTTATAACCAAAATCACAACTTATTCTTATAACAAATAATAATGTGTTGGTCAAATTTCTATATAATTGTAAATCCTTAAAAATTTCGTTCTCTTTGAGTTCAAATTAAAGAAAATGTTTTGAGGCTTCGACTTAAAATACAGATGAAAGCTGCGTGATGAAAGTTCAAAGTAATGAATGCGTTAATTAAAATTTGACCATAGATTAACTCTCACTCAGTAAATATAGGTCATAATAGTTGGGTAATTAGTTTGATATTTTGACTTATATAAGTGTGTTTCATTGAACAAACAGGAATTTTTCGCTCTGTGAAATATTTTTAGCAGTAGGGTATATGTTCCAAGTTATTATTAGGGTCTATATTTTCGAACACGTAATAAAGGAAAATATAATAATTATTATTTATTTACTATTTAATTTGTAACATAATAACTGAAGGTATGATACCAATTGAAATGAAAGTTAAATAGTCATTATTATATATAGATTTACTGAGTCCGATTACCATTTTAAGTTTAATTATCTATAATGTGAATCACTGAATTTTAATCGTCTCATTTGCAGCTTTTGGCACTAGGTGGAAGCTCAAGTTATGGGATATGGGGTTCATCATTTTACTTAGAAAAATTAATTAGGTATTTATTTTTATCTCTAAACTTGTATTTTACGTACAGTAACGTACTGGTATCATGGATACCAATTTAAGTATAAGAATTAAATAATGATAATTATTATATATATTTCTTATGTATCCGAAAATGTGGAAACGTCCGATAACACTGAATCTACTCTAAAATGGAACATGTTAAATAGCACATCAACTTTTTATTATTTACGTTAAGTAAAGGTTTAACGTCTGTTTCGGAACCAAAGTCCATGTCGCTGACGTCAAAAGGAAATGAAGTACAAAGGACTGGAAGAAGCAGTCAGAAAGGAAAGTGGCTCCATGGACAAAGTCACGACGCTCATGGATGCTGAAAAGCTAATCCTTGAATGCTATCACTTACCAAGCACCGGTGGCTGCACTCAAGGATGGAAGAGGGAAATGAAGAGGTGATAGTTAATGAAGCCTACGAGCCTACCTAACACAAAATCTCAGACCTCGTAATTGTAGAGCATAACCCTAGCGCTATCCTTTAAAACTGCATGGAGAGTTAAAAACATGATAAACATAAAATAGACGACACGTAATCCAAATTACAACAGTTTGGGATCCAAGGCACGCCACTCCTTCTCTTCCATTCACCAGAACAGCTTCAGGAACCCCTCTGTGCTTATTTACAATAAGCAGTTTAGAATATAGATTCATAACAATAAATGCACAGACCATCGAAAAATCACTTGATTGATTACCAATTTCATTTCCACGGTACTTGAGGAACACTGTTCAACAACCAATGTTCCAGTATCGCTTTCTTTGCGTTGATCCAGTGAACAATCGCACTAGTGTGCCAATGTCCAATCGTACCTTTACAACTGTCGTTTAAAGGGAGCACTACGTACGTTATATAGAAAGGTACAATCCAATTGAATAGAAATAATTCCTACATTTCTATACATATAAAAAAGGGAGATAAGAGAATTAATTTCCAAATTAAAAACGATTCTTTTAAAACTAAGTATCTGTTTTCGTACTTCTGGTCCGAAGTGTAAATTAAGATATCATTTAGAAACAGACATTCCTATATCTACTATGAATCGAAATGGTTTCTAAGTAGATACCCACCGTTAGCGCTACGAATTCGACAGCAAACGGCATCGAATCGACATTCATATGTTTGTTGGGATAGTATGCTTTTATTGATAGTACCAAGAATAAGGTTACTTTTACGAGAATAATTTCAATTTAGTTGAGGTTCAAAGTCTTAAGTACAAGGGACTGGAAGAAGCAGTCAGAAATATAAGCGGCTCCATGAATATGGTCAGCTACGACAGTCAGTGACGATGCTCATGGATGCAGAAAAGCTATTCCGTGAATGAAGTCACTTATCAAGGTATGTGACGAAATGACACCATCACCGGTGGTTGCACTCACAGATGGTAGAGGAAAAGGAAGAGGTGATAGTATCAGAAGCCTACGAGCCTACCTTACTCAAAATCCAAGACCTTATAGTTGAAGAGCATAAACTAGTTCTCTAAAACTGCAAGTATTCAAAAAAGTGCATAATCTAAATTAAAACAGTTTGGGGCCAAAGGGACGTCATCCTCTTCTCTTCCATTCAGCACAGACAGCTTCAGGATAGAGCCCCTGAGAAACTAACGCATAGTCACAGCCCTAGAGATTGCACCATATAGGGCTGTGATTTTATGTCATCCACCATGAAGAGTTTTGGATATAGAAATCAATAGTCACAATATTATTTTACAATGAATTTGCTTTGGGTTCAATAAGACATGATACTGTTAGAAGAGTCTCTCCCTATTTATTGATATTCTAAATGTTCATGAAACACAATATTCGTAACAGATACGGCTAGAACGTGGTAAATATGAAATGTATAAAAATTGTATAAACTTTATTAAACTAATATTAACACAAGGATAACATTTCAAATCAGAAAAAAGATGGGGTTTACTTCTCATTTAACAATGCGTGTAAAGTAACGAAAAACCCCAGACGCATAGTACCGATAAAGCTGCGGCAACTCCTATAACATCAATTAAGTGTGTCATTAGTCTTGTTAGCTTCATTATAAGCAACTGTGGAACATTGGATCAGAGACTTCGTGGTCCAAGTTACATGATTCTTCTGGCAGGTGTTACATTTCACGTTCCTGCGGATAAAAATTATAAAGGTTAGGTCTCTTTCTAAGTTTATAGCTAGCATGGGGCTGCATTACCCTTCGGAAAAAAGTCATTTTTAGTTCATAGCCTATGTTAAAACCCACTCCACCGAGGAGGTTTGGTGTTTGAGTGGTTTTTCCATTATCTATAGGATGAATGAGTAAACATGTAAATATTCTTTACAATCATATTACCTTTATTATCAGTTATTTAATATATGCTTTAATCTCTGGGGTCTTATTGCAAATAGTAAGACCCCAGATGCCAAATAAAATAGCTACAAGGAACTACAATTAGGAAGCAGTCAGATAGGAAAGGCTCCATTATAAAGTCAATAACCTATTACATGAATAAATCTTATCGAAAAAAAATATCGGTGGCTGCTCTCACGGATGTAAGAAGAATCTTATTCAGCAATATCCTCTAAAACTTCAAGTAGCTTAAAAAGGAGATACATTATGAAAATGAAGAGTAAAAAATTGGATTTTAAAAATTAATTCTTCTCTTCCATTCACCACAGTTTTAGGATTGAGCCCTAGTGGCCCACCTTAAATGTCACAAGAAACAGAAAAAGATAAAATAATGTTCCTTTAATATTAAAAAAAGAAAGAAGACTAATTATTATTTATAATGTTTCCCAAATTAAATGGTAAACTCACTTCATAGCTGCCATTATAAATGCACATTTAATACAGTATAGATGATCACACGAATTCAGTAGAGCACAGTCATCATTACGACAGATTCGTTCTTTGCAATTTTGGCACTCTGAGTCTATTTTATCCATAGTCACATCTCTAATGTAGGGAAGATTTCTTTTCTCGAATTCTTGAATACTATAGACATAATTTACTAGAGGTAAGGGATACCCTCGTTTCTCCAATTTATGCCACATTTCCAGATAATCTTTTTCATCCACTGTCGTACCGATATAAAACTCGCTAAATCCCCATCTCAGCTCTCGACAAAATACATGCCTGCTTAAGAGGAGCATTTCGACCGAAATGCACATAGCTTTCCATCTAAATATATCCTCACTAGTAAAACTGCAAGTTGGAAATGCTGTTATGTATCTCTGAGACATAAACTGCATCCACTCCAGGATACGAATAAATGTTATGTTCCCTGAAACTCTTGCCTGTTTAAGACTTTGAGGCACGTTAGCCATCAATATTTCCAAAACTTCTATCAAGGCTTGCACTAACTTGTATATTTCGCATCTCTCTCTTGAACGGAGTTTTATACAACAGGTAATTATTCCATCTGTATATAATTCGAGAGACTTTTCTAGTTGTTCAAAATGATCGATAATCACATTGTTCTTGCGAAGTTCTATCCTGCCGTATATTTTTTCATTTATTGTCTTCATGAACGTGGCATGCTCTGCGAAAATTTTCATTCTTTCTTCAACCATATTGAAAAAATTATATTTAGATAAATAGAAAAATCTGAAATTTAAGTATAAGTAATATAAAATGGTAAAGCAAAATAGTACTGCAATAATCAGAATGCAAATTCTAAATATATTATGTAGTGAAATAAAAGATCAATCCAGTATTAAAATATTTTAACAATACTGGTTCGAATAAGATTTTCATGTGAAAAGTATTAGAAAATAAGATTTTTAAACAGTATAGAGTCATATATATAGATTATAGAGTCTATATACCCACTTTCCATATCAGTGAAAAGCATTGATGTTAGAGAAGTGATTAATCAAAATATTAAAATGTAATATTTGAATTTTTAAATTTGATTTTATTGCAGGAAGATTTCTGCAAGTGAATGGCCGTTAGACCTCTCTAAACTATTGCTTAAATAAAATTAAGTTCTCTGTGTTACAGAGCAAGCGGTTAAAAAAATTACTTACAGGTACTAATAGTCTCCTTTCAAATTAATCTGTAATCACCACTAAATATGAACATAGTTTTGTAGTAATATATAGAAAATATCACAGAAACTGGAAATATTCGATATATGTATTTTGGGGTGCGTGTCACCCCTCGAGCCCCTCTGCCAGGTCATCAATAAGTCATTAAGTGTGCAGTGCAACAAATTAGCGGATAAAACAAACTATATTACAGTTTCATGTAAAAAATATATAATGTTCGAGTAATTTCAATGGAAACACAAGTTTTTTCAATGTTCTCAATCCTAGAGTATTGTATAGGAATTCGATAACTTTGAACCTTTATCTCATAAAGTATTAGTTTATACCTGAAGCGGCTATGATTTTCGGATTCTATGGACAGAAATAAAAATTAAAAAAAATAATTCGAATTAAATTCGGTAGTAGTCGTCAAATGGAAAAGATCCAACTTATTAACCTCTATATTCTATACAGATTATAAAGGAATACAACCCAATCAGTAGCATTTAAATATTTGCATTTGATAGATCTGTTGCTTTTAGATTCTTAACATAAACATAGAAAATACTTCCTAACTCAGAAACATTTCATAACTTAGGTCCTTCATTACTCGAGTGCTCGCGAAGAACTTCATAACTCAGGAGTTTAACTGTATTATGTTTTCCTTTATCACGTGTTCGAAAATATTGACCCTAATAATAACTTTAACATATACCCTTCTGCTAAAAAATATTTTACAGAGCACAAAATTCTTGTATGTTCTATGACACCCAAAAATAACGAACTAATTACTCACCTATATATACTGAGTGAGATTTAATCTATGGTCAAATTTTAATTAATTCATTCATTACTTTGAACTTTCATCACAGAGCTTTCATTTTTATTCTAAGTCGTGGCCTCACAACATTTTTTTTTAATTTGAACTCATAGAGAATGAAATTTTTAAGGAGTTACAATTCTATACAAATTTGACCATCTTATTAATTATTATGTACAATTTGTAATAAGAATAAGTTGTGATTTTAGTTGTAAAAGAGGTGCTTGCCTATATTGTTATGTTCACTTTAAATTATCTTTAAGTATTTCCGAGTCGTTTAATATCAAATTTTTTCTTTAGTAAAATACATCCACAGTGGCACAGTAACAGAGGTACATGTGACCGAAGGTTAGCCGGCTGCAGGTTCGATTTCCAGATACATCATTTCATTTCTTCCCATTTAATTTGTATATAACATTATGTATCATTAATTAAATGGATATGCACTAGGGTGGAGCGTTTTTTCAACTTTTTAGAGTTGGGTTTCACGTTATGGGGGAAAAGTTGTGGAACTGCATAAAAACGATGTGTGCAAATTTTCAGACCCCTAGGTCGATTCCTTGATGGTTCGAGGGTCGTTTGAAAATGCGAAAAAATAGCATATTATTTAAAAAATATCCAAAAATTATATTTATTGTTCTTAAAAGTCAAGATAGATTAATATCGTAATAATAACCCATTGAGAAGATCTGACCAAAATTTCAAAGCTCTATCTTATTATCTTCATTGTTCGAGGCCTTTTAGAGGCCTCTTGTTAGAGGTAATTATAGAAGGGTTTGGTGGTTATGTTTTCATGTTTTCATTATTAAATTCTTATCCTTATGATATTCAAATGGTCCTCGAACAATGAAGATAATAAGATAGAGCTTTGAAATTTAGGTCAGATGTTCTCAATGGATAATTATTATGATATTATTCTATCTTGACTTTTAAGAATAATAAATATAATTTTTGGAATTTTTAAATAATAAGCTATTTTTTGTATTTTCAAACGACCCTCGAACCATCAAGGAATCGACCTAGGAGTCTGAAAGTTTGCAAATATCGTTTTTATGCAGTTCCACAACTTTTCCCCCCTAACGTGAAACCCAACACTAAAAAGTTCAAAAAACGCTCCACCCTATATATGCACCTAACCTAAGTACATTATATGCAATAAAGTAAGAAAATTTAATTTCAATTTTTGAATTTATTTATTGGATACGAGTGGATATCGTTTCGAATCATATTATAATTAGACTCGATTCGATACAGATTCCCAGAGGTAGTAGCAAAGGCTTGCTTCTATTAAATGTCTACTTTTATATGTCTAATCGACACAGTTTTATTAACAACGTCTGTTCGACGCATAATTGGTCACTTTTCATCTCTAAATATAAGTGTTTTCGATGCCGTCTTGTGGTGCACAGCATCTTCGAATCGATGCCAAAACGATGTCAGATAGAGGATTTTTAGCTCTTTAGACATCGTTTAGAGAAAAGTCTGGTATCGAGATGACGTTATATCGATGCCGCAGTGTTTACTGGGTAGTTATTAGTCACAAAATTTTTTATTCACGTAGCAATCAATTCAATTTAAAATGTCTCTGTCACGACTTGGTGACATCAAAGTAGTCTCTTATACCATATACCATACAGCAAGACCTCGTAGTAGACCAGCCTCCTAGTAGACAAACCTCCTATTAGACCAAGATATTTTTGAAACTGTACTGGAAAAAACCTCGTACTAGACAAAACATAATTTTTGTTACCTGAAAGTTATTCTAATGTAAATATTACAAGGATTAATAATTACAATACTGTTTTAAAGAGAATCCTCTAATTTGAATAATGTATTATATTCATTTATGTTGTTTTTAGGATAAAACATAAGGCAGAATTGGTTTCAGATTTGATGGTAAAGTCTGTGCTAAAAAAATGTATGTGAAAAGTTATAGAAAACTAGGAACAGTGAAGACTATTCTAATTTCATAAAATGTTAATTCAATTGAAAAAAATATTATATTCATTTTAATTGAAGCAAAAAATTCATACTGTTTCTAAATTTGTTTCCCTCCAAAATTGGTATGTTAGTAACCATTAATTTGGCATCAAAGTTATCATAAGCAAATAGAGCTATTGGAATATCAAAGTCACCGCTTTACTTTTAAAGAAAACGATTTTGGTCTAGTAAGAAACTAATAAAGTGAGTTTTTACTTGACCAAACAAACTTGGAACGTAACTCTGGTCTACTACGAAGTTTTGCTGTACCCTAATTTGTCCTATTCCATAGAACTAAGATCGCCTAAAATTAATTCAATAGTCATTTATCTTAGATTTGTAGCGATCACTAAGATAAATAAAGATATATTACACGAAGAAAATCAAATTATATATAATTAAGTTCATACAGCTGATAGTCATATTTGACATGTAGAGATGTGAAAATTATTAAGCAGAATACAGAAAACAAGACTTGTACGTACACTGTACAGACCACGGAAATAAAAAACCCAACTATGATTTCGAAAAAGACCGTATCCTTATTTCTTATGAAAAAGCAGAGATAAATCTTTAGCGACCCTTTCTCTGCTTTTTATGGTCTGTGCCACAGCATGATACAGTAACATATAGGGTATTTTTAATCAGTTCATCGAATCTAATTTGACGTGACCACAGTGTGACCGGAAATGGCGATACTGACCACACTTTGAAACAAGGGACTACCTACTTATACTTAGTTACTTCTAATTTTTTTTCTTATTAATTACTAACTAGGCATTGGTTAAATTGCATTTCCATTATTATATTCCTTAATTGTTATTCAAAGGAACTACAGTTTAGCAGTTAACTAGCACTAGTTTAGGCTCCTAGGTAGCATATGTTCAATACCTTATTTCTTATAGATAAGTTAAAGAAATGAACAATAAAAACACACTGAATTATATCTATATATTCATTAATAGTCATTTTCGCTTTTTTTACATGAAATTCTTATAAAATGTCTTTAAACTTCTTGATATTAACATGCAAATACGAGGAATTAAGCGGTGTTTATACTATCAGTTTTGACTGTTAACGTGAACACCTCTCCACCCCCACTCCACTCTTGTAGTTTCGGTGACTGACGTTCAGACTATAAGCAGTTGGTCAGTGTTGCTGAACGATACTCATTGGCATTAGTCACCAGAGAAACATTTATATTATATATTTTAAATTGTACTACAGCAAATTCAATTAGTTATCACAATGTAACTTATTGAAATAGCTTATGAAAATAAAAAATGATTGGGAGTATCAATGTTCATCTTAAAATTCTATTACAATATCAATAATTAAAAACAAGTCAATGCATTCATGTTACATTAATAAATATTAACTGGGAAATTATTGTGAAATGTTTCTCGTTTTTACTACCATTAACAAATTTATACACATTTCACTGGTTCATCATGTTTAAAATATGAAAAAGTAGAGATAATAATGAGGCCTACATCGCACACTGTGTGTGACTGATCAGCACTCAACTCGTCAACCTGTGGCTAGCACAAAGATGAACCTGTGGCTAGCACAAAGATGAACCTGTGGCTAGCACAAAGATGAACCTGTGGCTAGCACAAAGATGAACCTGTGGCTAGCACAAAGATGAACCTGTGGCTAGCACAAAGATGAACCTGTGGCTAGCACAAAAATGAACCTGTGGCTAGCACAAAGATGAACCTGTGGCTAGCACAAAGATGAACCTGTGGCTAGCACAAAGATGAACCTGTGGCTAGCACAAAGATGAACCTGTGGCTAGCACAAAGATGAACCTGTGGCTAGCACAAAGATGAACCTGTGGCTAGCACAAAGATGAACCTGTGGCTAGCACAAAGATGAACCTGTGGCTAGCACAAAGATGAACCTGTGGCTAGCACAAAGATGAACCTGTGGCTAGCACAAAGATGAACCTGTGGCTAGCACAAAGATGAACCTGTGGCTAGCACAAAGATGAACCTGTGGCTAGCACAAAGATGAACCTGTGGCTAGCACAAAGATGAACCTGTGGCTAGCACAAAGATGAACCTGTGGCTAGCACAAAGATGAACCTACGGCTAGCACAAAGATGAACCTACGGCTAGCACAAAGATGAACCTACGGCTAGCACAAAGATGAACCTACGGCTAGCACAAAGATGAACCTGTGGCTAGCACAAAGATGAACCTACGGCTAGCACAAAGATGAACCTACGGCTAGCACAAAGATGAACCTACGGCTAGCACAAAGATGAACCTGTGGCTAGCACAAAGATGAACCTGTGGCTAGCACAAAGATGAACCTACGGCTAGCACAAAGATGAACCTGTGGCTAGCACAAAGATGAACCTGTGGCTAGCACAAAGATGAACCTGTGGCTAGCACAAAGATGAACCTGTGGCTAGCACAAAGATGAACCTACGGCTAGCACAAAGATGAACCTACGGCTAGCACAAAGATGAACCTGTGGCTAGCACAAAGATGAACCTGTGGCTAGCACAAAGATGAACCTGTGGCTAGCACAAAGATGAACCTGTGGCTAGCACAAAGATGAACCTGTGGCTAGCACAAAGATGAACCTACGGCTAGCACAAAGATGAACCTACGGCTAGCACAAAGATGAACCTGTGGCTAGCACAAAGATGAACCTGTGGCTAGCACAAAGATGAACCTGTGGCTAGCACAAAGATGAACCTGTGGCTAGCACAAAGATGAACCTGTGGCTAGCACAAAGATGAACCTGTGGCTAGCACAAAGATGAACCTGTGGCTAGCACAAAGATGAACCTGTGGCTAGCACAAAGATGAACCTGTGGCTAGCACAAAGATGAACCTGTGGCTAGCACAAAGATGAACCTGTGGCTAGCACAAAGATGAACCTGTGGCTAGCACAAAGATGAACCTGTGGCTAGCACAAAGATGAACCTGTGGCTAACACAAAGATGAACCTGTGGCTAGCACAAAGATGAACCTGTGGCTAGCACAAAGATGAACCTGTGGCTAGCATTGACAGATTTCATAGTGTGAATGAGATGAAGAGAGCAACTTTTGTGGTGGGGAGGTAGGATATGTCGGGATTGCCACTCACGTCCACAGTCAAAACTGATAGTGTAAACGCCTCTTAAACAGTTGGTCAGTGTTGCTGAACGACACACATTGGCTTTAGTCACCAGAGAAACCTATATGTTGTATATTTAATATTTGGTTAAATTGTTAATAATTAAATTGTACTACAGCAAATTCATTTAGTTAGCACAATGTTGTTGAGGAGGGGAGGGGGGGGGCGTGTTCCCGAACATTTGACTATTAGTTGGAAGTGTATTTTGAGGTAGATTGGTAATGGGATTGAAGTAGAACTATTGATTGTTGACTATTGTATTCGAGATTTTGTTAATAACAAATTTACATGAACTTAAAACCAGGCTGTGAAAGATGGAAACAAACTATTACTACTTAAGACACATAATAAATATTTACATATATATACAACTTACATAATACCTACGTGACCTACCCTGGTTTTCTTTCAATTATTGTTTACCATAAACACTTATACATAACCTCTTATAAGATGTTCCTATCACAATACTTTAACGTTAACCTTTAAAATATGAAACAGCCGTGGATACCAAGGTTTTTATACCTACGCTGTTATAGTAGGTATATAAGCCTTGGTGGATACACGACAACATTAACGCAAACTATAAAGATATCACAGCACAAGGTATCACATGTTTACACTATGGGAGCTAGAACAATACTGATATAGCATGCCTGCATGCACTCTGACATTAACTTAAGGGCTAGTGCATGTTAGATTTGGTGATAGTGCATGTTAAATTTGGTGACTTGCCATTCCGGACAGTTGCTACCCTAATGATTATTATTAGAGTTGTGATAATATGCTTATGGTCATAGATATTAAGAATATCATTTACGAGAATAAATTTAATTTTATTGTTCTATATACCGGTGGTTTGAACGAATCAATAGTATTTAATCCTCTCCGTTAAAATGATATTTTTAGGATCTATGCATGATTATGAAAGCATATTGTTACAACCCCAATTATTATTATGAAGATTCTTCACTTGAAATTTTTCTTAATTAAGTAGTAGTAATAAAAATACCTATTGTTTGTCCATTATCAATTAATAATATATATAGAACCTACTGAGTGAGACAATAAAGGATTTTTTTCAACAATTTATCAAGAATAAATAATGTTGTATATTGATAACGTTAATTAAACATATTTTTACAGTAAAATACTAATAACAAGTGTCTTAGAATAGAACCGGTCACTAGAACGGAAGGAAAAGTTTGAAAATTCATAATGAAAAATGTAAAAGGATTTCAAAATATGTACATAATCTGAGCGACTGATTTCGAATACTGTAGCTTGCCATATATTAAAGTATAAAAATTTGTTTAATAATGATAGTGGTGATAAAAGGAAGAAATATTTAATTTATAAAGGAAATGATCAATTGTATAATAGAAATATTATGCGTGATGGAAATAATAATAAACAATATGTAATTTATTGTATCACCAATTGGAATAATTAATTTCATAAAATAACAATAGAAGATGAATGAAGAAATTTGTATCTTAAAATGTAAACAATTAATCGTATAAAAATATTGTGCATATTTTATCCCTATCTTTTAAGTTAAGAGGCCTGATAAAAATTATTTAGGGGGCAATTGTCCGAGGGTGGCAATTGTCCGGTCAATTGCCACCCTCGGACGATTTCCACCCGCACAATTTCCACCCAAATTATTATTATTAGAGTTGTGATAATATGCTTTAAGTCATAGATATTAAGAATATCATAGACGAGAAAAAATTTAATTTGTGTTGAATTCTATATACCGGTGGTTTAAAACGAATCAATTGTGTTTAAACCACTCTGTTAATAGTATTTTTTCGAATCTATGACTATGGAAGCATATTGTTACAATCCTAATTATTACTATCAGAATTTGAAAATTTGAAAATTTTCTTACTTAAGTCGTAGTAAAGTAAATACCTATTGTTTTTCCATTATCAATTAATAATATATAAAAAACTTTACTGGTGTGATAATAAAGGCGTTTATCAACAATTTCTGAAGAATTAATATTGTTGTATATTGATAACGTTAATTAAACATATTTTTTACAGTAAAATACTAATAACAAGTGTCTTAGAATAGAACCGGTCACTAGAACGGAAGGAAAACTTTGAAAATTCATAATGAAAAATGTAAAAGGATTTCAAAATATGTACATAATCTGAGCGACTGATTTCAAAAAGTGTAACTTACCATATATTAAATTATAAATATTTGCTTAATAATGATAGTGGTGATAAAGGAAGAAATATTTAATTTATAATGGAAATGATCAATAATTTATTGTATAATAGAAATATAGTGTATGATGGAAATAAATCGTATAAAAAACAATAGGTAATTTATTATATCACCAATTGGAATAATTCATTTTATAAAATAACAATAAATGATGATCGTGAATAAATTTGTATCTTAAAATGTAAATTAGGTTATTAATAATAAATCGTATGAGAAAGCTATGGATTTTTTATCACCATTTTTAAGTTAAGAGGTATGATAATAATTCTTTGGGTGGCAATTGTCCGGCCCTACGTACCTGACCTACCTCAGGTCAACTCTTGCAGTCAGGAAAGGATGTTCTAGTAGATCTAGAACTGTCAGTTCTGTTTCAGTCTGTCTAGGGCGTGGAGGTGTGCCGCTCTATGTGCCCCTAGTAACAGATAACTTCACCATAGGAGAGACATAGAGGAGTTCATTTTCCCCAGTAAAGATGATTTTATTGCAACTCAATAAGTCCGTTCCTTGAATAGTAAATAAATTTCTATAAGAGAAAACCTTTTCCTACGCATAAGGAAATTCTTCTTCTATCTGCAATATTAATTTACACATTCTTATTACTAATTAATAACGCTGGATTTATTTTCAAATTGCAAATTAACTATCTATAAAAATATCTTAAGAAAATTGTAATTTAATTAATTGTCATGTTTACTTGTACCTTTTCATTTTAAAATAACTGAAAAAACATCTTATTTGAAAATTACCGCAGTAGAGAAACAGGCAGACAATAGGCCTATCGTGAAATTGAATCTCTCTGTTATTTAACTTGTTCATTCTAATTACTTTTACATAATGGTATGTTGGCTCTTCACTTTAGTTTCCACCACTTTACACGGAGTAGCTTTTCTGCATTCATGAGCACCGTATTTGTGTTTGTAGTTATATTTAATTTCTAAATCAAAACATTTGCACATTTCTTCTTTCAGTGAGGTATATGCTCTATAGGCTTATTGAAAATGCTATGTAATTAATAAAGCAAAAGAATAAGATCAACTTTTGAAAGGTATTCCAGTTTATTTTTTTAGTATTAACACATAAACTGTTTTCAAACGAAAATGTAAATGATATACACACCATATTACAAAGATAACTTAACCATATAAGATGTATCACAAACATTTAATACTTACCTGAATAAAATATTTCAAAACAAGGTTTAGATTCTTTTTCATTACATTCAATTTCACTCATTCAATATCAATGTTCATTTTTTGTACAATAAATTTTCATTGTTTTTGAAAAACCCACGAAAGAAGTGAGTTAACAGGGAAATCATCGGAACATTTTCTTGCAAGAAATCGAATAAAATGTCTATTTTTTCAAATGCTTAGATGCATATATTCCAGAAAGATTATAAAAGATAATTGTAATAGAGTATAACTTTTGGATCTAATTTAATAGCCATAAAATTTGCATTTTGTGATAATAATTAGCGAATAATATGTGAGAATTAATTTAAAGGCTTTTTAAAAATGAAATGAAAATCAATTAAATATGAAATTTCAAATATGTTCAATTTCAAAAATGTTCAATTTCAAAATAATATAATTAATCTGTATCGAAAATGAAGTGCATTGTAAAGACGTGTTATAACTAATTCTTTTACACCGGAGTATGTTTGCTAACCAAAAATAACTGGTACATAGTGTGCCATCCGGAGAGAAAGGGTTACTAGAATGATAATAGCAATGCTACTAAATAAAGTTCCAATAGTGTGACCATTTGTAACTCCGTTATAATTCACCAGTGCGTTTTATTGCATTCATTTAGATTAGTTTCTCTTTTTTAATATGTTTGAACAGAGGATGCTGAAGATAAATCTAGAAACTGCACATGAATGCCTCTTAAAACATCATCGTTATCTATTGTCGTAAGCAGTTGATGTTTAGATGAACTCATTTCTTCATTCACAATAAAATTAAGCAGCTTCAATTCCTCATTACAATAAGTAAGAGTGCTGACAAACTAACAGCAATTTCAGCAGCTATGTTAACACTAAATGTGCTAAGATGCTTCTTCTACCCAACAGAAATAAATGTACGTAATATTTTAACTTCAAACTTCAATATTTTCTTTGGATTTGGCTGAATTCACACCGACCAAAATGTTGCCAAATTTGACGAGGATGTTGGTGATCATGGTAAGAATCTATTCTAACTATAAGCTTTGTCGTAAATTTATTGTGTTCTTAAATTTAAAATGAAGTGGATTAGCCCAATTGAATTGAAAAAATTTCTATTTCTTTTTGAATTGGCTATTTGATTTCTAAGTAATTGATACCATATGTTTGCAATGAAGATTTTAGTCGCATACAGGACAGGTAGTTTCCCTATTTGCGATGTCACGTCTACATCAACTTCTCCCTAGCTTTCCCATGTCCTTGGGCATGTCGCTTTCACAAGTAGCTAAATGGTAGAAAACCTAAGTTTGAAACTCTTTCTCCAAGAGTTGTGTAATTGGTTGCACAATGGTTTGATTTAGCTTACCACCTATGAAGACGTAGCAGATGAAACTCTTACCTCAGCCATTACTCAAACCGCAGAGTTTTACTAGTGTTGGTGAGAGTGAAAGGTCAGGTAAGCTAAACGCTTTGCTACATCTTCCTTCTCAAACTAGATCAAATGATTTGACCGCCTTACCTCTTTAGAATGTAGGTACACTAAACTAAAGGGGCGATTGTTCTTCAAACAAATGAGTTACTTTTCTTACTAGCCATATAAAATCAAAGAGTTTTACGTGAACCAAATTGGAAATCAGTTGATTCAGTTTCACTTTCTTAAGTGGAAAGTCACTAATTGCGAGTGAATTGATGGTACATTTTATAGGGTTTACCTACCCACGGCAACTGGGTCTATAAAAAATGTATTCGAAGTAAAAATTAGAGTTTATTAACTAATTTACTTTTAATTAATTAATTTAAATTAATTTTTTTAGAGGAATTATAGTCCTAGATATATTTAATCAGGGAAATAATTTATTAAATTGAAAATATTTTTGTTGAAAATGAACGGAATAACGATGGTCATAATAAAATAAAATATGAATATAATGTAGATTTATGCTTTAATTAATTTTAACCACTTCATATCTAAATCAAAAATAAGATATAAATGAATAGGTATAAATGTGTAGTCCATGTTACAAGGAATTGCAGAAACTCATGGAAATATTTGCACAGTTTTCCTTAACCGAGAAACCTTTAGTGCGAGATATTTCGCAATGAAGATGAAACTTAACCTCATTTACTGGCTTTCTCAATTTGAATTCTGTGTTGCCTAGTGAACCAAAACTAGTTGGGTTCTTTAATTAGGGTTCTTTCAATAGCTCACCGTTCAGTTATTCCCTTTTGAAGGTTAGTTTACATGTTAGGTTACTGAAAAGTCAAACCACTGCATACCTACCTTCAATGCAAAAACAAATTCATGCGCACATAACCTTTACACAAACACCTTATTGGTAACAATAACGAAATGTAGTCTGGTGAATTTAGTTCTCTCTGGGAAATGAGAAATCATGACATTTTATTCGTGCGTTGTGTTAATTGAGGTAGGTAGGTAGGTAGGTAGGTGCAACCGGAAGCTTTCTCCACGGTAAAATGTCTAAGCTTTTCTGGTGGCAAAGGTTATCACTTTTTTTAACCCGCTGCGACAATAATTACTAATCATTTCGTAATTTCTCTATATTATTAGTATCTTTTTGTGTGCAATTTTGCGGCGAACCACAATTTATCTGAGTTTGATGCGAATAGAAAATATAAACAAATGAAATGTTAAAATTCCTATTAAATACCAGGAATCAACAAAACTAAAATTAACCAAATAAGTTGTCCGTTCCTTTGACTTTTACCTGATATGAAGTAAATTTACAGTATGGTAGTAAATTGAACATCACCGCCTGTCATGTATAGCAATTCGATATCCTGCTGGCTGGTTACTAACTCTTTTCTTCGCTATAGCTCCATAAAATCCAATGATGTTGTTATTGTTTACAGAGTTAGTGGAGAACGTGACGGAGAGGAGAAACTCGTGAGACTAGGCACTATTTTAGGGGTTAGTTTCGTCTCTGCTGAATCTGGTATTTTGTCCTGAAAATATTTTACTTTCAAATTTGCTGTGAATACAATTAGAATAGTAACGTTGTATTTTCAAAACTCGTACTCAAATTGCATATAAAAACACATTCTTATATGATAAATTTGCCTTCGTATTATTAGCTTTCAGAATTTTAACAGCTACGATACATTTTTCTTTTTATCAATTACCTATTTGCCTTCTCTCAGTAGCAGAATTCCTTAATAAAGGAGAGTGTTTCTATGGTAAACTAATAAAATCCTCTTTTTGCCAGTTTGTTTTGAATCGTCATAAATAAACACGAATAAATTTATGTTATAAAAATAAATTTATGATATAAAAATAAATTTATGATATAAGAATTAATTTATGATATAAAAATTAATTTATAGTCAAATTATTTTATTAAATAATCAAACAATCATTAAAAAAACAAAGCTTCAATTTCATTCAATTAATTTGCAATATATCAATTAAAATTCTAGAAAAAAAATAATATTAACAATATAGAAAATTAGAATCTTTGTGCTTCAAAACATTTTTTTTTTTACTTTCTATACCAATGTTAATTCACTTTCAATGCATAATACCCTTTGCGGAACTGACAAGTCAGCTGCTATTGCACATTAGATAACTAAAATTAACTACTTTATCATGTCTTCTATTGTACCGACTTTAAGAACAGTGCCTCAAAGGAATACCACCCGCATTCTACCTGCAAAGACACACAATATCTACCTAAGCAGCACTGCCAGCTGTAATGCCTATAATGCGGAAAAGTTCGCTTTCGTTTAAGATTAAGTGTATTCACACGATTGTTCTTTTGTTACAATCGGTTAAGTCGTACCACCGAGTTGTTAGCGATTATTAAGAAAAGATTTTAACTGACAAGTGTATTCAAAATTATAAACTTTCAGAAAGCAAATAGGAATTTAATGTAAAAACAAATTTTGATAATGTCAAATATATTCTTTAGAATAAATAATGTATTTTATTTTACTTCTTTTTTCAATTAGTCTTTATTAATGTTTTGCTCTATATAGATAATATAATAAAAAATATAGAATAAATAAATGCAGAAGAGCAAAAAAATATAAATAAATGCTAAATAATAATAATATAGGACTTGTTTAGCAAGAATGACGAAAGTGAATATAATATTAAAATAATCTATGCAGACAAAGCATGCATTATTCATTGCTATATAATGCATATAACTGCAAGCTATTTGATGAGTGTCGTGATACAAGCAAAATATATATCTATGCAGTAAATGTGATGACACATATCAATTCACAAAGAAAATTATTCAAAAAGTATATTTAGTAAATATATATATATATATATATCGATATTCTATATTAATGTATTCATTCTATGTAACTTTGAACTACACCCCCCTCCCCCCTTCATCCTATCTAAACTAAAAAACAAATTTATCCCACTGGTTTTTTTATATGAATTTATTTCAATTTTTGAATATACCTGTGAAAATAGTGCAAAGATGTCATTTATTAGCAAGCCTCTAACTGTAGTTATTTCCTTCATTCTATTGAATATGGGTTAGTTTACATATACATAGCAATGGTAATAAACAGACAATGGAATCCATACGCAACGTATGACCTATTATAGGTACATTGCATCACTTATTGAAGTACTGTAAATAGAATTGTGTAATAGGTTGGCGAGAGTTTTTAAGGCACACTGGGTAGATGCCTGCTAATTGTTTCCTCTCGAAGGCGTTATTAAAAGGCACTTAGCTGAGGCAGCTTGGGAAGTGGTAGACATCTTTGTTAAAAACAATCTGCCAGATATTGCTCAGGGGCACTTTTTATTCCACCGGTAATTTCATATACTGCTACCACTATTGATTTAAAACTTCCTTTTTTCAGATGTCATGGACTTTTCTTCAATCGATGGATGTGAAATCCACTACTACCAATTCAGGTAGCAGTTACATGGGTGAAAAGATCAGAAACATCACTATTGACTATTCAAAACTCCTCTTTAGAGAGTTAATGGGTCACTTGAAGAAGAATAACATTCAACAAACTACTCCAAGCATCTATAGTGGTGGCAGTGTCACCCTATCGGCAAATAAAGTATCCAGTATTGTTTCGACTGCTGCTACAACTGAAATGTCAGTAGATAATACATCCAAGTACGCAATAAATGAATCAACTACTAAAATTAACGAGCCTGAAGTAATTCTAGACCTGCCTAAGCATCTTATTAACTGCACCAATGATATCGAAAAGGACCAGTACTGTGTGAACGATGTGCTAGAGATTACTATACAGTGAGTTATCATTTTCTCTAGTCAATTGATGAAATGAATTAAAAAACTATCCATGTCATTTAAAAAATTATATCATGTTCATAATCATTCATTAGCGATAATTTAATATGATTTCCTTTATAGGGATAGAATCGATCAGTTGCTTTCTCAAACTTTGAATGACTTGACACCGGTAAACTCTGATTTAATCCTTGAAGCAATTAATAAAGTAAGTAATGATTAATATTGCATCGATTATAAATTAGAAGAAATTATAATGCAATCTAGTACTGCTCAATGAGATACTCAATGTCCTTGTTTCAAATACTTGGTATATTGATTTTTCATAATTTTTCTGTTCTTTAGACTGAAACTTCTGACAACTTCCCTCACGAGCCACGTGATCACATCAACTACACACCTGCCTGCTACTCCAAAGTGGAATCATTGTCTCCTAAATTCTTAACGGGTCAAAAGGGCGATATATTCTACGTCATCAACAGCAAGAAGTACCACATTCGACAAAGAATTACCGTCGAGCAATGCGTAAAGTTAGTGTAATTGTCAATTATGTATATCAACACTTTTTTAAAAGTTCTTCATTTAAATTAATGTCTCGCGTTTTACAGTATCGACTCATCGTGTAACTTGAAAGGAGTATCCTCGAGATGTCGCCAGAATTTTGTCAAGAGGTCTTTCTTTGTGATGGATTCTACTGGTGCCAAAATGCTTCGTCAAGAACATTTTTTCCCTTCGTCCTGCACCTGCTATATCAAGTGAGAATTTTAATGTACATAATATGGATATTTAAGTTATTTTACATAATATGGTAATTTTACATACCATTTATTTTTTATCAAATAAATTGATAAATTTTCCACCTTTGAATTATAGAAGCTTCGAAGATTCAATCATCGACCCCTGTCGGAAATATAGAACAAACGACGTTCCGATTGAGGATTCCAATTTGTATCACCAGGAAGAAGGATCACTAATTAAACATCTTGGCGACATATTAGGAGGTGTGGTGAGGAAGAAAAGAGATACATTGGATCACTTCAGCAACAAAAATAATCAATTGGACTCGGTCTTTAATACACAAAATTCCCTCAGTGAGAGTAATTCAAATAGTTTCAGAGGAAATGATCAGCAACCTATATCCAGCCACCACACTCTGGGTAGCATCATTGGGGATTTCGTAAGCGGGAGAACATCATTCTTTCCAAGGAAGAAGAAACAGCTGGTATGTTTCACTCAAAACTATGATGATGACTTGAAACGAAACCTAGAGTCTGCCATTCAGTTCAATGCAGTTATTGATCAGAACAGCAGAAACGATTTCATAAGGAATAACAGAAACACTGAGCCTGCTCCTTCTAGAGCATCATTCCGCAGGAGTATTGATTTGTTTCCTAGGGACAATGGAGATCAGAAGAGAGGCCTGACGGATTGGTTAGATTTAAGCAGACAAGATATAACCTTCCTAGCAAAGCACCTGAATCAGCAGTTGACGGAATCCAAGCAAGTAACACCTCCAACATCAGTACTTTCTCCACCAAATAGAATCGAATCATTTGATGACAGTTTCTTTTCTCCGAATAATATCGGCGATCAAAACGTCTTCGAATCAGTATTGCGTAATACGATAGAAAAACCTCAAATCGACGAGTCGTTGCTAAACATTCAAAATAATGGCTTCCAACCCTTCCAGCCATCAGATAGAGATCATTTTATCAATAATATGAACGAAAATACAATAGGGAAGAGAAGCTTCAATACGAATACAAACGAAAACAGCATTAAGGATCTCAATCCTTTTCATGAAAATTCACGATTCGGAGACACTAACACAGCCGAGAGCTTAGTGGATTCTATCGTTGATGACCCTAGTAATGGTCAACATTTGAGACAATTGCTTTTCCCTGGAAGACCAGGAGCTAAGATTCATGTTGAAAAAGCGAGGCATGTCTTCGAGAAGAGCTTAAGAACAAGGAGGAATGATAGGGTTAATATACACACTTACCATCAGTAAAGAACGACGCATCTAGATTTTACTAGCAGTAGAAAGAGTTTAACTACTTTTAAGATTTAAAACTAAGTAACCTTTTTCAATCAATTTGAAATAACAAAAATAAGCAGTTGTATAATTTTTTAACTCAATTATTTAGAAGTGCATTATAAGTAAACTTAGTTTTGCCATCATCTTGGATGAAAATTTTTACGTCACAGCCTCGAGCCATTTTAAATTTATATCTTGATGTGTTCTTGCAAAAACATCCGTGAAAATTAATAATGTATTCAAAAGTAAATACAGATTCAAATTCTTAAGCAAAATGAAGATAAGGTATGACCAGAATATAAAATATGAAGAGAGAGAGAGAGAGTAGTATCAATAATATTTATATTAAACTTCTTTATATTGATCACAACTTTAACTGAGGGCATCACTTTAAAATATGTTAGAGTGAGCAAAGTTTTACAGAGTCATCGCATGTAATGGAATCCTTTGAGTGTTGTAACTGCTAAGCCCTTAATTTTGATAGAAGTGTGCTGTCCTGATGACGTCACATATACAATATACATAGTGATAGATAATTTTTCTATTTAATCTATATATTGTTGTATGACCACTTCAGCTAATACGTCAGGATCTTCAACGATGAGTTTATACCTTCAAACACTGATTTAATGTAGTACCGTGGGGGAAGAACTCGGTGCTAGTTTATTAATTTAACAATCAGTCAACATTTGAAAGAACATTTGTTTTAAATAAATAGGAATAAGAGGAGAATTGATCAGCGTTAAAATTCTAAAGAAAAATATAAGCTAGCTCTATATATATATTTATTTGGTACACTTGATTTATTAATTAACCTAAGGCTTGTATCATGTAGAAATTATTTGAATGCTTATTTTGTTTACCCTTATTACATTGGGATATAAATATTGTTTTCAATTTAATTAAAAGATATTTCACGGTAAAAGTTAGTAATATAGAATAAATTGGTTCCCTTTGTTAATTATTAAATATTTACAGCGTTATGCTCGGTGTAAAATATAATAAATGAGCAACAATTTAACATTCTTTTTCACTATCATGAAATTAAGATTATTATTTAGGTGTTTGTACGTCCGGGTGATAGGTGATTTGACCCCGAATATATTTCCGATGGATAATTTTATGCAACACGATAGTGTGAAGGCGGACATCCAATGGTGAGTACAAGCAAATATTTAAGAAAAATGGGAGATCTTTATCAACGAATCATCACGGAACCTGCAATGAAATTTTTGATCAAGCTGGAGGTATACCCACGTTTCTAGAAAAAAATCAAAATCAAATCCTGAAAGAGATGGCGAATCAATGTGCACCGACAGTATGGCTCCTCTGAACCAAGTCAATGGTCAGAAAAGGCTCTCATGGGCAACAAAATACTTAAAAATTGATTTCTGAACTGTAATTTGGACTCACAAAACCAAAGCCACTCTTAAGTGCCCTGACGGTTAGATCGATCCGGCAATGGCTCCTGAAGGGGGCATGTCAACGTTTGCGTTTGAATCGGCAACAGAGGGTGGGAACAACATGTTAGGGTCTGTAATTATTGGTAAAAAATTAATTAGACTTTTTCTTTTGCCTGATAGTCTCAAGATGAACTCTAAGAACTATTGTGCATTATTGAAAAACAGTTTTCTTTCCTGATTGAATTCTTTATCTGATGACGTCAGAAAAAAATATAATTTTCAGCAGGATAATGCTCCAAGTCATACTTTTCATTACACTATTGACTAAAGGGTGGATTGCATAAAGGCCTTGTTACACGGTGCGAGTTACTTTCATGACAGTGGACAGCAGCTGTCCCACTGTACTCGCTCGCGAGTAGCTCGACTCGCCTCAACCGGTCACACAAGTGCGAGCTGCAGGCTTGTAAATAGACAGTAATACTGAACCGTCACTCGCATTGTGTTCTGTGTAGCTCAGCGCAATGACGAAAATAATAAGGACTGCAGTTAAAACAGTAATAAACGAGGTTTCAAGAATACTTTTCTGTGAAATACAGAAAGCTGATAAGGATAGAAAAAAGAAAAGAAATAGAAAAGTTTGGGTGAGGGAATGGATGCAAAAAGAAGGAGCTACGAATAAAATATTTAAGGAATTGTATGATGAAGACCCCCGGGAATATAGATCAATTATGCGAGTGACACCTGCACAAGTGGAAGTACTTTTGAATCGAATTTCTAGAAAAATTCAAGGTGAAGATACACATATGAGAGATGCTATTCCTGAAAAAGTGAAGTTGAAAGCAACCCTAGTATATCTTTCTTCTGGAACATCATATGGATTATTGTCGGTACTGTTCAGAATCTCGAAGGCATCAATAATTAAATTTATTCCAGAAGTATGTGATGCGCTCAGTGAAAGTCTCAAAGATGTTATGAAAGTAAGTACCCTTTATTATTCATAGTTACATTACAACTATATTTTGAGTGATTCTTGCATGGTATACATAAAAATAAACTATAAACACAACATATTTCTACAAAGTAATTATTCGAGTGAAAAAATCTAACTTGTTGGTAGTTGACTTAACTACGGTAGTTTATTCTTAACAGTTAAACTATTATTAAGTACTTAAGAAACAAATAGCAAACTAAAAGGACAATAAATGTTTCTGAAGCTTCAATAACTAAAATTCACAACAATATAAAAAAACAAACTAATTTGAAAAAAACTTTTAAGACCATTAGTCATTCCTTTGAACAGCGCCAAGAGGTGTTACTTTATTACAATATAACTTATAATACATTAGATTCTATCTTGCTGCCTCAAGAATGTCAGTAACATATCCAGATTGCGATGATAGTTCAATTTGTTCATATTCTGATGGTTGAACAAGTTGAAAATAAGTTACCGATTTTTTTGAAGAGGATGGTGTTATAGGGATTCCTACAGTTGACTGTGGTGATGGAGAACATTCACGGCTGTAATAATTTGATTGTGTGTACACATTGCCATAACGAAGGACTTTCTTCCTGTATCTAGAAAGTAGGGCTTGTATTCCATCTATCGCATCAATTCTTTCAATTGGTGGTAACTGTCTGAGCTGTATCGATACATATTTTCCAATTACATCACATTCATCTTCTGATTCCTTTGGGCTAGACATAATTAAATTGTTATTTAGCTCTTTTAGTTCATTCACGGCTGCTTGAATATCAGATGTCTCTTGTTGCAATTTCTTGTTATTTCTGGGCTTTTTTGGTGGCTTCATCGGTTGAATTTCAGTGTAGTTGCTATCATTCGTATCAGTATTAAGGTCCTCATTATTACTTAGCGAAGAATCATCGGGAAACTCATTTACTGACATTGATGAATGAAGTGGTTCCTGAAATGGAAAACAGATAATTATAAAATTTACATATTTTCCCAATACCTTTAGCTTTGAAGATAATCAGTAATTACAGTAAGTGAAATAACATGATTTATTTTTACTTTTTCAGATACCGAAAGTACAGGAATGGCAACAAGTTCAAGTAGGATTTCATTCTCGGTGGAATTTCCCGAATTGCTGTGGTTCAATAGATGGCAAACATGTACTAATTCAAGCACCACCGAATTGTGGTAGTAAATACTTCAATTACAAAGGAACAAATAGTATTGTTCTAATGGCTGTTGTGGATCATGATTACTGTTTTAGGTATGTAGATATAGGCTCCTATGGTCGTAATGCAGATGGTGGAGTTTTTCGAAATTGCTCTTTGTATCCCTATCTAGAAAATGAATTAGTGTTGCCAGAAAATGGTGTTCTAGTTGGAGATGATGCCTTCCCTTTGAAGCCGTACTTACTAAAGCCCTACAAACAAACACCTACTATGAAAGAAAAGATATTTAATTACAGATTGAGCAGAGCTAGAAGAATTGTTGAGAATGGGTTTGGTATTCTAGCATCTCGTTTTCGCGTTTTGGGGAAAACAATCCAAGTGAGAGAGGACACTGCGATAAAGATTGTTTTATGTGCATGCACATTACACAATTGGTTGCGTAGTAAATATTCAAGTACACCACCAGGAACAACAGATTATGAAGACATCATAACATTTCAAACTATTTCGGGGCAGTGGAGGTCAGAAATTGATGAATTACAGAGCATCAGACGCACACGAATAAATAATAGGCCGAAAGCAATAGCCGAGAAATTGAGAGACCGGTATAGAGATAACTTCGTTGGTGAAGGAGCAGTTGAGTGGCAAAATAATATGATTGTGTAAATAATATGAATTTTCGTGTGCGTCTGAAAGGATTTTCTTTATAATAATGAAGAACTTACCAGAGCAGTAGTTGTTTTCTTTTCTTTTAGATTAATTATCTTCATTATGTATTCCATCGATTCGAACCATTTGATGGAAGGTTTGTACTGTAGATATCGTCTGTGCCACTTCCACTTTTTTTGCTTTTTTCAATTTTAACCATTTCCTGGTTAGGTATACGTGGAACGTAAATTTTTTATTTTTTTTTTGTAACTTCTGTTGTGGCTTGTAAGCCCATCTCATTACGAATATATTCAAGGGAGGCTTGCCGCAAATTTCTATTTTTATAATTTGGATCTAAGAAATTCCACAAAACTGTTTGATCCTTGTAAAGCTCAACAAATTTCAAATTTTGGTCCGAACTCCATCTTTCTGCCATTTTACAGGTATTTACAACTAAATTTTTATTACACACTGAAATAAAAAATATGTAATAAAGTAATGGTTTTTTATTTGTCCCAATTCTAAACTGAAATAAATTTGAATACAATCACTGAATTGGTTGAACACTTTTTCAGTTAAGTGAATAGGTAACAAGATGATAAATAAATAAATGCCGGGTGAAATATGACCTTCCACAAATTTTGGAAAGTAATAAATAAATACCAGGTGAAATATGACCTTCCACAAATTTGCGAAGGTAATAATGAGACCGAGTATTATTGATATTTGTGGGGAGGTAACCAAACTGAATATCGGGTAGAAAAAAGTAGGTACTGGTTATCATTTTCATTTGATTACTTTTGTTAAAACTAGTAGGTAAAAATAATATTTAAATGCCAAATAAATAATATCAAATGAAGATTATTTCTAACATAATATAGCAATTTCAAATTTAAATGAGATACCTACGTGATTTATTAACCATCAAATAAAACCTCAAACAATATAAAGCCAAATTTGACAAATCGGCTACCTAATTGAATACAAAATTATTCAGGTTTACAATAGAAAAAAAAAATATATCTGCATGACATACGAGTTATATGTTGCAATGCCATGCAAGTTGACATCCAAGTTTCGCAGGCGAGAGGCTGACTCGTCCATGAGTGGCGAGTAAAAACAAATTTTTTTGTAGTAACTCGCATGCGCGCTACCAACCTCCTGCACATGACAGTTAATCGACTGATGCGGTCACACTGTGCGAGTAGCTGCACAACAGTAACTCGCTAGGCCAACTCGCACGTTTACTCGCACCGTGTAACATGGCCTATTTACACTTGCATTGTGTAACATAATATTGATTTATTGAATATTAATTTGCTAATGAAATTTATTTAATTTAATTAATATTTTTTTTAATTAATATTTTTAATAATAGAAAATCAATATTTTAATAACTTAATTAAGAATTAATTTTCTATAAATTTAATTAATATTATATTAAGTAATTTAATTAATATTATGTTAATTTGATTAATATTTTATCTATTCATGATATTTATATAATTCATAATATTTATTTATTCATAATATTTAATACGGCAATTTCAAGCTTACATAAGAAGTAAGAGCTACATTATCTATTAAATAAAACCCCAAACAATATGAAATCGATTCAGACCAAATTTGACAAATCGGCTACCTAATTTATTGCAAATTATTTAAGTGTCCTCTCCAATCTAAATTTAAAAATTTCTGGAATTGCTTTAAATATGTAGAACTAAGGATATATAACATATATTAGTAAGCAAAATTTAAATCGATCAAGTAATCTGTTCACAATTAATTATATAAGAAATATTCCCATTTCGCTTTTTTTCATTCTGAGAATCATAAGAAGATAAAGGCCTCATAATTGAGTAGGTATGTTCGTTCGTATATACATAATAGGTACATACCTATTCAAATACAGTGTTTTAAAATGAACAGTTCTTTAGATAGGAAAAATGTTATGATATGTATATGAAAACTATTAGTAAGAAATACTTAATTAGGTACTTTGATTCTTTATATGGATCCATTATTTTGGAATCAGCTTTGTCATTGTTTTTAATTTGTCGGATCTAGTTAGCTTATCGCACATGGAGGCTTTTTCTTTGCTTGAAATTCAGAGATGTAGTAGAAAGAACGGAAACAAGGAAACAAATCTTAAATTACATATAATAATAAAACTATAGAAGCAAATTTTTGAAATGATTTGCAGTTTATAATCAGTAACCTCAGTTCTAATGAATAGAGAAATAAAAAATAGAGTGGAGGAGACCTTTAAATCTTGCTGCATGGTTAGCTACATAATATTCAGTTAAGTACATCATCCAAGAATCAAATTGCAGATCACGGCTTGTACAATGCATAACAATTTAATAACAACCAAAATCACCCTACATACTAATACACAGTGTGTCTTTGTCTGTAGGTTGCCAGAAAAATGGCACGCTTTAACATTTAATAAATATTTTTGATTTAATTTTTATAACTCAGATTTTTTCTCCACATTTTTCATGCATATTTTTTGTCAACATAATTTTTTTTAATATATTCTTTATATACATATACAGTAGCGGACAAAATATAAGGGTACGCAAATACAAGTTATCTAAATTTTAAATTTCATAATTACAAAACAAAAATTATTGAAATTTTGCAAGTATTTTTTGCAAGTAATTTTGCTCTGGTCAAAAGTTAAGCGTAGCCATCATAAACTTTGAAATATTCTCGGATATTGGCAATTAACATAAAAATTTGTGGATAATTCTTTGCTATATCACTTCAATACATCTTCTATCACAAAATTATACAAATTTGGCACAATATGAAGGAGTTATCCATCTTCTATTCATCCTCAAAAAATGTCCACAATTCATCCACATCTCTTTTTTTTCTCCTCTGAGTACAGTCTCCAATTATTATCCAAATAATCTCAATTCGATTGAGGTCAGGACTCTGTGAAACCCAGCTCATTAGAGCAATTTCTTTATCTTCTAATAGAGTCGTAACTTTTTTATCTGACTAGTAGAGTACGTTGTCCTGCTTGAAACTCTGTGGTTGAGGGTCAGCTGCTTGTTGATAGCTGAGAGTATGATGACAAAAGAGCTGTTTTATATTCTGCAATAACTCCTCCTTGTAGACGAACAATGGGACCAGGTCCAGCAGAAAAACGACCACCATGACCATCACACTACCTCCTCCAAAATAAATCGTTTTCTTGACGCAGTTCAGAGTTAGCATTTCCCCTACTTTACGTTTAATTTGTACTTTCCTATAAGAACCAAAGACTTCTATTTTTCTTCCATCATCACTAGAATGTACTTTCGACCACTGATCAATCGACCAAACGACATACTCATGACAAAACACACGTATCACTTTCCGTTTCTTTTTTGAGATTGAAAGCTTCGATGCAGAGACTAATTATTGCAAACCAACTTGTTGAAGTCGAAGCGAAAAAGTAGACTGGGACACCGTACCACCAGACATGTCATATATCTCACGAAAAACTTGACCTGAAGTGTCGAAACTAATTTACAAGTTACTTTTAAGACTTGCATGATCTTTTCTCAGCAATGCTTTGGGAAGTCTACCATTCTTCGGTTTGGAATCAACAACTCCATACTGCTTATGTTGAGCCACAATATTATGTTGCACAATCGTTTTGGACCTTCATGTGACAATAGAAATCTCTTGCAACGACAATTAGAGACTGTATCAGAGGGGAAACTTGTGGACATTTCTTGAGGATGAATAGAAGATGGATAACTCCTTCATATTGTGCAAGATTATTAGAATTTTGTGTTAGAAGATGTATTGAAGTGATATAGCAAAGAATTATTCACAAATTAAGTTAATTGCCAATATCCGCGAATATTTTAAAGTTTATGATGGCTACCCTTAACTTTTGACCAGAGCAAAATTTAGTGTTTGAAGTAAAATATAGAACTATTCCTAGAATATTTATCCAAATGCTTTGAAATTTAAAATAAATACATATAAGTTCTATATGAATATACGTGCAAAATTTCAATGTGTGTTTTGTACTTTTTATGTAATTAAAGATTTAGATAACTTGTTTTGGTCTACCCTTATATTTTGTCCGCTAGTGTTGATAAGGATAACCCATTACTTAGTACAGTAGTAAATATATAAATAGAACAATATGTACCTAATTATTATGAAATCGTGCCAAATTATTTAATTTGTCTTAATATATTTTATTACTATGGGATGGAATCGTCAGAAATTAACTTTAAAAGCAGGATAAACTATTGAGTAGCTCTAGACCATCACAGCCACATGATCTAATTAGAACAGTTCATTAAATAATAACCTCTGTGCATACATATACATATGTACAATACACCTTGAAAAAAAACAATGGGTAATAAAATAAGAAATGTTGAAGATATTTACAATATACTTGAGTTTGACTCTTCAAATAGGAGCCAGCAAGAACAAATTATACCAGCCTGATATTAATCTAATTATCGCTTAATATTTTTAGCTCTACTAGATTTTCGCTTCAAATTTTATAAGGGTTGAAATTTCTTAAGATAAACTGAGCTATAATATGTCATCTTTCACTGATAAATTATATCTACATCAAGTAGCTACATATCCCATTTGACAAAGATCTTTATATGCAGTAAACTATATACACTAGTTCTTCAATTTAAACACTATAGAAGGAAACAATCCATGAATAGTTAGACTGTTATTGGGTCTACTTGGCAGAACGTCTCGTTCTTTTGTTCCAGGAGAAGTTGGCGGCGTAACTCTTCGCTCTGGGTGGTTTCTGTGGTGGGTCCTGCACATCAAAAGCCCATCCGTTCTTGTCACAGAACTCCATGGCATCTTCTTTGGAGGAAAAGCTCACCTTGTTTAAAAGAAGAAATTAGTCACACTTTGTTAACAGAGTGTAATTACTAAACTAACGGCTTACTGGTAGTAGTTTTGAACTATCAAAGTGATACTAACTATCATTCATCAACGGAAGCAGATTAATAAATTAACATCTACTTGATAAAAAATTTAGTCATCTGAGAGTTTGAATTTTTTTTGCCATGTCTGTGCATAGAATGCGATACAATCCAGAATATATTTGATAACATATTTTAAAATTTAACTTAGAAAATTCTTCACAAAATTGCAGTAATAAAATATTGGATTAGAAGAAAATTAGAATCTTATAGATGAAATATTTGGAATTTTCAGAAAGAATTCATTAGACAACCTCTTTTTCGATCATTTTTTCATAATTATAAGCCGATATCAAAACTGAAGTATTTATGAAAAAATAGAGTTTTTAGAGTAGTTATTTTTTTAAATAATTCACTAGTCATTTACCTCCATGTTTGAGAGAGGGTCTCCAGAAGAGGTCCAACCCATCAGGGGGTTCTCCCATCTCTCCCTCGTGTCGAAGGATATGGTCCATCTGAGGGCAATGGACTAAATTAAAAACACTTTTTTATGCAATATCTAGAAATTTAATCAAAATGGAGGCATTGATATTACAAAAATAAGTTTTAATTACTTGTGTAGGTTACTGGTGCCAGACTGCATGGCATTTTTAGTAGGTAGTTTGATGAGAACTTTGCGTGTCTTGATGTGCTCCTCTGGCACTCCACTGACAGCAGTGATGTCATTCTGAAGAAAAAAACAAAGACCAATAAAACATTTTTTATAGCTATGAACAGGAAAAAAAGTTATTCTTGGAATAAAAAGGATTATCTAGAATGATGACATTGTGATCTTGATAGCTACCTATAAAATTCCAATTTAATATTTTTTCCATCTAATGTAAAATTTTAGAAGTAACTACAATTTGACTTCACACACAATAAAATTATATTTTGAAATGGTTTGAACTGCTCTCAACATTAAATTTTGCACATCTATAATATTAAGTTTATTGCGAGATATTTTGCTCTTTCTGAATGCTTCGGTAAAATTTAATCATATTGGAGATTATTTTAGTAACCACCTTCACAATTACTCAAGACAAGATAAAAAAATTAGCTAGTAGCCCAGAAAATATAATAGAATGTTTTACATCAAAAGAAAAAATACCTAAATTTCAATATATATATATCTAATAAATATTTGGATTAAAAGAAATAGCAATAGAAAAATCAATACACTCACAGGGCCCTCTACTTGAATTGTGAGATTATCACGATATTTAGTTTCCTCTTTCTCCAGTTCCTCATATTTCTTAGGCTCAACTTGCTTCTTTTCAAACTGCAGACTGGAAGTGGACAGATTGCACCTGAAAAAGAGGAAAGGGATGAATAAAAAACCAACAAGCATGAAAAAAGTCGGGGGAAATTAATACAGGAGGAATTTGACAGAATTATTTTACAAAAAGGCTTATACTCTAAAAGTTAAAATCCGATTGTTATGAAATATTAAAGAGATTTGGTATTATTAGAAACAAGTATAGATTAATTATTAATAAGCCATGATACAAAAATGTAACATCACATTTTGGCAAACTATGTGACACTTGAAAACTTTTTTAAAAATGGGGTTGTATAAATTTCCCCCAACAGCTGAGTAAATTTAAAAAAAAATCACCACAGATGTATGGAATAACATTTTTATTAAAACTATTACTTAAATCGATAGCCAAAACCCTGAATGGAAATAATAGATCATAAAACATTTTGGCCCCCTATGTGTCATTTAAAATTAAAAAGGGTTGTATCAATTTAATTCTTCAGCAGAGTATTTATTTCATTAAAAATCACCACAGATGTATGGAATAACATTTTTACTAAAAACTATTGCATGAATTGAGAGCCAAGATCAGGAGTGGAAAGTAAAAAAAGATAAACTGAAAAATTTATTAATAAGTAGCTAATAACAGTTCATAATTAAGCAAACTCTCTATTTTAAATAAATTTACCTCTAACGTAGTAGCATAAGAATTCCATGAAAGACAGTTCTGAATTATGGCTACCTGACTAATGATTTGAGATATGTAACTCGTCTTTGTGAAACCTGCCCAAATTCACTACCAGTTTTTGTAGTTCTGAAAGTAAGCTTTTGTACAATTGTTGGGTTGTGTTAAACCCTAATTTATTACATCTTGAGTTTCCACAGACCGATGAAATAGCTTACAGTATATTATGCTCATGACAAAATATAACGAAATCAGCCTAAATAAAAGAAAACATAAGAAACTGGTAAAAACATAAAGAATGCTGCTAGGTGAAGCAACATAAAAGGTACAGTAGGGAAGAAACCAGTGATGCCATTCATTTTCAGAGGCACATCACTAGACACAGCAACATTACAGTAGCTACATAAATGCTGTGTGATGACCTCTAGTGAGGGAGGAGGATGTTCTTCATCGGTCTTTGCAAACTCATGATCTCCATCCACTTGGAAACTTCTCCAATTTTCCAGGTTGTTTACCAAATTTTATTCTCTTCAATGCTTTCCTTACATCCATACTGCTCAACTGCTTCTGATCTTCACTGATTCTATTCTTTTGATTTGTTTTCATTTGCTTTTTCTTGTGGATGGAACAAGTCTCATTGAACAGATCACGAACTCTTGTGAACTGTTTCAAGAGGCAAGATTTAGTTACCCTTCCACTTATCTTGAAGTGAACTATGAATTGTCGGCGTTCTGTTGACGGTGAAGGTGTTTTGGCAAACTGCAGGACAATCCATTTCTTCTCAAGTTCAGAAAACATTTTTCAGGTTGAAGTGTGAAGATCAATGTGAATTTCTATAGGGGGACAAAAATCCACTCTTTATGGACAAAATGGAGTATACATAATACTACTCTAGACATTTTAAGTTCTCCCAATTCAAAAACAAAAATGACTTCTGATGAAACACAGCTAATTTGAAGTTGAGGATAATTTTTGAGACAACTCAAACATATATTAAACAAAATGAAGGTAAATTTTAGAGAAAAGATGTTCTTATAACATAAACTATGGTAGCCTATCAATTTTACACAATCAGTGTTATAAAAGCAAAAAAACGGTACCGTTTTTTTAAAATAAACGAAAATTTTGTCAAAATAAACAAGGAGTATATCTACAAAAGGTTTTTTTGTTTTTTTCCATAAATGAATTATTTTCACTCCCACTTTCAATATATTACTTTTTAATGAGGGATTTTAGTTGCTAAATCAATTCACAGTGTTAATAACTTAATTTTGTGATATTATCATATCACTAATGTAGCTATGTAGGATTGTATCCACCTCTGAGGCCTGAGGGTTTAAGAGTGACCATGTGGGCCATCATGAGTTGATGGGCGATTGACCAATGACAATGAAAACTTTTTTCTGAAGGTTAAGAGAACAATTGAAAGGAAACAAATTTTTATTAATAAGATTAGTCAATAACTGTGACTTTCTTTGGCCTTTGGAAAACAATAACTTAACACTAAATTCACTAATTGAACATTAAACTTAAACTATCTAAATTTCATTATCAGATGAAATTTGTGAAATCAAAGATAACTGATGCGACTCCAAATCATCTGATTCAACATCTGATTCTGAAAGAATCCTTTGTCTCTTCCTTGGTTGATTGTCATTAATATCTATGTCCTCATTCTCAACTTCATCCACTTGGAACACTCTCCTGACCGTATTCTCATATTAAACATGTCTGTTTCAATTAGAACATGTCCAAAACTTATAATTTCTTATAAACTTATAAACTAATTTTAGTTTAAATGTATTACACACTCATTATATGTTTAATGTTAACTTCCTGTTAGACTAGCTCAGCTATATTAATTACCTATTGTTTAACAAACAATGTATTACTTTTATGAGAAACGGATTTAAGGTTTAAAGTCCATTACAAGTTCCGGAGCGTCTTAAATACCATTGTATGTAACTTCTTAAGTCAGTCTGTTTTTTACATTACTCAGAGAGATGTGATTCTCTCATCTCTCTAATATTCTTCTAACTGTATAACATATTACTCTTTAAATAAACTCTATGTCTTAACGTTGTTAACCCACTGTAATTTAACCTAATTATAACAGGTTATGGGCCCAGTGAACGATAAGAGTTTATAAATCAAATTATGTTTAAACAATTTAGAAGTTTATTACAGTAATCAAGTAAAACGAAGTACAGTGAAAAAAGTGTTAAACTAAATGAAACATATACGCACGAACGTTTGTGTAAGCATATCTTGCTAATGCGCTAATTGAGGTCAATAATACCGACTGCTTTGACAGAGGTGTCAAGAGAGGTCACAAATTACCTTTAAATCTGTGACCTTATCCTTTGGTAAACAGTCTTTCAACAAAAGGTTCTTGCGAACTAAGACTTGTGTTGCTGTTCCAATTGAATATTAATAATTATATTCAGTGAAGTTATTCTTATGAATTAGAATAATTTTAAAATATCAATTCAGTTAAACAGTAAATCAATTTAACTGCATTGTTTGTTTATGTTTGTTAAGTATTGAATGAAAATAAATACTTGAAAACATGTCTTCAAATAAGTTACCGGGGATTGTTCCCCTAGACGGAAATAATTACCCTACATGGAGGGTACAAATGAAAATGTACCTCTTAAGAGAGAAACTGATGGATTTTGCTGATGGATCTAAATCAGTTCCAATAGATTCCGCTTCAACTGAGGTTAAAGCTACCTATACTAATAACAAGAATAAAGCTCTGGCAGATATAGTACTATCTATTTCACCGGATCAATTGTACTTAGTTGGACAACCCACAGATCCACACGCTGTCTGGACCACCCTTCAAGAAACGTTTCAGAAAAACACGTGGGCGAACAAATTTCGTCTGAAGAAGAAGCTTTACAACTTAAAATTGAAATCTCCCGAACTACTCAACTCCCATTTGAAAGAACTAACTGAAGTTTTTCAAGAGCTTGCCTTGTTAAATCAAGTGATCAGTGAAGAGGATAAAGTTATTTGTCTCCTTTCATCACTACCAGAGCAGTTTGAAGTGCTTGTTACTGCACTTGAAGCTCAGACAGACATCCCAAACTGGATTACCGTAGCTGACACACTCCGGAGAGAAGCTGAAAAGTTGAGTATTAAATCCAATGATGTTTTGGCATTATCAAATACTCAGATTGATGCTGCAGTAAATAAACAGTCAACCAAGTGTCACTTTTGTAAAAAATTAGGACATTTGAAGAAAGACTGCTTTAAATTTAAACGGTATTCTCAAACTAACAGAACTCAAAATCAGCCAAATGGTGTAAACGTAAGTCATATAGAACTTAATCACACAATGTATGCTAATGATATCGCTCTTTGTAACAAATATGCCGACAGTAATATTTGGATAATAGATCACCACACAAATGAGTGGTGATAAAAATTTATGTAAAGATTTTGCAAATATTACCAAACCTATCAATGTTAAAGTAGGTAATGGAGATGTTTTGCAAGCTATTTCACTAGGAAATGTTTCTGTTATTGTGAATATACCAGGTGGTGGAAGTAGAAAATGTACAATAAATGATGTACTATATGTGCCAAATCTAGCTTTTAATCTACTATCAGTGTCAAAAATGACAAATAATAATAAATCTATTATTTTTGAAAATGATAAATGTAAAATATTGAACGAAAATAAAGAGTTAATTGCAGAGGCCAACTGTGTTGGTCAACTCTATTATCTAAATACTTTAGTACATAAAGCTGCAGTAACTGTTGATCAAAATAAAGTAAACCTTCTATGGCATAGAAGGCTCGGTCATATAGGTAATGATAACTTGACTAAAATGATCCGAACTAAATCAGTTAATGGTCTGGATAGTAAATTAAAAGCTATAGAAGGTGTGTGTGAACACTGCTGTAATGGGAAAATGCATAAAATACCATTTTCTACAAGCATTAAGAAAAATTGTAAACCTCTTGATTTAATCCACACAGATGTCTGTGGGAAAATTACTCACACTTCCAGGGGTAATAATTCATATTTTCTGACCTTTATTGATCATGCTACTCGATACTCCTGGATATATGTTATTGCCCATAAGAGTGATGTGTTTCAGAAGTTTTTGGAATGGAAAGCAATGGTTGAAAATATTAACGAAAGGAAAATTAAAACCTTGCAGTCAGATAATGGAGGAGAATATACATCAAATAAGTTTGAATCATATTTACGCAATGAAGGTATAATTCACCAGAAATCTATTCCTAAAACTCCAGAACAAAATGGGTTAGCTGAAAGATTTAATAGAACTATTATGGAAAAAGTTAGATGTATGTTATCTGATTCAGGAATTGATAAGGAATTTTGGGGTGAAGCACTATATACTGCAAATTATCTTAATAATAGATGCATTAATTCATTTTTAGTAAATAAAACTCCATATGAAGCTTTAAATCTTAGAAAACCTAATGTAAGTCATGTAAAAGTTTTTGGATGCACTGGGTATGCGCATATTTCTCGAAATGAACAATCAAAATTAGAAAATAAAGCTACCAAATGCCTGTTTCTTGGTTATGGCACTGTTACTAAAGGGTATAAGATGTATGATGTTGAATCTAAAAGAATCTTCTTTTCCAGGAATGTAACCTTTGATGAATCAGTTTCATCTAAGATTGAGAACCCTCAACTGATTGAGACCCCTACCTCTCCACTGGTGTTCCCTTCAGAAGATTCAGAACCTGCAGGGCCTGAGAATCAAACTCCTGACAATAATCCTCCCTGAGGCGCAACCTGTACCAGCTATCAGTCCTGATGAGGATCTTAGACGATCGTCTAGAATTCGTCAAGCTCCTGTTAGATACGGTAGTTGGGAGTATAGCCATGATCAGTTTGAGGAGGAGGGTTTATTAGTAAATGGGAATATCAATATCGAACCTAGGTCGGTATCTGAGGCTCTTAATAGCGGTTCTGAATCCTCTAAATGTAAACTTGCCATGGAGAAACATAAAGTTTTAAACATAAAAGCATTAAATGCTTTTGAGAAACATAAAGTTTTTGAACTCGTAAAACCTACCTAAGATTTAAACATAATTAAATCTAAATGGGTGTTTAAAAGGAAAAAGGGATCTGATGGTAGAGTGGTTTCATATAAAGCTAGATTAGTTGCTCAGGGTTTTTTACAGAGACCTGGAATCGACTATGATGAAATTTTTGCTCCTGTAGTGAGATTTGAATCGGTGCGAACCATGTTATCTTTAGCAGCTAAACAAAAATTATTTGTACATCACTTGGATGTCAATTCTGCTTTTTTGAATGGGGATCTTAAAGAAAATGTTTATATTAGACAGCCTCCTGGCTATGCTATTCCAGGAAAAGAAGATTTAGTATGTAAACTAAATAAATCTATGTATGGGTTAAAACAATCACCCAAATGTTGGAATGATGCTTTGGATGCATATCTTAAATCCTTAGGATTTATTCAGTCCTCTTGTGACTCATGTATTTATGTTAAAGTAATCAATAACTCTCCATGCTTCATTTCTGTGTATGTAGATGATATTATTGTAGCATGTAAGAACTATGATGACCTGACTAAAATCAAGACTGATTTAAGAGCTAAATTTGAGATGAAAGACTTAGGAAAATTCCTATTTCTTAGGCATAAAAGTCGTACAAGACGAAAATAAAATATCATTAAATCAATCTTCATTTGTCAACGAGTTATTAGATAGATTTGAATTCAATAATTGTAAGCCTATATCAACTCCTGCTGATGTTAATTCTCAGTTGGAACCAACTACTGATGATTGTGAACTAGTAGATAAAACTAAATATCAGTCAGCTGTAGGTGCCTTACTGTATCTATCTACTAAAACTAGACCGGACATAACTTATGCAGTTGGAAATGTCTCTAAATTTTGTTCAAATCCAAACACTAAGCACTGGTCTGCAATTAAGAGAATATTTAGATACCTAAAGGGCACACCTGATCTTGGCATTACCTATGGTAATGAAGATTCTGATTTGATAGGTTATTCTGATGCCGACTGGGCAGGTAACAGAGTTGATAGGAAAAGTACTTCTGGCCAATGCTTCCTGTTAAATAATTCAATTATTTCTTGGCGCTCTGTGAAACAGTCATGTGTTGCTTTATCAACGGCTGAAGCTGAATATGTTTCCCTCTCTGGTGCCTCCCAAGAAGCTGTATTTCTAAATAAATTACTATTAGATCTTAAAGTACCTAATAAGAATCCTATAGTTTTGTTTGAGGATAATCAGTCAGCTATTTGTATTGCTAAAAATCATCCTAGATCAAAACACATTGATATTAAATTTCATTACATTAGAGATCTTGTTGCTTCAAACATAATTAAACTTGTGTATTGCCCCAGTGAAACTATGCTTGCTGACATATTCACTAAACCGTTGCCTACTGATAGATTTACTGAATTAGTTGAATTAATAGGCATGAAAAATATATAATGTCGTGTGAGGAGGAGTGTTGGAATTTTAGTTTAAATGTATTACACACTCATTATATGTTTAATGTTAACTTCCTGTTAGACTAGCTCAGCTATATTAATTACCTATTGTTTAACAAACAATGTATTACTTTTATGAGAAACGGATTTAAGGTTTAAAGTCCATTACAAGTTCCGGAGCGTCTTAAATACCATCGTATGTAACTTCTTAAGTCAGTCTGTTTTTTACATTACTCAGAGAGAGATGTGATTCTCTCATCTCTCTAATATTCTTCTAACTGTATAACATATTACTCTTTAAATAAACTCTATGTCTTAATGTTGTTAACCCACTGTAATTTAACCTAATTATAACACATTTATAGAACAACTTACAGAGTAGTTAATTTTATGAGGAAAGGTGTTGTATATTCATGGTATGAATATGTAAGTCCCATTTGGTTTAAACAACTTAATATGGTGGGATATGCATTTAAAACAAAACAAAAAACATTTTTTTTAATGATCTTTTGATAAAAAAAAACATTAAAAAAACATGCTTTTTTACAACATTATACAAAATACAAATGTTATTATATGATTATCATTCAAAACAAGTAGAGTTTATCTGTGATAAGAGGTATGTTTATATTTAAGTAATTAAGTTAGAATATTTAGGTTGTGTTTACAAATGACAAACATAAATTATAGATTTAGATTACTAACTTTTATCATTAATTTCAACCTAAATTCAGTTAATTCCATCTGTATACTGTTTAACTAAGAAGAAAAATCCTACCATTAACCATTTCTTATGTATTTACAAATTTCCATTCAGGCAGAGTTCAACTAAAGATATTTTAATTCTTTTTGTTGAACTACATTCAAAAAAGAGTTTTCTATCACTAACAAATGAAAATAAATTGTTAATATTTTTCTTTCCCTAGCATTATGTTGAAAAATAGAGGTTTAAAGGTTAAGTTGCACAAAACTGTTTTCCAGGTGAAAATTATACACAAAAGGTTAAAATTAATATTTCTATTTTGTTATACATTGAATGATTGAATGAGCCTCCATGAACCTCAAATATCACAACTTTTAATTATATTTCTGTGAGGATATATAAAGAAATAAAAGAATGAAATCTATTCATCAAATTATCTCCACTTAATAATTTGAATGACACAAGTCTTTATGGGGGATTTTTTCAATTTTTTTGGAAAAGTCAGTGGGATTTTTTGCACCAAATACAGACTGGCCCAGCCAGACTGCAGAAAGTCCAGTAAGTGGTTAAGTGTTCTTCAAGAAATCCTTCATTTGAATTTTGGGCTTCTGTTTTAAGTAAAATACATGTAGGGTCACGCAGGTAAATTGCGGCACACTGACTAACTGCGGCCTCTTACAACAGAAACATCATACATTCAAAACTTAAATTAATAAATTACAACATGCACTGTGCTTCTTTTGATAACTATGCAGCATTTTAATGTAATTTCGTTTCAGAATGTTTTAGAGACTCTCTTGAAAGAGCCGCAATTAAAAATTAAAGGGCCGCAATTTACCTGCATGACCCTAAATATACCAGTCTGTATTAAGTGCACAAAATTCCACTGACTTTTTGAAAAAGCTGAAAAAATCCATCATAAATTTCCAGTAATTTGGCTGATCCACCAACATTTTACCCATTTTCCACCGAAAATTAATGGTAACACAAGAATAAATAGCTAAAAATCCACCAACTTTGCCAGAATATAATAATATTATATTCAAAGGGGAAAAGTTCCACCAACATGTTGGTGGAATTTACCACAAAATACAGACTGGTAAATATAGGAGGAAATCAAAGATTATTCACACCGTCACACAGAAAACGTTAAAAAAAGTCCCATATTCTGCAAACTGAGAAAAATGAGTCAAATTGGTTGGGCTCAGAATTTTTTTGAAATTTAGGCTTACAATTTCCCAGCCTCTAAAACATGGTAATTTCACTAATTTCAAGTAATTTGTGCTGTATAACTAAAGTCAATAGGTATTAGGTATAATGAAATTCTCAGATTATGCAATCTCAAATTTACATTTAGAAATTTGAGAATATTAAACTCAAAGGTAGATTCATAAATAATTGATAATTTCTATGTTGCAATTAATTTAGCTGAGAGGGCTGAGACATTTTGAAAAAATGACAAAAATTATTTTCTAATTTCTACAAACAATTTTGAATTACCTAATCTCTGGATCCTATGTCATTGTCACCCTATATAATTTATAATAATTAGATTTACATTAATTTTCCCGTGATCCCTAAAAACTCTTTACCGGCTTCAGCAGACTTGAAAGATGATTTGAATTGATTTCAGTAGCCAGTGCCCAATGCCACAGGCACCGTCACAGTGGGGCTGAGTGAACAATTGAAATAAAGTCCAAATAATTGAATGATTCGAATCTGCAGTTGAGAAGCTGGGAGCATGATATTTTCTACAAAATAAATCATAAATTTCTACATCTAATACCTTTCATACTTTCAATAGTTCGAACTTTCGATAGAGTACTACCTAGTCATATTTGAGTGCAACTTTAATTGAAAGAATGAGATGGCAACAAGAGTTTTGAGATGCTATAAATTATACTGAGGTATAATATGTCATTTATATATGAATACCAAGTGAATAAATTATTCATGAACACACACCTTAGAGGCTTCAATTGCCTCGAGAAAGTAGAAAATAGTGTAATTCCCTGACGAGCTGCCATTTTTCCACAATTCAACGTCAACGAATGCCTATGTTATTTACAGCTGCTAATGTAGTGAGATTAAAGGTCCCACAAGCAATTTTTTTAAATTATTTTAATCAACGGGGCTACTGTTTATTATCATTTTATTGCAAACCGCATGAAATTTGATGGCATAAATATAATTTTAGTTGGTAATAAAGATTTTTTAATCAAAACTCTACAAAATCCGATTTACTTCCGACTTGTTAATTTTCATTTTGAAGAAACAGAATGTACACCATTTGTTTCGATTGCCAACTAGATAGGTATCATCAATTCACTATTGAATATTTAATTAAAGGTGCAAAATTAGAAAAATTTATCATAGAAACGTTTTTATACATATCATTAAACATATTTAAATTTTAAACAAAGGCTGAACATATATGGTACAATTTTGTTATAAAGTTCAAATTGTAAATCAAAACAAAGAGTGTACAATATCTTTCTTTAGCGTCAGATTAGTGTTTCGTACAATTATTGCACTAAAAGTACGTAAAACTTTAAAAACATATAGAAAAATATACTCTAGGCTATAAACAATTCGTATATCGATTCGATTTCTTTTCGATAGCTGGGATATCGAATCGATGGATTGTTCCATCGAATCGATATTCTGTTGTTTGTAGGGATATGCCTACTGAACTTATTTTTTTTAATTTACAGGGTGATTAAAAAAAAGGCAACCAGGTTTTTGGATTAGGGGAGAACCGAGAGCATTCGGACACTTTTTGGGAAAAATGAATAATTCGTAAACTAATTCGAATATAATATAAATATAAATATTTCTGTGTGTAGATAAATCATTTTACCTCAATTTTATTAAGACTGTTTTACAGTTTAAACCTTCATTCGAAAGTTATAAGACAAAATGTAAGAGAGGTTCAAGTGTCCGAATGCTCCTTTCTAGAGGGAGACTTCGGACAAGCTGAGAGGATGATTCGAACACCATAAAAATTGTTAAAACATTGGAGATTTGGGCAATTAAACGATAGGATTGAATTCGAATCTACTAATTTAATTGAAATAAACCATAATGACTTGTTATTCACAGAAATAATTCATAGTATTTGAAATTTTATCATAATAATATTATTGTAATGATTGAAAATTTACTCCAACAAAATATAAATAGCCCATGAGTAATCACTGTGAAATTATCCTTATGTTTAATAGCTAAATATCAAAAACGAATGGATAACTATATCCTTTTACTTTATAGGGTAAGGGCTCCTTGTATTGCCCCTCTCCAATTATCGTCACGTTTCAGTTATTTTCGTCTATAACAAGACTTAAAAACATTTTCATGGTTTAGGTTTTTACAGTTCGATGTTTCCAATTATTTTTAATATTGTTACAAAAATGTAAGTAATTTCAGTTAAAATTACTATCAGAGTGTCGGTGTCATATTTGTGTACGTAATCTATCTGTGTACATGTGTGTCTTCACCACAGTTCATAGAATAGGGAACTGTGGTCTTCACCCTCGTTGGTTCAGTACATAAGTAGCTCTGAAAGTGTGAGGTTGTTTCATTAGCCTACTCAACAATTCATACAGTAATATTTTTAGTAAGAGATCTAGAAATACATTAAGTGGTGACAAGGATGGCTGCGAATAGTTCCATAACTCCTTTTCAACATGAAATCGAAAGCGTTACCGAGTTTTTGGAAAGGTTTAAAGTCCAAAATTCAGCAGTACTTACAGCTGAAGGTACAACCAAGCAACAAAAGGCAGCATTGCTTTGCAGAGTTTTACCAGTAAATGTAATTACAAATGTTCAGCGGAGGATAAAGCCTACGAGCTTATCTGATGCAACTTACGCCCAAATTGAGGAGCATCTGAAATCTCAATATGATGTCAAAAAGTCTATTATTGGAGCGTCTGTAAAGTTCATCAATCGTAAGCAGCATGCAGGGGAGAGCATCGAAATGTACGCTCAGTGTCTAAATGAACTGGCTAGTCACTGCGATTATGATGCTAATTTCTTGGATAGAATTCTAACAGATATCTTCGTAAGTGGTCTAAATTCAGGGAAACTCATCAGCAGTCTTCTTCAAGAGTGTGAGAAATTGAAATTTAACGAATGTGTACAAAGAGCTAAAGTAGTTAAACAGATAATGACTGATGCAGCTGATTAAAAACCTGATAGTACTTTACTGAAAGTTGCCAAGCTTCCAGCCAATTATACATGTTTACGTTGCGGAGCTAAATCAAAACATTCAGTGAACAATTGTCCATCTATTGAATCTACGTGCTACAATTGTTCGAAGGAGGGTCATTTGGCTAAAATGTGTAAGTCTTCAAAGAAAACAGTACATGAAGTGCTGGATAACTTTTCATCAGATAATTGTGACTGTTCATCAAGATACGATGATGAGGAAGTGCACATAAACACTTATTATGGCACACGTAGACGAGAGAGTGTTAGAACCAATCAGCGTAGAAGGAAGAGAAGGAAGAGAACGTTGTGTCGTGGAAGGAAGTGCGTCGTTCCTGTGTAGAATTTAAAAAGTGTTATTTTTAAGTTTAGTATTAAGGTAGCATAAGTTTAAATATAAGTGTAGTATAAGTTATATTTAGAATAAATGAAAATGGGCCTCGGTAGATCCCCTCCTTCCTCTGGTAGCCGATCTATGGGGGAAACTCTTGAGGCTGAGAAGCATGCCTTGTCCCTGGGTAAGACCTATTCTGTAGCGGATGATCTGGATGGAGTTGGAGGAGATGATTTGTGTGGGGGTGTAGGAAGGCGGTTGGGGATGATCAGAGTGGCATTCAGTGTGATGTGTGTGTGAAGTGGTATCATGTGGATTGTGGAGGTCTGAAAAAGAAAGATTATGATTATTTTAAGGGGCGGGTTTGTGGGATGTGCAAGAAGGTGGTTCCGAGAGCGGGGGAGAAGATAAAGAAGCTATAAGCCGCCCAGAAGAGAGCCTACACGCGGTGGCGGCGTGGCCCAATATGGGCACGAAAGTCTCTTCAACCCCCCGTCCTCACCCAGTGGGTACGCGACCCGAGTGTCGCCCCGGGCTTTGCCCACCCTCGTACACACACAGCCCCAGAGCGTTTTTTTCCCCAAGGGGGGAGTGTGAGCCGGCATACTTCCCCCCTTTAACTCTCCTACTCCTACTCTCCGGTGATATTGAGACAAATCCTGGCCCTTACATGTGTCCAACATGCAGTCTTCCCTGGACCCGCCGAACAGGCGGAATTCAGTGTGAGGCCTGTAGCAGCTGGACACACTACAATAAACGCTGCTCTGGGGTCCACCAACATAGGCATATCCCACAGGGTTGGCGGTGTAAAAACTGTCACCCTTCACACAACATTACTCCAACAACACCACCCAACACTCCCAACCCCACTCCTCTCTCTCCTACTATCGCTACCGCCTCTCTTCCATCCACATCTTCCCCTATCACTCGACCTATTCTTCCACCTGTTACTCCACCTGGCCCTCCTGGTCCTCCCCTTCTTCAATCTACACCTGTCTTTCTACACCACCACATATACCACTCAACACCCCTCCTGCTATCGCTCTCACTCCTCTTGCGCCTATTCCTCCTCCTATTGCTCAGCCTGCACCTGGCCATCCTGTTCCTCCCCTTCCTCAACCTGATCCTGTTTTTCCTGCTAATCTTCCTACTGGTCCACGCAACACACTGAAGATTTTACAATTTAACATAAACGGCATTCAAAACAAGCGCATGCAACTCAAGACACTCCTACACGAACACCACAATATAGCCACTATCCAGGAAACAAAACTCACCAATAACAAAATCACACCAAAGTTTCCTGGATACACAACACTCAGACACGATCGGCCTACACGAGGCGGAGGGGGCCTCATCACACTGATCCACAAAAACATACCCTTCACTAACACAACTGCCGAAACACTCTTACGAATGCCACAAGATCCCACACTTGAATTACAATCTATACGTATACAGATACACAAACGCACATACAACATAACAAACATTTACATACCCCCCACAGACTCCACACCCCCAGGATACACACCACACCTAGAACACCTGAACACCCTGACTAACTCTCTCATCCTGGGGGATTTCAACGCTCACGACCCTACCTGGCTCACCACACAACAAACAGACACTCGAGTCGACACAATCACTACACAACTTGACACACACATTATACTCAACGATGCACCTACACCAACACGAAAACCCTTTAACATACACACACAACCAACATCTCCCGACATTACATTTGCCACTCCCGACATTACACTCCGCTCCTCGTGGAAAGCACTACACGAACTTAGTTCAGACCACCTTCCCATACTCATCACATACAACCTACACGCACCTCTTAGCCCACACAAACAACGACACACTTTCACTAACTACAAAATAGCACATTGGAACGAATTTACTGCATCTGTGGAAAACCAACTAGAACACTTTAACTTAAACAACTTCTCTTCCATAGATGCAGCCACAAAACATGTCACCAACATAATCACTACCGCAAACAAACACTTTATACCCACAGGTAACATCAGACACATTAACCCAACCTTCACTCCAAACATAAAACACTTAATACAGATTAGGAAACACCTTCGCACTCTCACATCCACACATGATACCATAACACGCATACAACAACTCAACACTGACATTGAAGCGGAAATTAAAACACAGCAACAGAACATATGGCAAAACACACTAAACACTATTAATTTCCGCTCAGACGCAAACAAACTCTGGAAACTCATTAGGGGACTCAATAACAAATACATAGACCAACCAAAAACACACGAGTCCCTAACACACAACAACACAATACTCACCGACACACAGCAGACGAACGCTCTTAACAAACATTATTCTAATACAAGTAGGTTACCCACACGCCTAATAGATAGGAAAATACTGCGTCGCCTGCACAGAACATGCACTAATCATCTCCCTACACCTCCCTTCACCCCGGCAATGGTCACCGAGGCTATCCGGGCTACTAAGAACACTCCCTCCACAGGCCCTGATGGAATATCAAACAAACATTTAAAACATCTAGGACCACACGCCATCAGGGTCCTCACAGACATCTTCAACTACTCAGTTCAGAACAATAGTATACCCAACACATGGAAACAAGCCAAGATCATCCCGATTCTGAAGCCCAACAAACCCCCCACAGATCCAGCCTCATATAGACCTATCTCCTTACTCTCTACCCCCTCCAAAATACTCGAGAGGCTGGTTCTCAACAACATAACACCACACATCCCACTATCCCCCTCACAACACGGCTTCAGATCCGAACATTCCACATCTACTCTCCTTACCCACCTCACACAAACAACACTCGAAGGCTTGAACTCTAACAAACCTGCAAGTAGGACACTTATAGCTGCCATTGACATAAGTAAAGCCTTCGATACAGTTCCACGACACCTACTCATTAACAAAATACTCAACACACACATCCACGACTCGTTTAAAAAATGGCTTGCCAATTATCTCTCAGGCCGCTCTGGCAAAACACTCTACAACGGCAAGTCCTCCAGAACACGACACTACACTGATGGAGTACCGCAGGGCTCCGTTCTCTCACCTACTCTCTTCAATTTATACCTCTTCGACCTCCCCACGCCAACAAACACCTCGGTACACACCCTTACATATGCGGATGATGTCACCATCATGTCGCAACATCCCAAACACGAGACCGCAGCCAACAATTTACAAACATACATCTACTCACTAGAAAACTGGCTAGAAACAAACAGACTAAAGGTCTCCGCAAACAAATCCTCCTTCACACTCATCTCCCCCCATACTCGTGAATACAATACCCATCCAAACATAACACTTAACAACACTCCCCTTCCCATCAACAACACGCCTAAAATCCTTGGAATCACACTTGACCGCGGCATGACGTTTAAACACCACATTAACGACACCAACAACAGAGCCAAAAACAGACTGAACGTCATGCGCGCCCTCACACACACTACTTACGGACACTCCAAGGAAGACACAACAACACTATACAAACAGTTCATTAGACCATCCTCACATACGCGCACACAGCTTGGTCAACTGATACAGCCAACACACACCTACACAAACTCCAGCGTACACAAAACACTGCACTCCGGATTGCCACCGGCTGCACACAAACAACACCCACAACACACCTCCATGAGGAGACACGAGTCCTTCCGCTCGCTACACACATGGATATGAGGGGTACACACTTCTACACCTCCACACTAAGCCCCTCTCATCCATTACACTACATGCAAATTGAGCGAAGGACTCCACGAAACATTCACCTTACACCAGCCACACACTACAGAAACATCTTTAATACACTCCCAGACACCCCACCCAACACTTCACTACAACGACATATACACACCACACTCACAGACAGAGCAATTTCCTCCTTCCCACCTAACTCTCTCCTAGGAGTTAGGCCTCCCCCTATCGACTCCAATGAGGTTCACCTCTCGCGTCGTGACAGGGTAACCCTGTCACGTCTCCGATGTGGACATCACCCTTCCCTCCCTTCTTACAAACTCAGAATTGGGAGGGCGGACTCGGATCTGTGTGAGTACTGTTCCACGGATCCGGGGACAATCTCCCACATTCTCACACAATGTCCAACACTACAACAACATCGGACCACACACAACACACACTCACTGGAGCACCTATGGACCCGCCCTCAGGAAGTCATTGCCTTCCTGAGGGATATCGGGTTCACTTAGGTCCATACCCCCCACACGTGTCTCGGGTGGCTTCTCCCGAGGCGCGTTCACTCGGTCGCCCCCTGCTCCCTGAGGGTCGGGGGAGGGCTAAACAACAACAACAACAACAAAGAAGCTAGAAAATGAGAAAAAGGATCTGAGAAGGGAAAACAGGGAAATGATGGAGAAGTTCAACGAGGTGATAGAGCAGGTAAAGGGAATGAAAGAGGACATTAAAAGAGAGCTGAAAGAAGAAATAATGAGAGAGATGGGGGATATGATGAATAATAATGGAGAAACTAAGTTGCTGGTGAACACTATGACTATGAATGGTGGTAGTACTGGAGAAATGGTAGAGGGAATAAAGAAAGAAGTTTTGGATAGGGTTAGCCAGGAGGATGATAAGAAAAAGAAGGAATGTAATGTGATAGTTCATGGTATGAAAATAGAAGCAGAAGGTGATAAGATAGCATTTGAAGGTATAGTGAGGGATCAGCTGGAATTAAGAAATATATGTAGAGGTTGAGGAAACGGTAAGATTAAGTAAGGGAAAAAGGGAAACAGGAAATGAAAAGAATGAGGATAGACCAGCTCCTCTACTGATAAAGCTGAGGACTACAGGGCAAAAGTGGGCTATAATTGGAAGGGCAAAAATCTCAGAAATGCAGGAGAAAGGTATAGGTGAATGATGATAGTGCCAGACCTGACAGTAAAAGAGAGGGAGGAGGATAGGAAGTTGAGAGATGAGCTTAGAAGACGAAGGGATGATGGGGAGAAGGGTATTTATATTTCAAAAGGAAAAATTATATTATGAAAGATGCTTACAAATGAAAGGCAGGAGGAATGAAAGAGAAACAGGAGGGAGATAGGAGGGAGGTATGTTGGAGGTGAGATGAACCAGGGGGTGTTAAGATTTAAGGGAGGAAGAGTGAATTTAGGGGATGGGGTGAAGCTGAGAGTTGATCTGATAAATGTGCAGGGATTGACAAATGCCAAAGCAATTGAGCTGGGGTGAAAGATGAATGAAGAAAAGGAAGGTAATGAAATGAGAATAATTGGGCTTGTTGAGACTCATGAGAAGTTTAGAAGAGTGGAATGGGGAAACCAGGTGGCATTGGTGGAGCAGATGAGAGACTTGAAGGATAAGAAGGGTGGAGGTTTGATGTTCATTACAAATGATTTGGAGAATGTATGTATTAGCAAGCAAAATGGTGGATGTAGTGATGTGTTGGTGGGGGAGGTGGAGGTATGTGGTACAAGGCTGATAATCATATTGGTATATCTAGATACTAGGGAAACAGAGAGGAATGTAGATATTTATAGGGATATGGATAGGAAAATGAGGGAGATTCCAGAGGGTATGGGTAGGATAGTGATGGGGGGTTTTAATGGACATGTGGGCTTTCTAGGAGATCATGACCTGAATAGGTATCGACAGATGTTGTTGGAATTTATGGAGAGGTGGAACCTGGTAATGTTAAATGCGAGGAAAATTGTGAGGGAAGTATACTAGGGTGCAGGGTAATGAGAGGAGTATAATTGATTATGTTCAAATGAGGGGTTCCTGAAGCTGTCTTTGGTGAATAGAAGAGAAGTGGGGTGGCGTCCCTTGGGAACCAAAAACTGTTGTATTTTGAATTATGTATTGTCTATTTTATGTTTACCATGTGTATAGTGTTTTTAACTCTCCATGCAGTTTTAGAGGATAGCGCTAGGGTTACGCTCCACAATTACGTACGAGTTCTTAGATTTTGTGTTAGGTAGGCTCGTAGACTTCATTTACTATTACCTCTTCATTTCTCTCTTCCATCCGTGAGTGCAGCCACCGGTGCTTGTGACCATTTATGTCACATTCCTCGGTAAGTGCAGCATTCACGGAGTTGCTTTTCAGCATTCATGAGCGTCCTGACTTCGTCCATGGAGCCACTCTCCTTTCTCACTGCTTTTTCCAGTCCCTTGTATTTCATTTCCTTTTGACGTCAGCGACATGGCCTTTGGTTCCGAAGCAGACGTTAAACCTCTACTAAACGTAAATAATTAAAATTTGATGGGCTATTTAACATGTTTCATTTTAGAGTAAATTCTGTGTTATCGGACGGTTACACATTTTTCGAATATGTAAGAAATAAATATAATAATTATCATTATTCAATTCCTACTTAAATTGGCATCCATGATACCAGTACGTAAAATACAAGTTTAGAAATAAAAATGATTACATAAATAATTTTTCCACATAAAATTAGGAGCCCCATATCCGATAACTTGAGCTTTCACCATAGTGCCAAAAGCTGTGCAAATGAGACGATTAAAATTCAGTGATTCACATTATAGATAATTAAACTTAAAGTGGTAATCGGACTCAATAAATCTATATTTAATCATTATTTAACTTTTACTTGAATTGGTTTCATACCTTCAGCTATTTTGTTGCTAATTAAATAGTAGTTGAATAATAATGATATTATATTTTCCTTTATCACGTGTTAGAAAATATAGACCCTCTTAATAACTTGGAACATATACCCTACTGCTAAAAATATTTCACAGAGCACAAAATTCCTGTTTGTTCAATGAAACAAATTTTTATTAATGCATTCATTACTTTGAACTTTCATCACAGAGCTTTCATCTTTATTCTAAGTCGTGGCCTCAAAACATTTTCTTTAATTTGAACTCAGAAGGAACGAAAATTTTAAGGAGTTACAATTATATAAAAATTTGACCAACTCTTTACTATTTGTAAAAAGAATAATTTGTGATTTTGTTATAAAAGCGGTGCTTGCCTGTATTGTTTTATTCACTTTTAAATATCTTAAAGTATTTCAGGGTCGGTTAATATCAATTTTTTTTTGTTAAATGCATCCGCGGTGGCAATGTGACAGAGATACAGGCACGAAGACGTATGGGCCCACGATCGATACCAGGCCACATCTCTTCATTTCTTCCCATTTAATTTACAAAAATCATTATGTAACACTAATCAAATTGATATGCATCTAAATGTACAGCACGTTTTATCAATGAAGTAAGAGTTTTCAATTTTAATTAATTTATTTATTGGATGCTAGTGGATATCGTTTCGAAGCATATTAGATATATAATTAGGCGTCTGTTCGATGCAGAATCCCTATGTATGTTAGATGTCATAATTTATCTTTCTATTCAAAGCTGTTATAACGGTATCGCTTCGATGCGAAATATACTTGATATGATGCGGTTTAGCGGTGCAAACTGATATCGGATTGATGTCTACTTGATGTCACCATGTCTAATTTATTACTGGTATTCGATGTCGGAAGAGATGTTATACAGAGTCGTTTAGACATCGAATAGATACATTCATGTTTGCTGGGAGAATATCACATGCAACACTAACTAAATAAAAAATCCATCTAAATGAAAGCGATTAAGAAATGCAATAGACAGAATAACGATATCAAATACACATCTAAATTAACAATATTTATTAACTGTTTCAATGGATTATTGATACCAATATACACAGTATTCAATACTCTTTCTAAATGATGCAATCATATTTCACTTATTCTTTCTAAATTGTAACGATAAAGAAAAACCTGATCTTTCAGATACATTTTCGGTTGGCGATGCAACACTATTCTGATCATAAATGGTATGAAATTTTTGGTATCTATTCTAAAACGGAATTCCGTAATATAATATATATCAAATAACTGGTGATGTTTCGATTCATTTAGGTAAATATTGGAATTGATCATAAATTATAAGTAAATTTTAGATATCTCTTCTAAAACGGAATTCAATAATATAATAGACACCTACATATTTACTGGTGTTGTTTCGATATGCAATAAACAATTTCTGATTAGAAAATAAACGATTCGGACTAGAGTGAAGATTTTTGGATACTGATGGTAGAAACCAATTATATTTCTAAATAGTCAAATAATTTAGATAAATTCAGTTAGATATCTAATTTAAGTGCATTTCATATCTACATATTACCGGCATGCAGAGATGGGCGGGAAAGTACTTCCCAAGTACTATGTAACAAGTAAGTACTTCAAGTACTACTTCAAGTACTTTATAAAAAGTACTATGAATAATTACTTAGATGTACTTTTTACAAGTACTTGTTACTTCCCAAGTAAAATGTTCTTTGCAAAGTACAGTTTTTTCCTTTCAGTCAAGAGATTTAAAAAAATTAAATTTAAAAACTCTACAAAATTAATTCTTTTTCTCATCAAAACTGTATTTACAGCAACTGGATGAAAACTAGAGTTTGAAGATGTCCAACATGTTGGAAAATTGTTTGTCAAGCAGTAAAATTGAAAACTTTGTCAAACAGTAGAATCGAAAACTAAAATTGTAAGACATTGTACACTTTTATGTGACGGTGAATATTTATATATTCTGACATACAATCATGTATAGAGACTATGAGTTATATTGACCAATTTAAGTAAATTGAATATAATTATTTTGTGATACCTAGATATCACAACCAATATTTACCAAACACATTGGCAAATTATAAGTGTGAGGACGTGTACAGTGAGTCACTGTGATGATGTACTTACTATCAGAGTAAAGAGTCATTGTGATTTGTGATGATATACTATCAGAGAAAAGAGTCACTGTGATGATGTACTATCAGAGAAAAGAGTCACTGTGATGATGTACTATCAGAGAAAAGAGTCACTGTGATGATGTACTATTTGAGAAAAGAGTCACTGTGATGATGTACTATGGGAGAAAAGAGTCACTGTGATGATGTACTATCAGAGAAAAGAGTCATTGTGATGATGTACTATCAGAGAAAAGAGTCACTGTGATGATTGTATACTATCAGAGAAAAGAGTCACTGTGATGATTTGCTATCAGAGAAAAAAGTCACTGTGATGATGTACTATCAGAGAAAAGAGTCACTGGGATGATGTATACTACCAGAGTTAACAGTATAAATTATTAGTTTTTAAATTGTATAGTAAATGTACTTGGTACTTGAAAGTACTTTAAAAAGTACTTGGTATCATAATCCAAATTACAACAATTTGGGTCCCAAGGGACGCCACCCCACTTTCTTCTATTCACCAAAGACAGCTTCAGGAACCCCTCGGGGCTTATTTAAAATAAGCAGTTTAGAATAGATTCATAACAACAAATGCACTGGCCATCGTAAAATCACTTGATTGGTTATCTATTTCATTCTCACGGTACTGGAGGAACACTGTTCAATAACCGATGTTCCAGTATCGCTTACTTAACGTTGATCCATTGACCATTGTACAATCGCACTAGCGTGCCAATGCCTTTTCGTACCTTTACAACTGCCGTAGTCCCTTATAAGTTATAAGTGTATTAATTTTAAAGGGATCACTACGTTATAGAAAGGTACAATCCAATTGAATAGAAATAATTTCTACATTTCTTTACGTATTATAAAACAGGAAGATAAGAAAGAAAATGAATTTCAAAATTTGAAACTATTATTTTAAAACTACGTATCTGTTTTCGCACTTCTGGTCGAAGTATAAATTCAGATATCGTTTGGAAACAGACATGCTGACGTCAAGATGCTGCTGTTAAAACCATGTATCGGTTTTCGTGTTTCTACTCGATGTGTAAATTCAGATATCATTTAGAAACAGACATTCCGATATCTTCTATGAGTCGAAATGGTTGCTAAGTCGATACCCACCGTTAGCGCTAGGAATTCGACAGCAAACGGCATCGAATCGACATTCATATGTTTGTTGGGTACTTGTACTTTGAAAGTTCTTTTTTATTTGAGTACTTGGGCAACTACTTCAAGTAAATTGATTTACGAGTACTTGTACTTAGTACTTAAGTACTTACGATTTACTTTTCGCCCATCTCTGCCGGCATGAGCTACAAGAGCAACGAATTAGACACAACCAGATATCGAATAGATTCGGACAAGTCGATCAGTATTGAAGTACTAAAAGTTCTCAATTCTTCAGTAATACATAGGAAATAAATAAATAACTTCAAACCCTCATATCTCAAAAAGTATTAGTTAGATTTTCAGATTCTCTGGACAAAAATACATATAGAAATAATAATTTAAATTAAATTTGGTGGGGTTGTGAAATGGGAAAGATCCAGATTTATTTGTGTTTCATTCAATATTCAATATGCATTAAAACATATGTGAATGTTTTATAATATAAATAGGTAATGATGACAAATGAATTTCAAAGCCATATAGGTATTATGAAAAATATTTCCGGGCTTTATATTGGCTATTCATCTCTTTGGCAGACAGCTTTTTTGATCACTTCAGTGCTGCACGTGGAAGGGAAAGTACGCTAGTTTGAGGTCCACATACTCACAAACAAATTCTATTTTCAAATCAGTCAATTTGTGGAATCACCTGATCTAAATATGATTTCTTTAAGAAATGTTAAGGTAACTACATCTGTTACATAATAAAATATGTAGTTATTATATTTTTTCCCGTTCTTATTCATCTGAAATCTGTGTTTTAATTTTGTACTTTATTTGTATCATGTATATGTACTATACCTACATTTTTGTCGCCTCGTTCTAAATATAACTTTTGATATCTCGCTCTAGCCTCTCGTTGGCTTTCAATCATTCATTTATCTACGTTAGCCTGTTAACTAATTTCGTATTGGGTTATAAATTTAGTCACAGACTCACAGTACGTATTCACAAAGTACAATACAGAGTGCCACTCACACTGTGCCATGACTGTCATTCTTTGGTTAGCTACTCTTAAGTCTTAACCATTTATTTTTAATCAAACCGGTTTTATTACTCTGTTTAAGTGACTGAATTGATTAACATCATGATAGTACTACATCACAAGAATAATAATGGGTTAACCATTCTTGGGCATTTTACAGAGTACCTAAGCCAGCCAACTATCCAAGTAAAATAAAAATAGTAGCTAGGTATACTAACTATGGCTCATTTCATAAATTCATAATCTCTCCATTTGCCCCAGACTGTTATACTGTATAGGTAATGTATTTCATGGTAAATGATAAATCCAAGTTAACCCTTTAGTGGGCACTTTCTGGTAACTGATGAACTCATCAGATTGATCTAAATTTTTAATATGTCATAGTTTATGTTTAACACTTTCCTAGATATTTTTATTCTTATGAACTTCTTTTAGGTAGGGTCACACAGGTAAATTGCGGCCCTCTAATTTTTAGTTGCGGCCCTCTCAAGACAGTCTCTAAAATATTCTGAACCGAAATTACATTAAAATGTTGCATAGCTTGATAGCTATCATAATAAGTTATAAGCGCAGTGGCAGTGCCAGTCTGCAGAATGTGTCTCTTCTCCCGCAGAGATTTTTATTTGAGAGACAGTTATTCTCAGACTCTCAGTACCAGTCTGAAAAGTAGAGCAGGATTTGTAGATTAATCCTGCGCCCAAGTCCTATTTAATTCCTATGTTCCCATGTTATTTGCTGTGACTAAATCCGAATTTCTGTAAAAAATCCTGTGTCTGACACAGTCTGAGGATACCTACTTTTCAGACTGGTCTCAGTAGCAGATTCAGAATCTCCCGCAGCTAAATTAATAATTTAATGGTAACATAGGAATTAATTCAAAATCTCCCGCAGCTAAATTAATGGTAACATAGGAATTAATTCAAGATCTCCCTCGCAAAGATCTCCAATCCATTCTGGAAAAAGTAGTCTTTTCTGATGGATTAATTACTCTGTTGGAGTTTAGCAAACCTTAAAAAACAGTAATAAAATAATGGGAACTGTATAATCCGCAGCTATTAGCCTATAAAATTCATCTGTTAGCCCAAGGTATTTTCCAGAGTGGTAGACTCCAATTTCTAAAATTCAATCAAAAACTCCCGCAGAGAGTCTTGGAAAAATGTTCCATATTCTGCAGACTGCCGCAGTGCATGCTATAATTTATTACTTTATGTTTTTAACGTGTGTTTTGAAGCTATGACGTTTCTGTTGTTTTGTTAGAGGCCACAGTTAGTTAATAGGCCGCAATTTACCTGCTTGACCCTATATATTTTTTGAAAAATAATATTTTTTTATTATGAAACTAATATTTCTATTGTATTTTTTACTGATTATTTAAAAGAAAATTATGTCTGCCAATCTGTATTTGGTGCACAAAATCCCTCTGACTTTTTCAAATAGCTGAAAAAATCCACCATAAATTTCCAGTAATTAAGCTGATCCACCAACATTTTCCCCAGTCTGCAGATCATGGGACATTTTTAACATTTTGTATGCGATCAATACTTAATTTCCTCCTATATTTACATGTATTTTACTGAGAACAGAAGCCAAAATAGAGGATTTCTTGGAGAACAGTTTACCAGTTCCTGCAGTCTGGCATTTTCCCAATTTATCCACCGAAAATTAATGGTAACATAGGAATAAATAGCTTAAAACCCACCGACTTAGCCAGAATATTATTTTCAAAGGGTAAAAAAAATTGAAATTCCACCGACATATGAAATCATTGTTACATCAATTTCAATTAAAAATTTTCATTGTAATAGATAAATAATAGATAATTATTCATAGTATAAATTTTTTAACTACTAGTGGTATAGCTAGCAAAGTATCGGCACTCTTTTGCTTATACCCATGCCAGAAAAAATGCTTATACTGAGTACCGATACCAGAAAAGTTGCCGATACTTCCGATACCTAGTAGCTACCGATACCTCGTCCCATCCCTACTTCACGCATTCAAATTATCACAGCTAAGTCCTTTATTTTTATGTGACAAATTCGTCACATACTGTCGTAAAGGATTAAAAAATGTAATCTAATTAGCCTAAAATCATGAAAATGTGATTGTGAGTCAAAAATTGGCTTCAACTGATGTGCTCTCATTGCTCTGAAACAAAAATGGACTGAAGTTCTGAAATCAACTGATAATTTGAGAAATATTCTTACTGGCAGACTAACTCTAGCTACAACATTATAGCAGAGTAATGATTCAGGAATGATCATTGTTTCAAGAAAAAATATTGAATATCCCATATTCTGAAAGAGTCTGATATACCATTAGTAATTTAGTGTATTTGGCTGATTATTTTCAATTTTTGATTAGTTAGCAACTTAAGACATCAATTTGGCATAGTTGACTAAAATTGTATAAGTACATGATTTTATCCCAAAATGTTTTTCTGACTTGTGGCACCACTTCTGTCAGTTGCTTGGGACAGGTTTCAGGCAACTGAGACCTTAATAAAATCTTGAGTGAAGAGATTGGTTATCTGGTCTTAGAACCGCTGTGAAAGTGATTATTATTCTAACAAAAAGAACTTTATATTTGCCCAGATTATTTAGTAGTAACACAAATAGGAAAAATGAACAGCTATGTAACTACTACATTTCTCATCAGATTCTCATTGGAAATGGCCGTAGCTCATCAGGGGTGTTTCGGTCCCTCTCTTCCAGTCTCAGTGGCAATGAGCTGATGTCCCAGGATGATCCAGAGATGTGGCAACTGGTGCAGGAGGAGAAGAAGAGACAAATGTCAGGACTGGAACTCATTGCCTCTGAAGTAAGTAACTAGCTACAACTGAAGAGAATGCACAACATTTTTATATCTTCAATTTATTCTTTTCATAGAATATAAAGAAATTGATAATGTATAGCTACTGTTATTCACCAACACCAGCATTTTTTTTTCCATGAATTGCCAGGTATTCTATTTTCATCAGTAACAGCAACTGAAGAATGAAGATGATGTAGCAATAGCAAAACAAAGTGATTGGGGGTTAACTCTCATTTACTTCCTTCCTTTAAATGTGAAATAAATAATTTGGTCCTCAATTATGGGAACTATTAATACTAATACGATTTTGGATATTTTTTTTTCAGAATTTCTGCACTAGATCAGCATTGGAAGCATTGGGCTCATGCTTGAACAACAAATACTCTGAAGGGTATCCTGGTGCAAGGTACTATGGAGGCACAGACGTGGTGGATAAGGTGAGTTTAAAGGCTATTCTTGAATAATTAACTATTAGCTACTTTTAATTAGTTAGCTAGTAGCTAGCTACTCTTACTTAATTAACTAATTTTAATTAATCTTGAAGTAAATATTTATTTCTCAGTGAAATGAGAATAAGGTAGCTAGCTATAGGGGCATTCCATGAAAAGTGGACCAAAAAATATGAAATTTAACACCACACCTCCTCAGATTTGCATGAAAGCTGGTATCAAGGATCTTCGTGCCAAAAAAAACCTCTATTTTCAGAATCTCTGCTCTCTAGCTCTTATAGGTCAAAAGTTTTGACCTTGTGAACTTTTGAAAAGAAGGGCAAATGCCTTGTTATCACTATTTTTGAAAGGTCATAACTTTATTATTAGTCATAGAACAAAAAGTTTAGTATGTTTTTTGTTCAGAATAAGCTAGGCAATTTTTTTTACTTTAATTTTTAAATGAAAAAGGGCACTTACCCTCTTTGATCTTGACCTTTGCCCTCAAAGGCCCCACCTGACAAAAAATTATTGGAACAAATAATGTAGAGTGACTACTTTGCTATAGATTGGAAAGTTGATATTTACTACTATTATTAGGGATTAGGGATATATTTGAGCTCAAATATTTAAGCTTACTAAGGGTTGATACCCTTAGTATCAAGTTATCAACTTTCTTGCAAATCTGAGGGGGTGTGGTGTTAACCCTTGGTCCACTTGTCCTGTAATGCCACTATAGTCATGTACTCTTGCTAGTTTCTTAATATACTCATCTAGCTATATTCTTTTATCTAAAATTATACTATTACATTGGAGTGATAGTACCTAATGTGTGGCATTTAGATGTGTGTAGTATTATTAAATGAGTGAATGATGTGTAGATTGAATGATCAGGTAGTGTTTTTTAACTTAACTATTTTATAGCTATCAGATCATTGAAACTTCTCTCTAGGATTTTTATGTAACTAGGTACAAGCTATATCCAATGCATAAATGACTAGTTTTGTGCTCTATTCTATTCCTTCAATAGTAATCTTTTCCATTCAGCATTTTATTTTATTTCAATTTAATAAGCTATTCTTAAATTTTTCTTATCAAAATGAATAGCTGCCTCTTTTGATCTTTCATAATCATGCATGTGGTTCTTCAGTAACTAGCTATATAGGTAAATAAAATAGCTAGTTAAATTTCGGTAAATTCCTAGTTCACATCCCTAATTGATTTAGGGACGCGAACTAGGAAGGAGGTATTTTTTAAAATTATTTTTCTTGAAATTACCTACCTTTAAGGCTATGGTTATTATGGATGCATACAAGAGTGATTTTTTGCACTCACAATATTGTCAGTGCCAAGTGGTTACACTGTAGCTACGCATTTTCTGATAGTCAGTATGTTTCTGCTAATTACTATTGTGGTCTAACTATGTTTTTCGATGTAATGTTTGGGAGGAATTGAACACCTACATGTGTGCCTCTGAAACGTTTTGCTATTTTAGTTTTCATTCTCAATGTACAAATGTAATGAGAACATATTTTTGTATAACTATAAGGATATTCAATCTTATTAAAAAAAATTGTACACAGTAACAACCAATTCAAGCCTTTATATTAAGAAATATGTATTATATAGCTACTATAATCAAATAATAACTGTACTATTCCTGATAGTATACTATTATGTATTTCCAATACCCACAGGTTGATAGTAACAGCATCGAAATTAAGAAGAATATATAGCTAAATTAACTAGCGAGAACTTTCGCTGATCGCATGAAAAAATCAAACTTGTTTGAACGCTGATGTTGTTCTGACGACTTCGTACATATTCTGAAGAGTTAATCACTGTAACCATTCTCATTGGAAAGTATGATTTTGATTTTCATCCAAAGTCGACAATGCGAAAGTTGCTCGAATACGCATCCATAGTAGCTAACCGTAGCTGTAATTGATATTACACAGAAAATATTAATTGACAGAAATAGACTAGTAGCTATCTTAACTACATATATATACAAATAGTACTAAAAAGGAATATTTAAAAATCTAGTATTATAACTACATAAATACCTAATACCAAAGAGGAATATTTGTAAATCTAGAATTATAACTACATAAATAGCAAAAAGGAATATTTAAAATTGAAGTTCAGCAAATTACTACAGATTCAGCAAATAGCTAACTACAGATTTTTTTCATTTGTTAGTTAATATATAAACCCAATAAAAATATACCAATCAAATAGGGACCATAAATAATATGTTTACCACCTGAATTGTCCCTGAATGAAATAAGTATGCGAACTAGGAATTTACCCAAATTTCAATTCAATCATCATATATATTCATCTAGAACCCTAATAGCTATGTAAAAAATCCACCAACTATCATCCAATACTCGATATTAAAATATTGCTTACTTGCTATATTACAACATAACAATCATTGCTACTCTTCAAATGACTTGCATTTGTCATTTTATTATGGTAGTTAGGTATTTGGCATTATGATAGCTATAGCTTTCCTTCCTTTGTCCCACAGATAGAGACGGTGTGCCAGAACAGAGCTCTTGAAGCCTTCAGGCTGTCCCCTGATGAGTGGGGGTGCAATGTTCAGCCATACAGTGGCTCTCCAGCCAACTTTGCAGTGTACACGGGGCTGCTGAAGCCCCACGATAGAATCATGGGTCTGGATTTGCCAGATGGTGGGCAGTGAGTAATTATGTCCAATGTTTGAATAAAAGCTAGCTATATCATCTCTTCTAGAAAATAGGAAGTTTCTACCCATGTAGCTAACCAATTTGACTTGAATTATTTTACAGTTTGACTCACGGTTTCATGACTGATACCAAGAGAGTTTCTGCCACATCGATATATTTTGAATCAATGCCATACAAACTCAACCCAGAAACTGGCACCATCGACTATGACAAACTCCATGAGACAGCAATCTTATTCAGACCGAAGATGATCATTGCTGGTGCTAGTGCTTATTCAAGGAAGATTGAATATGACAGAATAAGAGAAGTGAGGTTTTTGAAGTGGAAATAGTCATCCAGGAATATAACTAGTGTTTTTCTTCAGCTAGTTATCTCATAAAATACTGAGAATGATGAATAATAGTTTTCATTATTGAACCCTTTTCTAAATAATGACAAAAAATAATATACATAGCTATATTTTATTTCTTTAATGTAGTTAAAGAAGTACCCTAAAATATACAGTTTTTATAAAGTTCAGTACAGTTTGCATAATCAGTGCATAGTAGTGTGCTGCCTGCTCACCACTTTCATTAATTGGTTCTATTTTATATTAGTATGCACCTATTTATTGCAGACATGCAATGCCTCCAAGTCCGTGCTGCTCTCAGACATGGCTCACATCAGTGGTCTGGTTGCCGCAGATCTTCTTCCCTCTCCCTTCGAATACTCCGATGTAGTCACCTCCACCACTCATAAGACTCTCAGGGGCCCCAGGTCAGGACTCATCTTCTACAGGAGAGGAGTGAAGGGCACCAACCCCAAAACAGGAGAGGTTCTGAAGTACGACTTTGAGCAGAAGATCAATAGTGCTCTTTTCCCTGGTTTGCAGGGAGGTCCTCACAACCACGCCATTGCTGGTGTGGCTATAGCCCTCAGACAGGTTAGTGGCTATAGCCCTCAGACAGGTTAGTGGCTATAGCCCTCAGACAGGTTAGTGGCTATAGCCCTCAGACAGGTTAGTGGCTATAGCCCTCAGACAGGTTAGTAGCTATAGTATAGTATGGCTATAGCCCTCAGACAGGTTAGTGGCTATAGCCCTCAGACAGGTTAGTGGCTATAGCCCTCAGACAGGTTAGTGGCTATAGCCCTCAGACAGGTTAGTAGCTATAGTATAGTATGGCTATAGCCCTCAGTCAGGTTAGTGGCTATAGTATTTTGTGACTATAGTCCTCAGACAGGTTAATGGCTATAATATAGTGTGGCTATATCCCTCAGACAGGTTAGTGGCTATAGTATAGTGTGGCTATAGCCCTCAGACAGGTTAGTGGCTATAGTATTTTGTGACTATAGTCCTCAGACAGGTTAGTGGCTATTGTATAGTGTGGATATAGCCCTCAGACAGGACAGTGGCTATAATATAGTGTGGTTATAGCCCTCAGATAGGTGAGTGGTTATAGCCTCAGACAGGGCAGTGGCTATAATATAGTGTGGCTATAGCCCTCAGACAGGGCAGTGGCTATAATATAGTGTGGCTATAGCCCTCAGACAGGTCAGTGGCTATAGTATAGTGTGGCTATAGCCCTCAGACAGGTCATTGACTATGATATAGTGTGGCTATAGCCCTCAGACAGGTCAGTGGCTATAGCCTCAGACAGGGCAGTGGCTATAATATAGTGTGGTTATTGCCCTCAAACTAACATTAAGTTATTAAGCACTAATTATCGGAACTAATTGATAACGCGCAATAACGATTGAATTACGAGTTCATTTTCTTATATTTGAAAGTCAATTATATTTCAACTTTCTTTATCCAACTAGCTAGCTAATTGTTTTCATCTTTCTTCTGTTTTGCCTGTATGCTTTGAAGGAAATACAATAGAAGTTTCTCGTTAATTTGTGATTATGTGCCATTGATTTGGTAAGATAATATTTTCTCTTAAGATCTTGCATTTCCTCAGGCTAACACCCCTCAGTTCAAAGCGTACCAAGAGCAAGTGATGAAGAACTGCGCCACCTTCGCTGCTGAGCTAACCAAGAGAGGCTTCTCTTTGGTCTCAGGTGTGTTCTGAAGTCTAACATTGTTACTCGTGTGAAGAAGAAATGTATTTTCTAGAGAAGTGCCTTGATATCTTATTGATTCATTTACTATTTAGATAGTGATACAAATTAGCTACAATTACCAATTTCAGATATCCTTTTGCCATTTAATATGAAAATGTATGTACTATGTAGCTAATGCTCAGTTTCAAAATTTCGTAACAGGAGGAACAGACAACCATTTGGTGCTTGTTGACCTCAGGCCTCGTGGTCTTGACGGGGCAAGAATGGAGCATGTGTGCAATGCTTGCTTCATTTCAGTGAACAAGAACAGCGTGCCAGGGGATAAGAGTGCTATTTCACCCGGTGGATTGAGAATGGGTAAGTTATTCTTATTCATTCAGTGATTGATTGTAGCTCTATATTTTAGGTTTGCTCAAACCTAAACATATCTTGAACATCGGTGTTATTATTAATTAATTAATTAACTAGTTCCAAATTAGCTACTAAATTGCTGTCAAATTTGAATTATTTAATTCGCAAATTGTTTGGATATAATCTGCAATATTTGTATTAGATACATTCCAATGAATATAACCTGTTCATACCTGATAGTCTTCATCATAAAATATTTTGTGGTGAATTACAATTTGGATTATTAATTTTTTTAAAGTAACTTAATTTTTTTTAACGCTACTTGGTAGTTCAAGAGGATAGCGCTGAGGTTATGCTCTTCAACTACGAGGTTTTAAATTCATGTGTTACATAGGATTGTAGGCTTCACACACAGTACTATCACTTCTTCATTCTCCTCTTCCATCCTTGTGTGCACTGTGCAGTCGCCAGTGTTCGTGTTTCTTTTCTTCACATTGTTTGGTAGGTGACTGTTCTCACGGAGTAACTTTTCTTCATCCATGAGCATGATCACCGACTGTTGGTAGTTGACTTTTTTCATGGAGACTCTATTTTGTCTGGCTGCTAAATTTTAAATTCATGTGTTACAATAGGACATATTCGATAAAACTAACTACAAAGGATTCTACTTAGAATGTAGCTAGTTAATTTCCTTGAATATGGCCTTTGCTTCCGAAGAATTAAACTCCCCTCTAAATTAATTATTAAATTCGATTGGTTTGGCATTGAATTTCTAATTAAGTTTTTATTTTTCATAAGAAAATCGTAAAAAAATAGCAAATAATAAACTTTTTTAATAATAGCTATACAGATTTTGACGCAATTCAAATTAGCTATCATAAGGTTGCTACTATAATTAGTTGCCTATAGTAACTAAAGCATCAAAGTGAGCATTCTCATAGCGTATGTGTTGCAGGTACTCCCGCCCTCACATCTCGCGACTTCAAGGAGACAGAGTTCGTGAAGGTGGCCGAGTTTGTCGACAAGGCCGCGGAGCTGGTGAAGTTCGCAAAAACAAAAGCCACCTCTAAGAAACTGAAGGACTTCTTTGCCCTGTGCGCTACTGATGAAGAGATCAAGGGGCGCATTGATGCTCTTCGTGAAGAGGTGCAGTCATTTGCCAGAGAGTATCCCATGCCTGGATTTGAGGACCATTAATGAGGAAATGGAGGGATATGATAGCTAGAGTATGAGGTAATGACTGGAGAATGTACTGAATTGGTGTCAAATTTGAATGTGATAATTCACAAATTGTGTGAATTTAGTCAAGAACATACGTTTGATAGCTACAAGTATTATTATGGTGGTAGGGGTTTTGCTCACAAACCTAACTTCTAGCTCTAAGGTCTGCAATTAGCAAAATAATATTTTTAAGTGTGGGAATGATTTTGCAGATTCTTTCATTAGAGATGCATGTTAATTGAGATAATTGTTAAAACTAAGCCCTTCTCATTTTAGTGTTCTCATTTTGAATTCTAAACTAAGTAGTTTTCTCAATTTCTGTGGGTTGTTCCTTATAGTCACATTGTTACCTTGACTTGATTAGGACGATAGGCTTTAAATTATTGAGTCGAATAATTACTTCTAATTTGCTGAATGAAAATCTTTTCCTCGAATTTTCGAATGTTGGGATTCACGAAGAGAAATTAGTACGAGGTGCGACCTTATTTTGTAAGTTTTGTTAGTTTTTAATCTTCCCTTCCTTTGCTCAAATAGTCTCAATTTTAGAAGGTTATTTTAATTTCTTGACACAAGTTGCGTTAGTCTATCATCCGAATTTGATTGTTCTGTTTTTTTTTTACATCTTAGCTCAGAAAGACATTAACAATAACAGTTACTAGCTATGTAAATTTGAAGTTACCACTCACTAGGTACCTTTGATTGAAATTCTTAGTTAATTCGAAAGGAATACTTACATAGTTATTTTGAAAAAAATTACTTTCCTAGTTTTTATGAAAAAATTACTTTCCTAGTTTTTATGAAAAAATTACCTAGTTTTTTGGAAAAAATTACCTAGTTTTTTTGAAAATAATACCTACCTAATTATTTTCACAGAAAACCTACCTAGTAGCTACCTACTCGTTCATTTGTGCTAGTTTCTATCTCTTTGTTTTTATATGGTTTTTCAATTAACATTTTTTGATAATTTTCTAGTACTCATTGACCATTGACTATTTGTTGTTCATTTTTATATCACTGATTTACTGTGCAATAGTTAGGTAGCTACATCTTTTCAGTAGAAGGCTCTTAGATTTTCCTGTGATATTTCTAGAACTCCTAATTTCGGTTGAATTACTTAATATAATTTGAAGTTAGAGTGTAAATATCTACAGTTAGTTTCTTGTCTTGCTAATATAGAAAAGTAGCTACTTAAAGTAGTCTATCACTAGTCTTCAGTCATCTCTATTTTGAAAATTGCCGTGACAATATTAAAAACGTCCGAATTATCTTTATTTATATCGATATGAAGTAATGATTTAAAATGGCTATTAATCCCCAAAAAATTCACTGTGTTTTAACGTCTCTATTATATATATGTGAATACGTTCTACTGAAATGGAAAGGCTACTGAAATTACACTAATTTTTTATCGTATATTGCTACAAGGTCATAATTTTCAATTTATTCTAACAATACTCGTCTTCTGGTTTAGCTACTGGCTGAATTATTAGTAACTTGTAGTTTATTATTTTGAATTGTGCCATCTTGGTTTATAGAAGCTTGTGCTTCCAGGTTAATTTCTGAGGTAATTGATTAAATGAGGTTGTTTTTTATTCTTTATATGATTATTATTTGTTACTAATGTTATTTTTTATTTTTCTTCATTAATTTCTCTTTAGTCAGTGAATTATTTCTAATCTATTTATATTATGTTAGTTTACCTGGCATCTCTCTCAGTATCCCACTCTTTTTTTGTGGAGTTTATTTTCATTTTCAAGTCGTAAGTACTACTCCAATTACCCATAATCAAAAATGTTTTCCTTGTTAGGAATGTAGCTTTCTATATTGTTTACTATAATAATTTAATAATCATCCTTGTCACTATCTTGTCAGAGTTTGTACTTAACTTTTATGGGGTAAATTTTTGGCACCCATTTAATAAATTGATTCGTTATACAGTCTTTCACTATCATACAAAAAAAAGGCCAAAGTAATTTTTGGTATTAAAAAATTGTCAACCATTGCTCCCATTAATGTATATTCACGGAAAGTGGGAAAACAGCACTAAACAGAAGAAATGAAGTGGGATGGACTCGAAATGAAATAATAGGCATATTGGTGGTTACTTGGGTTTAAATGGTGATTAACTAATAGGGGATTACTTTACTTGGACAAAGACTGTTAGTAAACTTTTTTTTTAAGAAATGTGGTACTATTTTAGTAACAGTTAACCCTTTAGCGACCAGGTGGACACTCGTGTCTCCTTTCATATAGTAGTCCCATGGGACCAACTGGCCATATGTGCCCTCTTCAATTTTTTTTTATAAATTAAAAAAAAAAATTCTCATCAAATGATTTTTATATATATCCTCACTGATGTCTTAACTCGAAAAAAAAATTAACAATTATTTCATTCAAAGTCATAAAAAAAAGTGGCTCGCTAAAGGGTTAAGGATTTTTAGCGGGCAGTGGTTGAATGGAAACGGCGTTCATTCTTGTAACTTACACTATGAACAAAGCGTGTGCTAAATGTATAAAATATTTATTGACTTTAGAATACTGGGGTGGACACAAGCGGCACCAGTCATATTTTACACCTACTGGGAGTGGAGTGGTGGCCTTTACCAACTCTTTTGCTCAATTTACAAAAGTTAACTTTCTATTGTTCTCGTCCTGCATTGAGAATTTTCTTTCACTAATTAAAAAAGTAGGTGTTTGGGTGAATCACAATCAGGAGACGTAATGTTCAGTTCAATATCATATAGTGAACGTTAAAATTATATGAACAATTATTCATATTGTTTATAGAAAACTAAGAAATTTTAAGTCATATTTTCGCAGCTAGTTTTGGTTACCGAAGAGTCTGATCTGCCCGCTCCTGATTAAGCATGTTCAAACTACAGGAGTTTGGTGGAAACAGTCTTGACACATTGATTCAGTTCATCTAATGGATATAAATAGTTATACGAAGTAGGTAGTAATTGATAGGTCTAGAGTGTCTAGACCACGATGGTGTAGCTGGGAAATAGGCAGTGTGCCAAACAAGTAATTGCAGCTAAAGATGAGGATTTGGTTAGAATTCTATATGTAACTTTTAAGTATTAACCACCTATTAAAATAGGGGTGAATAACTGGATCAGAATAAGTTGAGATACATAAATTTTAAACGTGAGATTTTCCTATGACCTTTTGCATAGTTATCTCATAGAAGAATTGAAGTGATTTTATCTAGGCTACGTATTGGACTCACGTGAAGACTCATAGGAAACAGATAGAATTAAAGATCAGCCACTAGAAACACTGCCACAGGAATTTGATGGAGAATTTTTTTCTGTTGGAGTGACCTGGCGACTGGCACCCAACTTAAGAAAACCGCAAATATTTTTATAGACAGTTTACTCTTTTCTACATAATCGGGTTCATCGCAAAATATTCACGCTCATCTTCGAGCGTATTAACAAACAGTAAACAAAAATTCAGCTTTTATGAAAGTAGGTTTTCGTTTGATATTTTTTTCAAAATGAAATTTACATTAGCATCTCTTTTATTTTCTATAAAATACTGATTTTATTTTCTATATAAAAGAGCAATCAAAGTTGTAACTAATATTAAAACTTTGTGATTATTATTAAGAACACAGAATATGCAGAAATAAAAGTGTTGATATACAAGGGATGCAAAGTTTTTAAATTCTATTTACATAAAATATTTCTGTACATTGATGAGAAAGTTTAATATTCTTCATAATCTTTTCTAAATAGTCTACATTGATAGGTAACTCTTCAATTTGTCTCTTTTCTAATACAAATAAATTCAGAGTTCTTCATTGCGACTAGTCTCCGAGTGACCAACAAACGCATCTCTGTGGAAAGAAAATATTGTCAAGGTAACTCTTATATGCAAGCACCTCTGGCTTCAACACTTGGTAACCTTGTGACGTGAAATAACTTGAATAAAATAATGAATTTTTTGACTAATCATTAACATTTCATATAGGATATATCAAAAATGAACATAATTATTTAATTATTTCAAATTTTAGAACAGTTTGAACAATTATCATCAACAAACATCTTACCCATCCAGAATGCGTGATTTTGTCAAAACTGAAGCTTCTTCCACTGTCCAAGAACCTTTCAATAAGTCTTTTGATTGGGAGTGGGGGAAAACCTCCCCATTTGGGAATGGACCTACAAAACCACAGTTAGAACAGTTGTTCCCACGAGCATCCTGTCCAGTAATTGAAATTAACTCCGATTCCTCGTCAGCTGATGGAAGTATTAGAATGGGTAGCAAATAAGTCCTTCTTCTATCGACGTTTTTCTGTGTTTCAAGGGAGATGGTTTGATTATACATTCATATGAATTGTTTGTGTAATCAATAAGAAGAATAAGCATGCTGATCACCTGTCTGAGAAGTATCTGGTAAGTGCCAGCTTTTAGTGGTGGGTTACACTGTAAAGTAAACATTCCGGGCATTTCCACTTTTTGTTTTTCTGAGTTAAAAGGTACAGTCTTGTGACTCCATTCGAACTTCAGTGATTCGTAGCAGCTGGTTAAATTAAGTACGTTAGTAGACTACAAATTTCTGCTGTATATATACCGTGATCCAAAAAGATTTACTCATGCTGTGAGTTTAAATTATTTTGTGTTTTTGGCCACCATATACCTATTTAGTCAAACATGACCAAATTGTTGCCCGCAAGACACCCGAGCTTCAGCAATAAGGATATAGTCAAACAACTTGGGAAACATAGGTAATATTAATTATTAGAATTTTGTGGTAGAAGATGTATTAGAGTGATATAGCAGAGAATTATTCACAAATTATTAAGTTAATTGCCAATATCCGCGAATATTTCAAAGTTTATGATGGCTACCCTTAACTTTTGACCAGAGCAAAATTGAGTGCTTGAAGTAAAATATGGAACTATTCCTAGAATATTTGTCCAAATGCTTTGAAATTTCATACGAATACATATGAGCTCTATATAAATATACGTGCAAAATTTCAATAATGTGTGTTTTGTACTTTTTATGAAATTTAAGATTTAGATAACTTGTTTTTGCCTACCCTTATATTTTGTCCGCTACTGTATACCTCTAAATGATTCCGTCAAAGTGCTTCCATTTTATGCTTCCATTTTTACTTATATTAAATTTTTTCCATGAGTAAACCAATTTGGATATAGTAGGTATAGTATTGCCATTAAATTAGCGTATTTTTCTCACTGGAAATTTCCTTTGTCATCTTGTACCGTCGACTCCATGAGTAAAGGATCAGCCTCTACTTTGTTGACTATAAGCTTAGGAAACATGATTGGAACACCGTTTTGTTTAGGTCTGTTGGAATGGGTTCAAACAGTTAAGTTCCAATATATTACTTGGTTTCTCATGATATATTAAATAGCACACCTAGCTTTGCATTCCTCTCCAATACTCGCGTTGGTCACGTGCATCCACATCTCTATAAATATTCTGGTCACTGGCTCGGTACCGAAAGGAAGGGGTACGTTAGTGGATAATTGGTGCACCTTCTCCTGGAAGAAATGGGGTAAATAGTTTCAATAGTTTCACTTTTATATTTTACCCATTAACTTAATTTGAAATATGAAGTAAGGAGCTTTGTAAATGAAATTTCACTTATACATGTAATTGATTTTTATATAAATTATTTGCTGGAGTATTTGACTAAATGATTTTAATATTAAAGCACTTGGTTATTGAAATGTTATCTTTGGAGTTTCAATAACTTCTTCAAGAATCGTTCACCAAGTAAATTTAAATAATTTTCAAATTATTTATATTATTTGTAAAAAGTGACTCTTTGGTCGACGAAGAATTGTAGTGTGACATCACAATGAACTGTAGACTACACCACTCACTGTAGGTACACCACTCACTGTAGGTACACCACTCACTGTAGGCACACCACTCACTGTAGGTACACCAATCACTGTAGGCACACCACTCACTGTAGGTACACCACTCACTGTAGACTACACCACTCACTGTAGTTACACCACTCACTGTAGGTACACCACTCACTGTAGGTACACCACTCACTGTAGGTACACCACTCACTGTAGGTACACCACTCACTGTAGACTACACCACTCACTGTAGTTGTAGGTGTAGGCATGGAAGGGTCTCTACTCCAAGAGGTTGCTCTCAGACACCTCAAGTGTCCATCAGAATAGCAATCGAATTGTGGCCTTAGAAGTAGTTTGCTTCTCGCCTCAACTCTAGTTCGCTAAAAGTGAGAATATTCGATTACTTATTTAGTTTAGTCAAAATAATAGTTCCATACGAGTTAAATGACTAAATTTTAATTGAATAAATGACTTTCTTTTTATAAGATGTAGATAGGAAGTAACGGAAGACGAGTAGAAGTAAAAATAAAATGAAGATGTTGATTTAAAGATGAACAGATGTTGATTTGAAGGATGTGCATGGATGTTTATTTGGATGGTGAAGATGGGCAATAAATGACAAAAAAATAGGAAATATTAATTATTTTGAACGACGTATAAGCAAGGAAGGGGTTACCTGAGGAGTGAGGGAATTACCTCGTTAATGTCGATGGTGAAATCCAATATCGCAGCGAATTCCTCAACAAGTTTGTAAGACTTATTGTAGGGTAATTGAGAGCAGGGATTCGTAACTTGAAGATGTGGAACCATCTTCAGTGGAGTGAATTGCATTATCAGGTATTTATATTTCACCAAACGTTATTTGAATTGCTGTTCTTAGCTGATATATTATTTCATTTAAATCACAGCTCACAAATTAATAATAAAGACTAAAGATATATAATTTTAATTTAGTGTAACTTGATCTACTTATAATTTTTTCATGATTTGCATATATTTGATATCTTTATGTTTTCAAGGTCATGTGAATTAATTCATATATAAATAGAAATAAATATTTTATTGATATAAAAGAGAGAACTGTTCATTCATTTCAGCATTAGAATATAATAATTGAGCAGACATACTTAACTTAAAAAGTAATTGTTGTATTGGAGAATAAAATATATTTCAAAATTGAAATTCAATCAACTAAGGCCCAGTTTGTGATATTTATTTTAGGCAAATAAATGTGCCATTCCACATCAAATTATTCTCAATTATGAATAATATCTTGGGGTTCTTCTACAGTACAATTTTTATAATTTGCATAATTCATTGTGAATAAATAAATTTTACGGAGACTGTGAAAAAATTGGTAGGTGTGTACAAACGTACCTAACCTAAGGGGCCTAAATTTGACCCCTGAAAATTTGACCCCTGCAAATTTGATCCTCTGGTAATTTGACCCCTGGAAATTTGACCCTCTGGTAATTAGATCCATGGAAACTTGACCCGCTGGTAATTTGACCTCTGGGAATTTGGTCTACGTTATTTGATTCTATACTAATTTATTGTAATATACTCGAGACGAATTACAAAACTGAGGTCAAATTTGGGTTCTAGGTAAATTGCTCGAAAACAATTGATCGAAAGACAATTGCTCGAAAACAATTGCTCGAAAAACAATTGCTCGAATGAACAGTTGCTCGAAAGAACAATTGCTCGAAAAACAATTGCTCGAAAAACAATTGCTCGAACGAACAATTGCTCGAATGAACAATTGCTCAAATTATCAAATTGCTCGAATGAACAAAATTGCTCGAATTATAAAATTGCACAGTTTTCGATTTTATAAAAGTCAGTTATTCATGAAGTGGAGCTGCACCTAACAGTCCTGGTTTCTTTTTAGCAATTGATCATTAATCATTCTATAAATGATTTTAATTATTACTCATTCTGCATAATTTTTTTTTACCGTTTGTGTCATCTCGTATGTAACATGTGAATTGGAATCATGTGGTGAATCACTACTATTCATGTTTTTTTATTATAAAACCCTAATTTTTTTTGTAGATTTATTAAGACTCTGCCATAACTTTGAGTTATTTCACCTATTGAGGTACCACATACAGATAGGCTAGTAATAAATAAATTTTCAGGTTTTATGAAAAACATGAATAGTACTGATTCACCACATGATTTCAATTGACATGTTACATACGAGATGGCCCAAACGGTTTAAAAAAAAGATTATGCAGAATGAGTAATAATTAAAATCATTTATAGAATGATTAATGATCAATTACTGAAAAGAAACAAGGACTGTTAGGTGCAGCTCCACTTCATGAATAACTGACTTTTATAAAATCGAAAACTGTGCAATTTTATAATTCGAGCAATTTTGTTCATTCGAGCAATTTGTTAATTCGAGCAATTGTTCATTCGAGCAATTGTTCGTTCGAGCAATTGTCTTTCGAGCAATTGTCTTTCGAGCAATTGTCTTTCGAGCAATTGTTCTTTCGAGCAATTGTTCATTCGAGCAATTATTTTTCGAGCAATTGTTTTCGAGCAATTGTCTTTCGAGCAATTGTTTTCGAGTAATTTACCGGCTACCCAAATTTGGGGGCAGGGGAGGCTAATTAATTACCTGGGGGTCAAATTACAAGGTGGTCAAATTGCTGGGGTTTAATTTTCTGATGGTCAAATTACCGGGATCAAATTACCTAGCACCGTACCAACTGTTGCATTATTTGCAAATGTGAAGAGCATAAAATACCATATTGTTTGTAGTTATTTATGTCGTTATAAAAGTATTATATATCATTGTCAGTGAATTTAGAATGCCAACTTTGGTCATTGCAGCCAAAACGTATAGACGGAAACCATTAAAAAGTTCAAAAGTCCAGTCCAGCCGAAAGTTTTGGGGAATATTTGAGGTAAAGCGATCGCTTTCATCCCATTTATTTTGCAGGAAGTGATGGCAAAACAAAGTTTGGAGAATTTATCTGAATTTTAATGATTTCATTTCAAAGTATATTCTATATAAGTTTGTGAAAGATTTATAGCTAAATATTCGAAACTGAATATTTTATTCAAAAAGAAAGGAAAATATCTTTTATATCATTTGCTAACGTACCCTTATTTTGTACCTAGCGGCTCCGTTCCAATACTCGAGATTTGCCAGACCCTTAGATCCCTTTTCTTTGAGGTTCGCCACACTCAGTGCTACCAACTGCTGGATCACATCAGGTCTCAGGTGACGGAGGAGTGACGTGTAGTATCCTTCAGTTTGGTGATCAGCCACTTTGTTCCTCAAGGAGGCACCTGCAGGAATTGGTAAAAAATACAGACTCTCATTCACAAAAGATGGCATCTTTTTCCTAATTCACTCACTCCTATCGGATGCATCTGTTTTGAATTTCCTCGCAAAAAAGTAACGGTGAGAGTTCTCCACGATTTTAGACCAATCTTCTTCTTCGCTTATTGAACTTGGACCCTGAAAATACAATGATCAGAAATTTAAAAGAGTAATTATAATTCATTGAATTAAATAAACATCAATTAATTGAATTAAACTTTCAAAATCTTCAGATTTTCACATCATGATCATCATACTAAATTCTACCATTCAGTAAATAATCAATTGTATTACTTAACTCTTATGGTTAATATTATAGGGGTTATAATAAGTTTTCAAAATGTAGCAATTAGTTTACTTTGAATACTTTAGGTTTCCTTACCTGTCCACAGAAATCCGCATGTTCTGTGTGCCTACAAAGATTAAGAACATTCTTCCCCTTGAAGTGCTTGAGCCAATGCATTCCGAGGTTCAGGGAACTTTGTCTGTTGGGGAAACCAGCGAAACAAACTTTAGGTTTAGGAAGAGGTTGGCGCTAATCATATGAATGTTAAATCCACCAACATTTATTTGAAATGATTGCATTAAAAATACTACAGATCAAATTAACCATTCCACTAAATTGTTGAATATATTTCCATTGTCATAATCATAGCATCCACAGTGAGTTAATTGTAAATTGTTCGTTTGCAAACTAAAGGTGTGGGGTTAAAATTCAAATGAGGTAACTGAATTATTTTATACATTAACTGAGAATTAAAGCAAGGAACATTTTGATTAATATATTGAAATTCAAAGGTCAATTTTGATTTCAAAGATTGCAGTTCAAATGTTGAATATTAAGCAAATGGGTACAGTGTTCCATTTACTCGATATACATAACCAACCTTATATTTTTAGTCAAAGAAAATATTGTAAGCGGCACGTATCCGTTCTTGTGGAATTGCTTCCTATTGCACTTGCTGTTTCGCTTTAATGGTAGGGATACGAAATCTTTAGTTATGATAGCTACTTCAATTATAGAATGAGATAATAATTATACTGTTCTGAGTCATTTCACCACACAAATATGAAGAGAGATCTTCCAGTGGTCGTCACAGATGCCCAAACTATCACGGACTGTACATTTTAAAGTCTCGTTAGAATCCTACCACTTGACTGAGCTTGAGAGCTCCAAACTCAGTTTTTCTGACGATTAACAACTTGCTTTTGATTAAAGAAAACTTGCTAAATAAGAAATATCTTCTCCTCTGTGAACACCAAGTTAGGAAGCGTGCCTTCAGCTGTCTCAAGCAGGATGTGGCGATTTCTTTCAGCCTTTATGATGTTCAGTTAGCTAATGGCGTTTCCGAATTTCAAATAGTTTTGTTCTCGGGTCTTCTTTCAGCATTCAATACATAGAAGTTTTGCTAATAACGGCTTCTGAAGACAGAGTAAGATGGGAGTGACGAGGGTTTCGACCCAATTATTCATTTTTTTTAAATCGTACTCTTCGTTTATGGCTTTTCCTTGTTTTATCAGTGGTTGAACCAGTCTTCTGAACTCTTAAAAAAAGTTTTGCAGACATGATATAAAATATATATTTCAAATCTATATAGATTCCAGAAATAGGAAGAACAGGACTCTTCCTCCCTGATCATATATATACAATTCATAGATTCGAACATCATTTTTTAGTAATTAATTTGAAACTCAAAAATTGTTGACTCAATTTTTAAACGCTCTTTACAATATTAATTTTTATATCATAATATAGTAAGACTTTAATCTTTCATATTCTAGTGATCATATTTAGTCACTTGAACTAAGTAGGAAAAAAGGTTTGCTGAACGATAATGGAAAAAATTCTGTGTTCATTACTGCATGATTAAGTAATAATTTAATATTCATATGCGCGATTAACTGCAAATTCAAGTATATTCAGCAAAGAATTATTAATAATTGACAGTACAAGCTATTTTTTGCGGAAAATAAGCTGCATGCAAAACAATGTGACATTAGCGCATGAAATGTTCATTAATATAATAATTCTTTACTAACATTAGTGCCTATACTTAGGCTTTGTGTGGGGTGATTCGGTGCAAGGTGGTCAATGGGATGTAAAGACTTACATAAGCTCGAGAAGAGAGCAATTGCAATCAGTTATTTTCTAAAAGCCGGATGTACGTCTTTCAGAATTGGTGAGCTATGAAGCAATCCTTTTTTCGTACATCCGAAAACTTACTCTTTGCTTCTGGAGCAACAATGAATGAGTTCTTTGCTCGTATTTGCGCATCAAGAAACAAGAGACCTTTTGTACTGGTAGCCATTGTTCAGAGAAATATAAATGATGTTAATTTCTTCTGGGAACAAAAAGAGCGCTTGTAGGTCAGAAAATGTATTCAGTTTTGCGCAAAGATTTGGACTTCGTAGAGAATAGTAACTTATATGATTAACCGATAACGATTAGTGCTATACTCCCTATATGGGCTCCCTAAAGTGCTCACGATAGGTGCTCGTCGTTGTGTAACATCGTTTGCGTGAACATCTCATCAGGTATGATGTGCGAGGTGATGTAGTAGAGGTACTTCCTCAACATCGGGGCTCTGTTTGGTGAGAGTATGTAGGCAATGAGGGAGCGGTGGGGAATGGACCACTGGGAGCTGTGGGGAGGAGGGGAACATCAGGGGGAATATTTACACAGAAAATATCAACTCTTCCATTATTGTGATGAATTTTGTCTAAAAGATTAATAACTACACATCCATAAATTGTATTTCTATAACTTTTAATTTAATACATTCCCCAGTTAAAATTCGGTGCAGTATAGCGGACGTTTTACTGTAGTTTATGGCAGTCTCAGCATTTCTAAGCAGCGCTCAGCAGATAATCTCTGCTTTCTACAAATGTTTACCGCGACCTACGGAGGCCACGGCAGTATAAGGACGAGATAATCTGTGGAGGTTTGACGCGTTATTATCTGCCGAAAACTCTGGAGAACAGAGCATAGAAAATCTTCAGAGTTTATAGTCGATAATATTGGCTAAAATCTCCAGAGATTGAAGCACCACATATTGCTCATGAATCATAATCCAACAAATTAATTTGAACAAAAATACAACTTCTTTATCGATAGTGTAGCTAATAATAGGTAATAATAGCTATAGTTAATTAATTGGTGGATAGCCCTAATATAAAATAAACATTAATCACTATTGTTCTTGGTACTCAGCTATGGTTTGGCTCATTCAGTTTTATATTAAATCTATTGTTACCTAATATTTATTTAACCACGGATATCATTGAGTAATTTGTATGCGTTTTTATATTTCTCATTTGTCAGAGTGAACCACTAAATTTTTTTAAAGTAACACTTACAGAAGATCAAAGCATTAGTGAAGTCTGACAATGTTGATATCAGGCTTTATCAGAATACAGTTTTTCTGTATCTTCTCACTGAATGAACTGAAACAGCTCTCATCAGACTCACACATCGATCATATAGGTTCTAATAGTACTTCCATGCGTACATATGACTGAGAATCGTAGATACAGGAGACATTCTTAAATAATTTCCATGAATATCAAAGTGCTGATGCTTGATTATAGATAAAATGATTTATAAAGATAAATTATAAGCATACTAAACTACCATTGCATATAATGTTTTCAATTTATAAGATATTAGGTAATTATTTACCCTGATGTAGGTTATTATTTGTCGAATTAAACTTTTGGCATGTGAGAATATATAAAATATATCATAGGTATATGGAATATATAATGACATTCTTATAAACAAGCTGACATTGGCCTTAGTTTAATAAGTTTACTCCAATATGTATATATTGTATATAATGCATACAGTATACTGCATATATATAGTTAGTACAGAAAATTAATTTGGTTCATCTAACAACGATTCAATATTATAAGTGAAAAAATTGCAATAACTAACCAGTTAAAATTATATACTAATATTATGATAACATTAATCATGTATTTGTTCTTCATCCGCGCCATTTAAATAAGTAGGTATATTGGAATACAAGAATACCAAATAACACGAAATCATTATTGAAAAAATCGATCATTCTTAATAATTATTTAAAGATAAAATCATTTCCATGCTGAAAATATCAAAAACAGGGTTGCAAAACGAAATATATAGAACAATTATTTTGTACGTTCTAAAGAAAAATATCGGATTTTTTTATTGAGAACCATTGAACCTGCCGTATTTTGAATTGTTTCTAGTTTAAAATAAGGTTCTGTGGTGAATTAATGTTTTAAGTTATTAATTTATTGGTGAAAGTGGAATTGTGTATCTATCATGTGTATAGTATTTAAGAGTTCAGTGGTTATTGAATCCTATTGAAAAAAAAAATAGCTATGCTAGGCTATAGTATATTATATAATCTAGCCTATATACCTAGCTAATTTGTACTTTTTTGGGTTTTGAAATTCACTACCTACGGTCCTACCTAACTAGGTGCCTACTAGGCTACTCATGACACCAGTTATCTATCTTACTATAAATGATTTTTCACCTTGCTATGTATAATGTACTAGCACATAGGTATCAGGAAATGCACTGTAACTTGTACTCCAAGTAGCCTATGTCCAAGTTACTCCCACTGTGACATATGTACTACCTAGCTACCCACAGCCAACAGGCGACTCAAGTTATTAGTTATAGAGTACTACCGATGTCAGTTAAGCAAATTAGTTGGCTTCTATTTTAAATGGTCCACTCGTCCACACATTCTGATAGCTATATACCTTAGCCATGTTTCAAAGTGTGCACTGTGAACAAAGTCGCCAGTATAGCCTATATTGATACGTAGCCTATCTAAAAGATGAGCGGCGCACCAGATCACGGCGCACCCACCATACGTTCTATTAGATAGATCATAGGTAGATTGAAAGATGATTTATGATAGGTACCTATATGTAGAAATGTAGTGAATTTGATATTTGTTGTTTCAAATTTATGACTGATAGTCTGATGGTACCTGAATGATGTGAATCCACAACCAGTCTGTAGGTTTATTTGGTTTACAAAATTCCAATTACTTTTCCAAAAAGCTGAAAGAAAAATCAGAAAAATACATACCTTCCTACCTATTTCATGATAGATACTAAGATAGCTATTCGAATGAGCCACCAACATTTTTTTTATTTAGGCACCTAGCCACCAAAAATAGAAAAAAATAATGGTAAGTTGGTAACATTATAGTTATACTAACATAGGAATACCTAAATAGCTAAAATCCAGTTAATCCACAGACTTTATTAGTATAATATTATTTTCGAAGGGGAAAAATTCCACTGACAAGTGGATGGAATTTACCATGAAATACAGTCTGGGCATTATACCAGTCTGTATTTGGGGCACAAAATTCCACTTGACTTTTTAAAAGTTGAAAAAATCCACTAGGCTATAAATTTCTATTAATTTGGCTGATCCAGCAACTTTTTTCTAACTTATCCACCAAAAATTAATGGTAACATAGGATTATTGGAATAAATGGCTATAAAAATCCACAGACTTTGCCAGAATATTATTTTTAAAGGGCAAAAAATTCCACCGACATGTCGGTGAAAATTACCACAAAATACAGACTGGGACATTAATTGAGTCAGAGAGATAGATATTCGCAGTCGCTAGAGTCTTGACTGACTACTAGGTATATTGAATTTTCTTCAATAGTTTTGAATTCATTCCTACCTATGATCTATCCAGAATGCAGGAACTGGTAAAGTGTTCTCCAAGATATCCTACATTTTGACTTATGTTCATGTTCTCAGTAAAATACATGTAAATGTAGAGGAAATTATTGATTGTTTGCACAGAAAATGTTAAAATGTCATATATTCTGCAGACTGGCTAGTACCTATACAAGCTATATCTATTTACCTGAATTTTACTTCGATTATTAAAAGAGATCTCTGTATTATTGCATACAAAATATGCCAGTTAATCTGTTGAAGCCAATTAATTGACCCTCAGCCTTACATAATAAGTTACATTTGTAAAGGTCAAAACTCAGATATGTCTAATTGGCTTAATAAGTTAATGCCAGTCTACAGAATATGGGACATTTTTAACATTTTCTGTAATAACAGTCTGAACAGTCCTTAGTTTTCTCCTATATTTGCATTAATTTGACTGAGAACAGAAGCCAAAACAGGAGATTTTTTGGAGAACAGCTTACCAGTTCCTACAGTCTGGGCTTAATGTTTTGATTTAATTTAATTTCTATGTTCCCATGTTAATTTGGCCTAAAATTTTAAGAAATGAGCCAAAATTGACATGTCTCAGAATCTTTAATTTATGGCTTGAAATTGGCTAACAATCTGCCAGTCTCTTGAACATGGCATGATGATTATTCAGATTATATAAGATGCATCTTGACAGTTTCAATATATTTAGGTACCTATTCTCATGTAAATTTTGGCACTAGCTTTATTTAGAGTCAATATAGTTTTAAAATTTAGATAAATGGAGCAGTAAAATTAAGTTACTTTCACTAGAAACCTTTCTTTGACTGACGGAAGTCGCTTTTCTTTGACGGAAGTCGCTTTTCTTTGACGGAAGTCGCTTTTCTTTGACGGAAGTCGCTTTTCTTTGACGGAAGTCGCTTTTCTTTGACGGAAGTCGCTTTTCTTTGACGGAAGTCGCTTTTCTTTGACGGAAGTCGCTTTTCTTTGACGGAGGTCGCTTTTCTTTGACGGAGGTCGCTTTTCTTTGACGGAGGTCGCTTTTCTTTGACGGAGGTCGCTTTTCTTTGACGGAGGTCGCTTTTCTTTGACGGAGGTCGCTTTTCTTTGACGGAGGTCGCTTTTCTTTGACGGAGGTCTCTTTTCTTTGACGGAGGTCGCTTTTCTTTGACGGAGGTCGCTTTTCTTTGACGGAGGTCGCTTTTCTTTGACGGAAGTCGCTTTTCTTTGACGGAAGTCGCTTTTCTTTGACGGAAGTCGCTTTTCTTTGACGGAAGTCGCTTTTCTTTGACGGAAGTCGCTTTTCTTTGACGGAGGTCGCTTTTCTTTGACGGAGGTCGCTTTTCTTTGACGGAGGTCGCTTTTCTTTGACGGAGGTCGCTTTTCTTTGACGGAGGTCGCTTTTCTTTGACGGAGGTCGCTTTTCTTTGACGGAGGTCGCTTTTCTTTGACGGAGGTCGCTTTTCTTTGACGGAGGTCGCTTTTCTTTGACGGAGGTCGCTTTTCTTTGACGGAGGTCGCTTTTCTTTGACGGAGGTCGCTTTTCTTTGACGGAGGTCGCTTTTCTTTGACGGAGGTCGCTTTTCTTTGACGGAGGTCGCTTTTCTTTGACGGAGGTCGCTTTTCTTTGACGGAGGTCGCTTTTCTTTGACGGAGGTCGCTTTTCTTTGACGGAGGTCGCTTTTCTTTGACGGAGGTCGCTTTTCTTTGACGGAGGTCGCTTTTCTTTGACTGAGGTCGCTTTTCTTTGACTGAGGTCGCTTTTCTGTGACGGAGGTCGCTTTTCTGTGACGGAGGTCGCTTTTCTGTGACGGAGGTCGCTTTTCTGTGACGGAGGTCGCTTTTCTGTGACGGAGGTCGCTTTTCTGTGACGGAGGTCGCTTTTCTGTGATGGAGGTCGCTTTTCTGTGATGGAGGTCGCTTTTCTGTGATGGAGGTCGCTTTTCTGTGACGGAGGTCGCTTTTCTGTGACGGAGGTCGCTTTTCTGTGACTGAGGTCGCTTTTCTGTGACTGAGGTCGCTTTTCTGTGACTGAGGTCGCTTTTCTGTGACTGAGGTCGCTTTTCTGTGACGGAGGTCGCTTTTCTGTGACGGAGGTCGCTTTTCTGTGACGGAGGTCGCTTTTCTGTGACGGAGGTCGCTTTTCTGTGACGGAGGTCGCTTTTCTGTGACGGAGGTCGCTTTTCTGTGACGGAGGTCGCTTTTCTGTGACGGAGGTCGCTTTTCTTCCATGTTACCAACCAGTCTGCAAAACATGCACAATCAGTCTTCAAATATTCAATTTTTGGGGCAATTCTTTCCAAAAGATTTTTAAATTTCTCTCTAAAATGGCTAGAAATCTCAAAACGCTCTCCAATAATTACATGTAAACATAGGAATTGATTAAGAAATTGTCACCAGATAATTCAGGACACTAATTTCAAGGCCATAATTGTCACCGGATAAATTTCACAACTTCATGCATCTTTTGCAGACTGTGTTACAGAGTATATCAGTTAAAGCCAATTAATTGGCTTAAATTTCAAGAGGTCAAAATTCAGATATGTCTAATTGGCTTAAAATTTTGAATTAATTCCTATGTTCCCATGGACGCAGGAGGTGACTATTTTTTGATGCAGGAGGTGACTATTTTTTGATGCAGGAGGTGACTATTTTTTGATGCAGGAGGTGACTATTTTTTGATGCAGGAGGTGACTATTTTTTGATGCAGGAGGTGACTATTTTTTGACGCAGGAGGTGACTATTTTTTGACGCAGGAGGTGACTATTTTTTGACTCAGGAGGTGACTATTTTTTGACGCAGGAGGTGACTATTTTTTGATGCAGGAGGTGACTATTTTTTGATGCAGGAGGTGACTATTTTTTGATGCAGGAGGTGACTATTTTTTGACGCAGGAGGTGACTATTTTTTGACGCAGGAGGTGACTATTTTTTGACGCAGGAGGTGACTATTTTTTGACGCAGGAGGTGACTATTTTTTGACGCAGGAGGTGACTATTTTTTGACGCAGGAGGTGACTATTTTTTGACGCAGGAGGTGACTGTTTTTTGACGCAGGAGGTAACTGTTTTTTGACGCAGGAGGTGACTGTTTTTTGACGCAGGAGGTGACTGTTTTTTGACGCAGGAGGTGACTGTTTTTTGACGCAGGAGGTGACTATTTTTTGACGCAGGAGGTGACTATTTTTTGACGCAGGAGGTGACTATTTTTTGACGCAGGAGGTGACTATTTTTTGACGCAGGAGGTGACTATTTTTTGACGCAGGAGGTGACTATTTTTTGACGCAGGAGGTGACTATTTTTTGACGCAGGAGGTGACTATTTTTTGACGCAGGAGGTGACTATTTTTTGACGCAGGAGGTGACTATTTTTTGACGCAGGAGGTGACTATTTTTTGACGCAGGAGGTGACTATTTTTTGACGCAGGAGGTGACTATTTTTTGACGCAGGAGGTGACTATTTTTTGACGCAGGAGGTGACTATTTTATGACGCAGGAGGTGACTATTTTATGACGCAGGAGGTGACTATTTTATGACGCAGGAGGTGACTATTTTATGACGCAGGAGGTGACTATTTTTTGACGCAGGAGGTGACTATTTTTTGACGCAGGAGGTGACTATTTTTTGACGCAGGAGGTGACTATTTTTTGACGCAGGAGGTGACTATTTTTTGACGCAGGAGGTGACTATTTTTTGACGCAGGAGGTGACTATTTTTTGACGCAGGAGGTGACTATTTTTTGACGCAGGAGGTGACTATTTTTTGACGCAGGAGGTGACTATTTTTTGACGCAGGAGGTGACTATTTTTTGACGCAGGAGGTGACTATTTTTTGACGCCGGAGGTGACTATCTTTTGACGCAGGAGGTGACTATCTTTTGACGCAGGAGGTGACTATCTTTTGACGCAGGAGGTGACTTTCTTTTGACGCAGGAGGTGACTTTCTTTTGACGCAAGGTACACACGACACTTTTTTTTCACACCTGTTACACCCCTATTTAATTATCTCGTCTATTCTTCTATTAGCAACATGTGTAGAATTTTAAGTGCACTCTCCTGTTACAACTTAAACTAATGCATTGAGTAGAAAAATAGTGCTTCAGTCATAGTTCAGAGATGGTTCCGTTATTTGATCATGATGGCCATACTTAAAAAGATGATGATGGGTGGTTATTATATACTATATTATTCAGAGTCAAAATCCTTGCTCATTCACCAGTGTCATTGTTTTCAGTCCTTTGACCAATGAGATATTTTACAAAGTATCTCAAATGGTCAGATAATCCAAGAAACTTTAATAAATATTTGAATTTAAAGCATATTTTTCCCATACTGTCATGCTAAAACTCAATAATGTTTAGGACATTAAATAGAAATTTGCATAGTATGGAAGTGGCTAATATCACTCCTATTTATTTAGATAACTGGTGTTCTATCAATTATCTACCTATGTTCTTGTGTTAATTTTCATATTTCTACAGTGTGATCATTATTAAAAACTTATACATAGCTAACTCAAATTGTGAGTTTGTTTATGATAATCTGTATTCCTCCCTCTGGATATTGTTACTAACTAGGCTATTTTTATATATGTTCATGAATTTGTTTGTTATATATGTCAAAACTTTTGTTTTTCTTTTCAGGATTATAATTATTCAATACATTCCAAAAGGAAACTAGTTTAAGAAATTTTGTATGTATCAAACAATCAAGGATATTCAGTTCAAACTTTAACATGTCTTTAGATGATGAAGAGGACATGATGCTATTCAATATGAAGTATAAGGTAAGTTCAGCTCTCTTTTCAATCTTAAATAAAATAATTGATACAATGGAATTTACTAGAGATGCACCGATACCATATTGTTAAATGATACCAGTACCAATTGTTAAATGATACCAGTACCAAGTCCAATGCCAGTTTTTTTAAAGTATGATATTCACAAGTGTTACTTGCTCAGTGTAATAGCTTTAAATTTCATTTGTTATATTATTTTTGTGTTATTGCAATTAGCTAAAGTGAACCTAGTTTTGAACTACAAGTGAACCTAGTTTTGAACTACAAGTGAACCTAGTTTTGAACTACAAGTGTGCCTAGTTTTGAACTACAAGTGTGCCTAGTTTTGAACTACAAGTGTGCCTAGTTTTGAACTACAAGTGTGCCTAGTTTTGAACTACAAGTGTGCCTAGTTTTGAACTACAAGTGTGCCTAGTTTTGAACTACAAGTGTGCCTAGTTTTGAACTACAAGTGTGCCTAGTTTTGAACTACAAGTGTGCCTAGTTTTGAACTACAAGTGTGCCTAGTTTTGAACTACAAGTGTGCCTAGTTTTGAACTACAAGTGTGCCTAGTTTTGAACTACAAGTGTGCCTAGTTTTGAACTACAAGTGTGCCTAGTTTTGAACTACAAGTGTGCCTAGTTTTGAACTACAAGTGTGCCTAGTTTTGAACTACAAGTGTGCCTAGTTTTGAACTACAAGTGTGCCTAGTTTTGAACTACAAGTGTGCCTAGTTTTGAACTACAAGTGTGCCTAGTTTTGAACTACAAGTGTGCCTAGTTTTGAACTACAAGTGTGCCTAGTTTTGAACTACAAGTGTGCCTAGTTTTGAACTACAAGTGTGCCTAGTTTTGAACTACAAGTGTGCCTAGTTTTGAACTACAAGTGTGCCTAGTTTTGAACTACAAGTGTGCCTAGTTTTGAACTACAAGTGTGCCTAGTTTTGAACTACAAGTGTGCCTAGTTTTGAACTACAAGTGTGCCTAGTTTTGAACTACAAGTGTGCCTAGTTTTGAACTACAAGTGTGCCTAGTTTTGAACTACAAGTGTGCCTAGTTTTGAACTACAAGTGTGCCTAGTTTTGAACTACAAGTGTGCCTAGTTTTGAACTACAAGTGTGCCTAGTTTTGAACTACAAGTGTGCCTAGTTTTGAACTACAAGTGTGCCTAGTTTTGAACTACAAGTGTGCCTAGTTTTGAACTACAAGTGTGCCTAGTTTTGAACTACAAGTGTGCCTAGTTTTGAACTACAAGTGTGCCTAGTTTTGAACTACAAGTGTGCCTAGTTTTGAACTACAAGTGTGCCTAGTTTTGAACTACAAGTGTGCCTAGTTTTGAACTACAAGTGTGCCTAGTTTTGAACTACAAGTGTGCCTAGTTTTGAACTACAAGTGTGCCTAGTTTTGAACTACAAGTGTGCCTAGTTTTGAACTACAAGTGTGCCTAGTTTTGAACTACAAGTGTGCCTAGTTTTGAACTACAAGTGTGCCTAGTTTTGAACTACAAGTGTGCCTAGTTTTGAACTACAAGTGTGCCTAGTTTTGAACTACAAGTGTGCCTAGTTTTGAACTACAAGTGTGCCTAGTTTTGAACTACAAGTGTGCCTAGTTTTGAACTACAAGTGTGCCTAGTTTTGAACTACAAGTGTGCCTAGTTTTGAACTACAAGTGTGCCTAGTTTTGAACTACAAGTGTGCCTAGTTTTGAACTACAAGTGTGCCTAGTTTTGAACTACAAGTGTGCCTAGTTTTGAACTACAAGTGTGCCTAGTTTTGAACTACAAGTGTGCCTAGTTTTGAACTACAAGTGTGCCTAGTTTTGAACTACAAGTGTGCCTAGTTTTGAACTACAAGTGTGCCTAGTTTTGAACTACAAGTGTGCCTAGTTTTGAACTACAAGTGTGCCTAGTTTTGAACTACAAGTGTGCCTAGTTTTGAACTACAAGTGTGCCTAGTTTTGAACTACAAGTGTGCCTAGTTTTGAACTACAAGTGTGCCTAGTTTTGAACTACAAGTGTGCCTAGTTTTGAACTACAAGTGTGCCTAGTTTTGAACTACAAGTGTGCCTAGTTTTGAACTACAAGTGTGCCTAGTTTTGAACTACAAGTGTGCCTAGTTTTGAACTACAAGTGTGCCTAGTTTTGAACTACAAGTGTGCCTAGTTTTGAACTACAAGTGTGCCTAGTTTTGAACTACAAGTGTGCCTAGTTTTGAACTACAAGTGTGCCTAGTTTTGAACTACAAGTGTGCCTAGTTTTGAACTACAAGTGTGCCTAGTTTTGAACTACAAGTGTGCCTAGTTTTGAACTACAAGTGTGCCTAGTTTTGAACTACAAGTGTGCCTAGTTTTGAACTACAAGTGTGCCTAGTTTTGAACTACAAGTGTGCCTAGTTTTGAACTACAAGTGTGCCTAGTTTTGAACTACAAGTGTGCCTAGTTTTGAACTACAAGTGTGCCTAGTTTTGAACTACAAGTGTGCCTAGTTTTGAACTACAAGTGTGCCTAGTTTTGAACTACAAGTGTGCCTAGTTTTGAACTACAAGTGTGCCTAGTTTTGAACTACAAGTGTGCCTAGTTTTGAACTACAAGTGTGCCTAGTTTTGAACTACAAGTGTGCCTAGTTTTGAACTACAAGTGTGCCTAGTTTTGAACTACAAGTGTGCCTAGTTTTGAACTACAAGTGTGCCTAGTTTTGAACTACAAGTGTGCCTAGTTTTGAACTACAAGTGTGCCTAGTTTTGAACTACAAGTGTGCCTAGTTTTGAACTACAAGTGTGCCTAGTTAGTTTCGAAGTATGTATTTTTATTCATCTGTTGATTAATTACAGCAATATCAGCTGTCTAGTTGAACATAAATTTACTATTATAAGCACTAAATGTAATTATTCAGTGAATTGTATATAATGTTCGTTTCAATTTTCAGAAACACTGTGCGGACCTGATTTCAAACCAGTTCATAAAACTATTGGAATATCCCTATTGAATTCTGGTGATTGGGATGGACATAGAGGAAGGGGCATACGCTCCCACACCTGAGCACGGTCATGATCCTCTATAGAATTCTGGCGATTGGGATGGACATAGAGGAAGGGGCATACGCTCCCACACCTAAGCACGGTCATGAGCCCCCCCCTGATCACGAGCCCCCCCCCCCAGGTCATGAGCCCCCTGATCACGAGCCCCCTCCCCCAGGTCATGAGCCCCCCCCCTCCCCCAGGTCATGAGCCCCCCCCCCCCTCCCTGTTGTTTAATCCTTATTCACATAGTTAAACAAATGAAGAACTATGTACTTAGATAGAAATAACTGAGAGTTGCTAATGTAGTTTCACTAGTTTGTTGTACTGCACACTTAATGATTGATTTATGACCTGGCAGGGGAGTCAGGGGGATTAAATAATATAGGTAAATAAGTATGGATTAAAAAACAGATGGCTCGTAATCGGGGGGGGGGGGTGCTTATGACCTACACCCCCGAGGAACGCGTTATCAAAGTTGGCGACCTAATCTCTTACTCTTCTCCCAATTTATATTTGTAAGTATGGTTACATTTTTTATTATTAGTAACAAGTGGTACTCATTTTACAAACTTTGACAATCAGTTAGAGAGGGAAAATATATAAGTAAGATTTACAATGTATAGCTTTAGTTTGCTTACCAATAAATGAATTTAAAGCTATCTACTTCACTTTTATAACCTCACCACTACTCTTTACAGTCTATTATATCGTAAATGGAAAAGGAGATGGTGTCCCTTCAGCCCTGAACTGTTGTAGCTAATTTGGAATGTATTATTTTACCATGTTTATTTTTATTAAAGCTACTTGCAGTTTTGGAGAATAGCGCAAAGTTATATTCATCAACTGCGAGGTCTTAGATTTTTGTATTAGGAAGTCTTCATTTCCCATCATCTCCTTCTTCCATCCACCATCGCCACAGGTGCTTGTGACTCTTTTCGTCACAATCCTTGGTAAGTGGCAGCATTCACGGAGAAGCTTTTTTTTTCATTCATTAGTATTGTCACTGACGGGTGGCAGGTGACATTGTTTATAGAGCCACTTTTCTTTCTGACTGATTCTTCCAGTCCCTTTTATTTAATTTCCTTTTGATGTAGCTAAACGATATGGCCTTTTTTTCTGAAAAAGACATTTAACCCCTACTAAATAAATTTTTCCCTAACTTGAAACGTCAATCACATTAATTCAAATAGCTATTTAGACATCATGATTATTTTTTACCCTCATGGTAGATATTGACTGGAATATTGCTGCCGAATAACGTCACATTCATAATATGAAGTATATATGCGTTAAACGCGTCATATTTTATAGTATGAATATGTGCGTTCATATTCAGCGCAGTATTGGCGCAGTCAATATCTACCATGAGGGTATTTTTCTCTAGTGTTTCACGCGTGGCCACGGACGCTACGCGGTCGCGCATTAGTAGTTAGGACGCGCGTGTCTGCAGTTTAGGGTAGCGCCCCAGTGTAGTTCAGTGCAGTGGGGGGACGTAGAATGAGGTCCCCAAAAGCGGACAAAAATGCTCTGTCGCGGCCCTATCGCGGCCTTCTGCCTGCCATGATGCCGGCCCTGCGCGCCCCACCCGCTGCCCCTATCCTGCACCGAATTTTAACTGGGTCATTAGGCTTCTTAGTTTTATAATTAAATTTAATATAAAATAGTTTTCATTTACACTGAGCATAACAAATTGATTTACTTGTTAGTGTTATTAACAAGTAACTCATTGCTAGTGTCATAAAAATAAACAGAAAAATGAACACCTCAGAGAACACCAACCATCACAATGTAACACTAGGGTTACTTATCACTGTAACTCTAGGGTTACTTATCACTGTAACTCTAGGGTTACTTCACACTGTAACACTAGGGTTACTTCACACTGTAACTCTAGGGTTACTTCACACTGTAACTCTAGGGTTACTTCACACTGTAACTCTGGGGTTACTTCACACCCCTTTCCACCAATAGCTTCAAAAAATAGGTCCTAACGAAAGAATAATCCGCTGCCTTCCGTCCCAAAGTTTCTAGCTTGACTTAATTAGAGAATTTTAATCGGAGGAGGGAATACGCGCGTGTTTTTCTCCCTGTAATTACATTCGGATGAATGGATCTGATTAATCAGGGCTCACGCATATCTACTATATATATCATAAATATAAAGAATTGGACGCTAATTACTATCTATGAGATAGGCATGAAATGGGATTGACTGTAAGTAAAAAAAAAACATATCTCGTCTCAAAGGAAAGAAGAAAGAACTTAGGTTTTAGGTGAATTTTATTGTAGAGCAAAAGTCGTAACGATTGTAAAAAACTTACTCTGATTGTCTTGTTTGTTATCGAAAAGATTGAGAAAAGAGGGAATAGGAGGAGAAGAAGAAAATGAATTGAGAGAAGGATGTATCAAAATATCATCTGCAAACATAATTAGGTCTTATTTTTGACACTTTATTCTTAATCACCAAATGTATACAGTATACACTGGTATTATATATTATTAAATGTATAAATATATTAATACAATAAAAATAAATAACATAATTTTCTCGTCTAATTAACATAACAAAATACATTTGCTGGTTTAAGATCAACAAGTGAGTGGCACCATTTCTAGCACCATCTTATTTGCTGTGAGTTGCGCACACCTGCGTGCCTTTCGTCATTACCTGACTACATTGAGCAGGTAATAGTGATGCTAATGCCTGTGATTTACTGTGACCTTTACCTGACTAACACTCTGCGCAAAAGCGCACTCATTCCATTAATTTATTACTAATTTTACGACGTCATTCGAATCAGCTGCAGCTTAACTTTCTCCTGAACCTTAACTACATAGATGGTACCATTTAAAATGAAATAATTAAGTGTGTTAAATGACTCTTGACTTACTCAGTGAGTATCTATTACCCTATCGCTGCCTATCACTGCCTATCACTCCTTATTACTGCATATCACTCCCTATCACTTCATGTCACTCCCTATTACTGTCTATCACTTCATGTCACTCCCTATTACTGCATATCACTTCATGTCACTCCCTATCACTCCCTATCACTTCATGTCACTCCCTATCACTGTCTATCACTTCATGTCACTCCCTATCACTGTCTATCACTTCATGTCACTCCCTATCACTGCCTATCACTTCATGTCACTCCTTATCACTGTCTATCACTTCATGTCACTCCCCATCACTCCCTATCAATGCCTATCACTCCGTATCACTCCCTATCACTGTCTACAACTCCCTATCACTCCTTATCACTCCCCATCACTCCCTATCACTCTCTATCACTGCCTATCACTCTCTATCACTCCCCATCACTCCCTATCAATGCCTATTACTCCCCATCACTGCCTATCACTGTCTATCAATCCATATCACTCCCTATCACTGCCTATCACTCCCTATCACTCTCCATCATTCCCCATCACTCCTTATCACTCCCTATCACTCCCTATCACTGCCTATCACTCCCTATCAATGCCTATTACTCCCCATCACTTCCTATCACTCCCCATCACTCCCTATCACTCCCTATCACTCCCTATCACTCCCTATCACTCCCCATCACTCCCTATCAAGGCCTATTACTCCCTATCACTCTCCATCATTCCCCATCACTCCTTATCACTCCTTATCTTTCCCTATCACTGCCTATCACTCCCTATCACTCTCTATCACTGCCTATCACTCTCTATTACTGCCTATCACTCTCTATCACTTCCTATCACCGCCTATCACTTCCCTCAGTAGATAGTCTAACAGGGCCTATATACCAAATGTCGTTAGCCTCATATCTGCATCTCATGAAGATTTTATAGCCTAATTACAGATATTGTGATTCCGAGTTATATACCTAGCAAGCAGATCACCACAGATAGCACGGTCAAGGCTATGCCAAGCAATAGTCATTGTAATTCCTATGAACCAAGCAATATTCATTATTATTCCTATGCTTGCTATTAAAGAGTATTTCTTAAATTAGTTTTCTTTCTCAATTATTGAAAAAGCAAGTGAGGAAACTTTTAATGGAAATAGACACCAAAGAGTCTAAATGATTGACAATTAAAGTGTTAATTAAGAATGATTTATAAACAGATGATGTTCTTTTATGTGCTTATATGTACTAGCGGAATAAATAGCACTATACATTATATAATTTAACTTCAATCTTAAAGTACGTTTCCGTCAATAATTCATAGAAACAAAGTTAAGAATTTATGATCGAAGTATGTAATGAATAATATATAAGAATAGTTTGAATCTTACTGTAATAAAAGTTACCTGGAAATATACATAGCTACAACGTGGCACAAAATGCTATTTCCCATTAACAACTACATTTACCTCTAAAATGCCATTAGAGGTACAAAGAAGCAGACACGATAAGTTTCTCCAAGAGGATTCGTTTCATCTCTTTCACATCTGACACATTGTTGTTTTTATAAGCTTATAATGGAAGACTGCTTGTATTTGTAGGGGACAGAGAGGATCTTTCTCTTTGCCATTATGCACTGTATATTCTCAGTCTACATAACTGATATATTTTGAATGATTCGAAGTTTTGATATTGAGCCTATGAGTTTTTAGAGAAAATTATTCTCGCTTTTAATATCACCATTAACTTGGCGTTTAAAAGATATAAAGTGGAAGTCTAGGTTCCTACTGATAGCAAAGATTTATTTATATTATAATAGTTTATAGATTTTCTTGTTAGAAATATAGTAGTCAACTAGATTAGGTACACCTTCTCCGCCGATTTCAAATGAGTTTCACATCAACCTTTGACCCGTTCGCTCTCAAAATTCTACCAGATGGTTTCTAAACATTGACCAGTCGTCCCACCAAATTTCAGACAATTTGATTGAACACTTTTTCATTTGTTGAGTTATAAATGACCTTGACCTTGATCTTTGACCTTTGACCCGATCGCTCCCAAAATCTAATAAAATGATTCCTGGATAATGACCAAGAGTTTCATGCACCAAGTTTCATGCAATATGGATCAATACTTTTTGAGTTATAAATGACCATGACCGGATCGCTCCCAAAATTCTTCGAGATGGTTTCTGGATATTGATCAATCGTCCTACTAAATTTCAGGCAATTTAGTTGAATACCTTTTCAGTTATGCGAAAAACTAGATAATAAATAAATAAATGCGGTCTAAGGCTTATGACATAATATGTCGCGTGCTGCAGCGGTTTGCTGTTGACTTGCGCGGCATAGTATGTCAGTACGTAGCAATAATTTAACATTTGTTGACTTTGAATACCGCTGCCGCGTGTGGTCGCTGTTTCGATTTTCACGCCAATATGAGCGGCAGAAAAAGTCAGACAGCGGCAACCGTGACCGCGCGCGACGTCGTTTTCTCTGGTGCAGGCGGGTTATTTTCGCAGATGGCGGCAACGGTTTGCTGCGTCTAGTACCTAATTACCATTCTGCGAAGGTAATTAGGTATCGTAACTAATATTCAATTTCAATATAATTGTTCAAAATATTCCAAGAGTTACAAAAATTTCTATAACCATAAATAGCGATTGAAGTAAAATTGAATCTCTTCATTACTAAAAAAAATCAATTGGAATTAATGATAGGTACATTAATGATAGGTACATAATATAAGGTACATAATTGAGCAATGCTCAAATTGAAAGGATTTTTTTATTGATATGGTAAAACCCAGTATATAAAAAGCTCAAAGACATAAAACACTCATAGCTCACTAAGCTCAAATACTCAAAACACCCTTTGCTCACTATATGCTCAAAGACTCAAAACTCTGCTGTAGCTCAATATATAAGCTCAAAGACTCAAAACATCGGTTCATTGTTTCAAGGTTCAAAATTCACTGCTTCTCATAAAAAGTTCACTTGTTTACCAAGTGTGCTGTGATCCAATCGAAGAGTCACATTCAAAACATCTTCCTTTAGCAGCAAAATATCTTAACTAAAGTAATTAATAGAAATTGCTTATATTTTTAGCAATAACAAACTCTACTAAAAGTGATAGGAATTAAATTGGTGATGAAATTCGGTTGAATAAAGTGGTGTTCAGACGTTTCGTCGAAAGACATTTCGTCATTAGGACATTTCGCCGTTAGGACATTTCGTCGTTAGGACATTTCGTCGTTAGGAAATTTCGTCATTAGGACATTTCGTCGTTAGGACATTTCGTCGTTAGGACATTTCGTTTTTAGGACAATTCGTCATTAGGACATTTCGTCATTAGGACATTTCATCGTTAGGACATTTCGTCGTTAGGACATTTCGTCGTTAGGACATTTCGTCTAGAGGACATTTCGTCTAGAGGACATTTCGTCTAGAGGACGTTACGTCGATGAAGTTTCCTAAAGGAGATATTAACATATTTAACATAAATGGCTGTTATGCAGTTTGTTGTATCTACTAGTTTGTTGTACTTCACATTTCATGATTGCCACGCCCCTGATACACATACACTAGAGTGTGTTAATATCAACGTAACGTCATGTCGACGAAATGTCTGTCAACCGATAAAATGGCTACCATATGGTAATTACTTAACTGTCGAATTAAACGAATAGTGATCTTTTTGGAAATACGTAATTAGAGTGTGTATATTATACGTATTTTTTTCATGTTCATGCACAAATTCATTTCAAGTTCATTACCATTAAATAGAGCAGTGTGTTGTTCATGTTATAATATTATACTCTCCATTTAATTTGATATTAAATTTTTCAATGTACAAAATTACAGTATAATAATTCGCAGTGTGCGCAGTAAGTCAAATCTGTCATATTGCGCAGTGTACGTCAGAATAAACCTTGACAACTTTTATACGATTATGCATCTACTTTTTAGTTTAAATTTATTCACAACAGTTCTCTTCACACAACTCATGAAGTTAGGAGGTGCATCTTCACGAAGTGAGTGCTTTAATTGTTATGTCACAATGAAGAGTATGTGCCATTGCTTACGAGTAACATTAGCATATTCCCTTACCCTGAATACAGTCTCAGTTGGGAGTGGGGAGGTTGTCCCGCCCCCCGCGTCACATTGTACACATACCCCCCACAGCCATGCCTGCAAAATAGAACACTTCAAATAGCACTGCGATTTATGGGCTATTTATGGAAACATGCAATAAACATCTTAGGTACCATATGGCGAAAAAATAAAGTGTTGATATGTAACAAAAAGTCCTAATAGTAATAAATGTTACTTGATTATTCGAAATTGAATGTCTATTTTCTTCATAGAAGAATTCAATTTGTTTACATCTATCAGTCCTTTTAAAATAATAATAAAATTAGTTAAATTTAACACAAACTATAACAGAATTGAACCTGATGTTCTTACTTAAAAACACAATATTGTTTTTATATTTCTATAAATTATAGATAGTTTATTTGGTCTGCTATCACAATGAATATTAATAGTTTGTCATTATTCACATTTAGTCACTTTAACTGAGTATGGAAGAAGCTTTACTGAACGATAAATTGGTCAATATCTCCACTCACCAAACTTCCTTGGCAAGACCCTGGTCATGATGCTCGTCATTCTTGAGTCCGAAGGTGGGCACCAGGCTTCTCCCCCTGTGTGGTGCCAGGGTGAAGGCCAAGTCCTCCATTGACCGCAATGGCAGGTCTGAACCACTCAACTTCACCACAAACTCCCAGTCTGGGAACCTGCGAGAAAAAAAACTTAACATTGTTTGGATACAATAATTCAGGATATAAAGTACAAAATAAAAACTCTGAACTAACTAATATGCCTATAAGGCTGAAACACCATGTTGTATTGGCAAGAAAATGCCGATATGTTAGATGGTGCAGCTAGAAATACTTTTTATTTTACCAAACCCCAGAGTAAGATGTCTAAAGAGGAAAAAGCAGGTAACATTACTTGCCCAGTAAAATCAGACCTGTTAAAAATTTTCAATTAATAAAATCAGGTTTTAATTTCGGTCTCGGAATTATAAATGGCCTCTTGACATAAATGACCGTTATGTAGTTTGTTGTATCCGCTAGTTTGTTTTACTGCACACTTCATGATTGTTTAATGAACTGGCAGAGAGATTCGGGTGGCGGCACGACCACCGATACATCTAACTGATAAATTATATTATACCTCAGACCGAAAGCTCCGACTCTGGATTTTCCGCTCAAATCTCATGTTAAATAAATGTCAAAACATGTCAAAATTACTATTGTTACGTATCATTTTACAACAGTTAATGATGTTATCCGCTTTTAATAAATACAACACCACTTCTTAGTTTTATAATTATATAATATAATTATATAATTGTTCTTTAATAAAATCGTTATAAAATAATGAGACTGAATTTTGCTAGAGCCCTTTCAACCAGTCAAAGGAGAGGTACACATGATGTGTGTTCTGTGACTCCATCTTCCTGAAACCTTTCATCAAAATGCTTTAGACAATTTATCTCAGAATAACTGTTAATTGATTGTGGTTGCTCTGTCGATGGAATCTTTAAGAAGTATGGTCCCTATCTCATTTCTATTTACTCCACACCATATTGCTAAATTGAGGGAGTGTGATGGCTTATGTAAGAAATTATCTCATATATTTGGTGACCACTTTCAATAATTGTGTCTATTTAGCATACGTTTCAAGCGAATATGTCACTCATTACTAATCATTATGTTATTTCTATTTCCGCGGCAAAATACAACCTCCATTTCGTTTAGTCATTTCAAAATGTGATCATTCAATTTTATATGGTTTCAAATGAAGATCTTATCACATTATCACCATCATATTACCAAATAAAACTAATGGTTTTCTTATTTCTTCAATAAAAACTCTTTCAGTTTTTAGCCATAACAGTATAAAACTAAAAGCACTATTAAATGGCTACTTTCTACTGGACACACTGTAAAAGAGCCGATAAAATAAAATGGTCAAGCGATGAGCATTGTAGAACTTCGTAAGAGTTACTAAATGATTAGAAGGATCAAAATTCTTATCATCAAATTGAAGTTAAAATTAATGAACATAAATCATTCTTCTATTATATCACAGTCAAATAATTAACATGTTTCGATTTTACATTTATTTTGTAGATTTTAATGAACTATTTCATTAACTATCAAATATAATTTTTAGCTACATCATGCCACAGCATGCTAACTATTTCTACTTTCTTTTCATGTGATAGATAATGCTATTGACAGTCTGTAGAGACTAGAGAGTTGTCTCATTTTATATCAGTTTGTGTCTAACTTATTTTAACTGAATGATTGTATATAAAATAAATTTCTATTCCAACCTAACTATTTCTTATATAATTTTGAATAATTGATGATTTGTTCTGTGCGTTAGATTAACCAACATGCTGTGTAAAATGTAGAGTAAGAGATACCTTCTACTTCTCATTGATATCAGTATTCTGATTGGACGAACCTATCTTGTGAAATGGAAACCAATTTGCCTCTTCACTTTACACTCGCCAACTAGTAATCTAATCTATTTTATGGAAATTGATTCAAAGCAGCGGAAAATCTCATCTTACGTGTGATGTAATACACCATCCAACACAGAAGAGCCTGAGTCCTTATTCTAATGTTACTTATATGTATTTCCATCTAAAATGTTATTGCGTTTGATAATCCTCTAATTAACATCGTTAAAACGTCTTGATATTATTTATCAGAGGTAAGGAACACCAACAAGGGATGATCGCACCCAAAACAAGATGGCGGCTGCCAGTGACCCAAAAGAGACAATTTGATATAAAATTAATCAAAAGATTTAAACAGTTCTCACTTTAGAATATAAAAGAATTACATTTGCATATTTCAATAGTCAAAAATAAAAGCGTTCAGTTGGATTTTGCATTTTGGTGGATTTTGATTAAAGAATTTTTTTTCATCGCAGTGCGCAAGTTTTTAGCTGATAATTTTATTTGTTGCAAATCGACATCTCATCAATTTATGCAAATTCGACAAAAACTTTCCTGTTTCCAAATTGTGGAAGTTTTACAAAGGAGATTAAATGTGAATGTTTGTTATGGCGCATTGCAAGAATTTAAATAACATTGAGCTAAATGCTCAGTAAAATTATACTATGAAAATATTGGTAAATTATAATTAAATTGATTGATTAAGGAGATTGGGAACCCATTTAGTTATGAGTTCACTTCTCTCACCTCATGAGTTCACTTCTCTCACCTCATGAGTTCACTTCTCTCACCTCATGAGTTCACTTCTCTCACCTCATGAGTTCACTTCTCTCACCTCATGAGTTCACTTCTCTCACCTCAGAAGTTCACTTCTCTCACCTCTTGAGTTCACTTCTCTCACCTCAGGAGTTCACTGTAGAGTTGCAGCTCTGCTCTCACTATTCCATAACTCCCCCAGGATGGAATGAAGGATTCATCTTCAGGTAAAATTCTGCGGAAAATGGGAAAAAAAATTTAATATATTTTAGTAAGAAACTTGTAAGCTAAAAATTAAAGTTATAAGATTTTTTTCTTCAATTGCTCCTTTTTCAGTTTTTAGCTGAGAATTCTTATCTTCTAATTCGATAGAATTATTTAATTAATATTTTCTGAAGCATCAACAAATATTTGTATTCGTTATTAAAATTAGTGTGTTATTTATTCTGTTTCCATAGTAATCCTCAGTACAAAACATAGAGTACATAGTATACACCAATATATGAACAGGTAAAACACTCGACAAACTTCTAAAGCTTCTTTTTTCTCCAGGCTCCGTTTAATCATTTTTTGCCAAACTAATTTGCTCGGTGAAGCAAAGCGACGCGTGAAAACCTAAACGGATCTCATTTTGTTTTTCTGCTCATTGGTTTTGTTTGGCCAATCATGAAAAATGCTACTATTGGATATTGGCCTCTGAGATCTTTATTAAATAGTACAAAAAGTACATAACTCTCCTGCCGAACAAAAGAATTTGTCAATGATTCTAACTTTTATTGTTAATGTCATAGTGGTTTATTAGGAAGGTGTTTAGTTACTAAATTAGGTTTCGATTCTCATAGTAGTGTAGTTTTGAATATGCATGTATAAATTATAAAAATAGGACATATAAATTCCATCATATTGTAACAGATATTTTCATCTTTGATATTACAATATTTTAGTTGTAGGCAATTTTGCTTGCTAATAAGTTCTCTTTGGCTTATAAAATTCATATAACATCCTATAAACATCTGACCCTTTTCACTGAATCATTTTTAATAAAACAAAAACAAATAAATCTAGAGTTTTGAAACAAATTCATTAGAAAGAATATATCTTTGAGATTTCTTTACATTAGTTTTTAAAGTTTATATCTTTTTATCGTAGTCGCATTTTTATCGACAAAGTAATGTTCATTTCACGGTTTGGATTACGAAGAGGAATTTCTTCTCCTTAGTGAAAATGAGTTATTTATTCGAAACTTACTTTTCAGAAGCACATTTACACCTTTTACAGAATGGTAAAAGAAAGAATTCTGGGATTTAAGTACCAAAAACCACTAGATTAATAAAATAAAACCTCTGCTTTCATTATTTTTTCGACTTATCTCGACTTTTACCTGAAATCATTATGAATTTTTTGCGTAAAACCGTGAAATGAACACTTCTTTTTCGAGAAAATATGTCTATCATTTAAAGGATATTATCTTTTAAAAACTAGTATAAGCTTATCTCCAAGATGTATTCTTTCTAGAATATCCTAATTGAATATTCATAGGCTTATTAGTTTTCATTTTATAAACAAATGAAAAGGGTTAAATGTTTATGAATCACCCTGTATTTAATAACTAAGATAACAATTATGATCATACTAATTGCCCTCTACTTCTCTTTCCTGAACTCTTCCTCTCTTCCCTCTATCATCACAATCATTCAATTTTTCCCTTCTCTTCCCTCTCATCATATCTCCTCTTGCCCTCTCACCGAATGTTCTGTGCCTGAGGGTAGTACTTCTCCACCAGTTCTGTCAGTTGGGTCCTGACAGCTGCCTTTCTCCTGTCAATGTGGTACACGAACACGTGTGATGGGTGGTACAGCTGGTGCAGTTGTTGCACCTGTAAAGTAATTGGTACTTCATTAGAGAGTACTGGTGCAGTTGTTGCACCTGTAAAGTAATTGGTACTCCATTAGACAGTATTGGTGCAGTTGTTGCACCTGTAAAGTAATTGGTACTCCATTAGACAGTACTGGTGCAGTTGTTGCACCTGTAAAGTAATTGGTACTCCATTAGACAGTATTGGTGCAGTTGTTGCACCTGTAAAGTAATTGGTACTCCATTAGACAGTACTGGTGCAGTTGTTGCACCTGTGAAGTAATTGGTACTCCATTAGACAGTACTGGTGCAGTTGTTGCACCTGTAAAGTAATTGGTACTCCATTAGACAGTACTGGTGCAGTTGTTGCACCTGTAAAGTAATTGGTACTCCATTAGACAGTACTGGTGCAATTGTTGCACCTGTAAAGTAATTGGTACTCCATTAGACAGTACTGGTGCAATTGTTTCACCTGTAAAGTAATTGGTACTTCATTAGACAGTACTGGTGCAATTGTTACACCTGTGAAGTAATTGGTACTCCATTAGACAGTACTGGTGCAGTTGTTGCACCTGTAAAGTAATTGGTACTCCATTAGACAGTACTGGTGCAGTTGTTGCACCTGTAAAGTAATTGGTACTCCATTAGACAGTACTGGTGCAATTGTTGCACCTGTAAAGTAATTGGTACTCCATTAGACAGTACTGGTGCAGTTGTTGCACCTGTAAAGTAATTGGTACTCCATTAGACAGTACTGGTGCAGTTGTTGCACCTGTGAAGTAATAGGTTCTTAATTAGACAGTACTGGTGCAGTTGTTGCACCTGTAAAGTAATTGGTACTCCATTAGACAGTACTGGTGCAGTTGTTGCACCTGTAAAGTAATTGATACTCCATTAGACAGTACTGGTGCAGTTGTTGCACCTGTAAAGTAATTGGTACTCCATTAGACAGTACTGGTGCAGTTGTTGCACCAGTAAAGTAATTGGTACTCCATTAGACAGTACTGGTGCAGTTGTTGCACCTGTGAAGTAATTGGTTCTTAATTAGACAGTACTGGTAGAGATTATATTTTTCTTATCACATTTTATAACCTGAGTAACCTTCTAAGAACATATCGTCTGTTTGTGACTCCACTGTTATAACTCTACAAAAGCTATTTTTCAGGAGAGGCATTTTGATACAAGTAATGTACGTACATTTAATGGTATACTAAGCCTCTGTTATGGTTATTTTTTGACATACAATTATGAAACTGTTACCAAAAAAATATATAACACCTAATTGATTAAAAAATAGTGCGAGTAACATTTAACGTTGGGATAAAAGGTTAGCACAATAAAAGCTACTTACGCCATTCGTAGCCTGCTTTGAAAAGTACTATAATATTCGAATTCATATGACCGGCATCTCTTATTAAAAGGAATGCTAAATCATATTATCCCATATGAACGGAATTAATTCCATATTCCTATTGTAGTTAAACCAGACCAAGTGAAATTATGAAATATTTAAGCTATGGAATTTGTCACAGGGAAAGCAGTGTGCAATTAAATATAAAATGTTTTTAGTTTCAATAGACTGGCGGTGAAATAATTCATCAGTAGCAGGATTAATGTCCAGGACTCTGCCATAGAATATGGAACATTCAATGGTGTACATTATAAGGGAGAAAAGAGACAGGTGGACTTTTACAGAAACTTCGTCAGGACATGACGGCGACCCATTTGATGTTAGAAATTATGAGTTAGAAAAAATATGGATGTGGATTTTTTTACCTTTTAACAATTAAAATGAATTTAATTCTAATATTACATTTGATGAACATAAATAGAAACAATTTTGACAAGTCAATGGCATTTATTATAGTCATTAGGACGATTAAAGGATTAAGATTATAATAGGGAGCAATCGCAGTAAATTGTGGTGATCATTAGAATAATCATTAGGTGATTAGTGAAGTAATTGATAATTTATTCAAGCTTTCACGAGGCTTTCCTGTGGCAACTTTGGATGGGAAATAGCGACTGATTTCCCTGCAATCAGGGATTATAAAAGTATTTTAATGATAAATATTGATTAAACGCAATTATAATAATATTAATGAGGTACTTACAAAAATGATATTGAAAAAGTAGGGATATTAAACAAATCGTTTCTTTACTGATATAGTTAATATATTGTTGTGAAAGTTAATCAATTTATTCTTTTATTGGAGTAAAATTAATAGTTAAATAAATTAAACGAAACTATAAATGCTCTTTATTTCATCTTCAATAATTAAACAATTGATGTTTATTTGATGGTGTTGAAAATTTGACGTTTAAAACCATTTTAGAATAAGTCTATTGCAGAAATCATGAATGGCAAACTTAGAAGCTATTATCATTGATATATTAATATTAATAAACGATTTATATATAATACAAATCATTATATTGCTACAGTAATCTAACAATCGTGGTATTATTTCCAACAGTAATGACAATGTGATATTGGTAATCATTATTTTATTTACTCCATGTTACTAAATAATAACAATAGATTATTACTAAGATATTCACTCACTAAGGCTTGGGGGTCCATGTGCGCTAAGATAGCGAATGCTAGTTTTGCTGGGTTTAAGCTCTGTGGAAAATGAGGGTAAAAGGCAGACCCCCTCTCCCCCGGTAGAGCCATCCTCCTCCTCCCCCACCCCCTTTGGGGCATACCCCGAGTGTGGTGCCGTGCAGTGAATTTTAATTCCTGTGGCTGGTAATCGCTAGGAAGGTAGTAAATAATTTGAAATATTCTCTCACGCTAAATTTAACTGTTAGATTTCCTATATCTATTACTAAAAAAGATCACTTAATGCACTAATATGCAAACTTACACATTAACAGTGTTAGGAAAATCATATAAATATAAAATATATTTACTATGAATTAAAAAGTTTCTGTAACATAAATGATATCACAATATTGGTGGTACAAACCTAACAAGATTTCGGTCTCAGAATTATAAATGACCTCTCAACATAGATGACCGTTATGTAGTTTGCTGTATCCGATAGTTTGTTGTACCGCACACTCTATGATTTTTCAATAACCTGGCAAGGGGGTTCGGGGGATAGCACGCCCCCCCGATACATCTAATTCATAAGTTTTATTTATACCTGAGACCGAATATACCGAGACCGAAATTTCTGAGACCGAATTTTCCACTCAAATTTCATGTTAAATAAATGTCAAAACATGTCAAAATTACTAATGTTGCGTATCATTTTACAGCGGTTAATGATGTAATCCGATTTTAATAAATACACTACACATTTAAGTACTCATAGTTTAAGCCTTTCCTATTATTGTTCTTCAATATCACCATTATAAACTGAGACAGAGTTTTCCAAGACTGAATTCCAAGAACCCGTAATAGTAATAGTAACTCAAATATTATTAGTAAACTCCCTAGACTAAAATTGAAAAGAGTCACTGTTAGATAGAGTCAAGAGTCACTGCTAGATAGAGTCAAGAGTCACTGTTAGATAGAGTCAAGAGTCACTGTTAGATAGAGTCAAGAGTCACTGTTAGATAGAGTCAAGAGTCACTGTTAGATAGAGTCAAGATTCACTGTTAGATAGAGTCAAGAGTCACTGCTAGATAGAGTCAAGAGTCACTGTTAGATAGAGTCAAGAGTCACTGTTAGATAGAGTCAAGAGTCACTGCTAGATAGAGTCAAGAGTCACTGTTAGATAGAGTCAAGAGTCACTGTTAGATAGAGTCAAGAGTCACTGTTAGATAGAGTCAAGAGTCACTGTTAGATAGAGTCAAGAGTCACTGTTAGATAGAGTCAAGAGTCACTGTTAGATAGAGTCAAGAGTCACTGTTAGATAGAGTCAAGAGTCACTGTTAGATAGAGTCAAGATTCACTGTTAGATAGAGTCAAGAGTCACTGCTAGATAGAGTCAAGAGTCACTGTTAGATAGAGTCAAGAGTCACTGTTAGATAGAGTCAAGAGTCACTGTTAGATAGAGTCAAGAGTCACTGTTAGATAGAGTCAAGAGTCACTGTTAGATAGAGTCAAGAGTCACAGCTAGATAGAGTCAAGAGTCACTGCTAGATAGAGTCAAGAGTCACTGTTAGATAGAGTCAAGAGTCACTGTTAGATAGAGTCAAGAGTCACAGCTAGATAGAGTCAAGAGTCACTGTTAGATAGAGTCAAGAGTCACTGTTAGATAGAGTCAAGAGTCACAGCTAGATAATATCAAGCGCAGTTTTCAATGTAGGTAACAGTGTTTAGAATGGCGTTAAAAAGGCGAGAGGTTTTCATATCATTTCCCGGATGGGAAATAAAAGTCTTCATATGTGTACTATACTAACAGTCATCTTTTTATTGGTAGTGAATCATAATAGTTAAAGAATAATAAACAGTACTACAAAGAATATTACTATATTATTTATAAAAAACATTCTTTTAATTTTAAAGAATAAACTGGTGTATAGCTTATTAATATTTAAAGCAAATGATAATAAAGTAAAGAATAAACTTCCAGAAGTGAAATAAACACCGATTGTAAATTTCAACAGGTCTAAAAATCAACAGGTAAGAAAGTCATCAAAATAGGTGAACTTCAATTTAAAATTAGTCAAGTTCAAATTTAAAAAGATCAACTTCAAATAAAAATAACTCAAGTACAAATTAAAATTTTCATTATTATTTTCTAAAATATCATAAATTATGAAAGATGAACTGAAGTAAAAATCAACTCAACCATCTGATAAATCTTTAGAATAATATGAATTTTCTACTGTATTCATTATACATGAACTTATTATGAATTGGACGAGTAAATAAATATCTGATGAAATAAACCTGCTTTGGCCATTAACTTTATAACTATATTAATTAACTTTATTTATTTCAGAATTGAGAGTTTAACAGAAAAAAAGGCGATATTTTAATTTGAAATTGAACTTTTTAAATTTTAAGTTGACATGTTTTAATTTGAAGTAGAACTGTTTCAACTTAACTTGATTTTTTTTTAATTTGAACTTGACTTCTTTTAATTGGATGCTAAAATGTTGTAGTACAGTTCCTGTTGCTCATTCATTGAGGTTTCAATTAATATAATGGGCTTAGGGGGACTCTCAAATGTCTGAACAATTATTTTTAATTTTTAATATTAGTGCATGTGCATTATTATGCAAAATTATTAGATTTTCGTTTTAATTTGTTTGCCATCGATTTTTTTTTTTTCGATCAATTTTATAAGGCGTTGTTGATAGAATGTTTATTTTAATCCATTTGGTGACTTGAAAACAATGCTAATTTTTATTTTTTAATTGTGTTTCTAAATAAAAAGTGACACACGGATGGAAAGACGGACGCGGTTCTTATTATGTTATAGATATCTTAATTTTTAAATTTTGATGAATTTATCATAATAACTAATTGAAATTTCTATCCGGGTTTAGTTCCCTCTGATAATTGTTCCTTTACCCTATTAACAGAATGGTGATAATAACTTACTCATCATGCTGAGGGGGGTATATTTGATAGGAGGGGGTGGGAAAGGGGTCAAATATTGCCTCCACCCCCACTTCCTTCTGGTGGAAGTCTATTGCCTCCAACTCCCCTCGGTGGAAGTCTATTGCCTCCACCGGGGTTACATGCTCCTGGTGGTCGAAAGCGAAGGGAGGCCAACAGAAACCATTGCTGTTGAATTTGAAGGAACAGTACACCTGTTTGATTTCGTCTCTGCACACTTCTGTTGAAGATCTGAGAGGAATAAGATTTGAAGTGACGAATAGTCTACTAAATGTAACATGGCATTAGTAAAGTAAAACACTATTATATTTCAATGATTTTGAATATATATTATCAAATTTAGTCATCAACGAAAGTGATCTTATAAAAGTGTCAGATGTATCTTTTATAGATCATATAGAGTAGTAAAAACCCTAATAAAAGAAACTTTGGAATTTTTGGAGAGACAGGTTTTTAAAAGTTTTTAGAAAATATTTCGATACGTTGGATGAATTTTAAAGATAATAAATAAAAAAATAATCAATAAAATATTAATGTGAAAATCTGTAATATAGTATAACTCATCTATAATGAAGTACCATGTAATATGGACATTAAATGATGATGTCAATCACTTTTCTATGCATCTCTTGACTCTTACATAAATATGTAAACTATACAGAGTGGCGCAAAAAAACGAAACCCATTTTCAAATTAGTTTTTTTTTTACAAACTATTAAAACTAGAAATTTGTTAAGAACATTATTTTATTCCTTCCCTTTTTCTGCATCAATCTTGAAAATCTGTTAAAGTTAAGACAAAAATTAAACATCCTGCACTGAATTAAACAAAGGTAATTAAAAATGGCTTGTGCGAGGACGAACTATATGAAAAAAATCACAATAGGTTTAATTCATTTTATATGGATGTAAAAACATTAAATTATATTATATTCTGTAACGAATAAAAGGAAATGAAAACCTTAATTATCAATTGACAATTGATGTTTGATATAAAATTGATATTTTTAATAAATCAGTTCGCCGTTAATTTTTATCTCCTATTCGAAACCCTCAAAATGCAGCTTTCAAAAGAACAGAATTTTTGTTGAGACTTAAGTTATTTAAACTCTAAAAGCTTTGAATAGACTTAACCTCATTTAGAAGATAGTTTTCAGGAAAGATTTTCACCAACTATAAAACCATATTGACTTATATTAATAAGTTCAGAACTGAAGAAACCGCTTTAATTTGAACAAACAGAGATTAGGTCGCAGGAGAACAGAACGAACACATGAAAACATTAATCTTATTCCTTAACAATTTATTGAGAAATCGAAGGTATCAAGTAGAAAGAATGAATTAGAAATCACTGAAGACACATTTCACGGATTTGTTAAACACGATGTGAAGTATCATACTTTCAAGAAGCATATAAGGCTCGATCTCTTAGAACTGATTTACGGCAGTCTTAAATTTTTGAAGATTGTTTCTGCAAAGAAATGCTCGTTTTGAAGAAAACATCGTGATTGGTGATGAAGATGTACATATTTCCATGAATGAAAGAGTCAATAAAAAACATGTTAATTGAATGAAAAAGAGCACTTTTTTAATTTAACTACAACCATATGGACCTAAATTATACCAATTCTTGAGTTTTTTTGTGTTTTTCGTCCTCGCGCAAGATATTTATATTTACATTTTTTCAATTTGCTGCAGGATGTTTAATTTTAATCGTAAGCTTGACAGATTTTCATGAAAGATGCTTACAAACTATACAAATAAAACAGTGTTTTTAGAAAATTCTAATTTTAATAGTTTGTAAAATAAACTAATTTGAAAACGGATTTCCTTTTTTTGGCACAACCCTGTATAGCGACCTAGTTGTAAAGCATTATAGAAAAATTATACTGTAAAATGAACTGAATGATGATAATATGACTGATGTTTGAACGAGTTAAAACCTGTTTGAACTGGTTAAGGTATGTTTGAACTGGTTAAGGTATGTTTGAACTGGTTAAAGTATGTTTGAACTGGTTAAGGTATGTTTGAACTGGTTAAGGTATGTTTGAACTGGTAAAGGTATGTTTGAACTGGTTGAGGTATGTTTGAACTGGTTAAGGTATGTTTGAACTGGTTAAGGTATGTTTGAACTGGTTAAAGTATGTTTGAACTGGTAAAGGTATGTTTGAACTGGTTAAGGTATGTTTGAACTGGTTAAAGTATGTTTGAACTGGTAAAGGTATGTTTGAACTGGTTAAGGTATGTTTGAACTGGTTAAGGTATGTTTGAACTGGTAAAGGTATGTTTGAACTGGTTAAGGTATGTTTGAACTGGTTAAGGTATGTTTGAACTGGTTAAGGTATGTTTGAACTGGTAAAGGTATGTTTGAACTGGTTAAGGTATGTTTGAACTGGTAAAGGTATGTTTGAACTGGTAAAGGTATGTTTGAACTGGTTAAGGTATGTTTGAACTGGTTAAGGTATGTTTGAACTGGTAAAGGTATGTTTGAACTGGTAAAGGTATGTTTGAACTGGTTAAGGTATGTTTGAACTGGTTAAGGTATGTTTGAACTGGTTAAGGTATGTTTGAACTGGTTAAAACATGTGAACATATGTACCAAAAATAAAAGAAAACAAAATAAATATATCTATAATATTCTAAAATTAAATATTTATTTATAGGATGAAATCTCTCTTTCATTGGATAGAATTATTGGATAATATTTTTGACATTTATCTGCACCATCTGATTAAAATATCAAATTGAACATCATAACATTAAATGAAAGTAAATTAGGCAGGTGGAGACCTTGACCAGTGTGTTTAATTACTATCATTATGAAGATCTATATAGTCCTGTTAATTTTCTCACTGGTATTGTGTGGTATTTATTAGCAGAGTGTTAAGTCTCACTGGTATTGTGTGGTATTTATTAGCAGAGTGTTAAGTCTCACTGGTATTGTGTGGTATTTATTAGCAGAGTGTTAAGTCTCACTGGTATTGTGTGGTATTTATTAGCAGAGTGTTAAGTCTCATTCATGAGTGGCTCACTCCATTCTGTCATTAATAACGTGACCGTGTTTTCGCCCCTCAGATTATTTTTAAGTCAACTGAGTTTATTAATGGCTCTCGAGAGGGTAATTCATTTCCCTGGCCTCTATCTTGAGGCTGTGTGAACACTCTGAACTCGATACACTTCCAATGAACTCTCTCAGAGATTTTAAAAGCAGGAAATAGTCGGTAGTACCTCTGGGAATATACACTGAGTGTATTTGTGAGGAAATAATCATTTAGTAGAGGAAGTGCATCAAATTATACAAAAAATGTTATAATTAATATAGCAAAAATAAAGGAACATATTGAGCCTTAATATAATTCTTCTGAAATGATTTGGAGATATTTTAAAAAATCGCTATTCTATATCAGAAAATAAATGATTGTCAAAATAAAAATAAATGTATTATGACGACAGCAAAACATTACAGTGAACTCTCACTTACACCTCTCACTCACACCTCTCACTCACACTTCTCACTCACACCTCTCACTAACACCTCAAACTCACACCTCTCACTCACACCTCTCACTTACACCTCTCACTAACACCTCTCACTAACATCTCTCACTCACACCTCTCTCACACACCTCTCACTAACACCTCTCACTCACACCTCTCACTCACACCTCTCACTTACACCTCTCACTCACACCTCTCACTCACACCTCTCACTAACACCTCTCACTAACACCTCTCACTTACACCTCTCACTCACACCTCTCACTCACACCTCTCACTAACACCTCTCCACTAATTGAGGTGTCGATTCACTATCTTCTCTTTCTGTCATCATTGGTCTGTCACGAGAAGAAAGAGAGAGAGATATTGGAATTGTGAAACAGCAACAGGAATGGTGGTGGAACAGGAAAAGGAATGGTGGTGAAACAGGAACAGGAATGGTGGTGAAACAGCAACAGGAATGGTGGTGAAACAGCAACAGGAATGGTGGTGAAACAGGAACAGGAATGGTGGTGAAACAGGAACAGGAATGGTGGTGAAACAGCAACAGGAATGGTGGTGAAACAGCAACAGGAATGGTGGTGAAACAGCAACAGGAATGGTGGTGAAATAGCAACAGGAATGGTGGTGAAACAGGAACAGGAATGGTGGTGATTTTCAAAGTTTTAAAATGTTGAATGTATTTATTAAATGTATGGTTTATCAGCTTCAGTTCCTTGTCAAGTGACTTTATCTAAAGAGTAGCTTATTTGCATCCATGAGCATTGTTCAATATAAATCCTTACTCCACTTCTTTCTGACTGCTTCTTCGCAATACATTGCTTTGATTTATATTTTTATATCAGCGATATGAGTATTGGTTCTGTAGCAGACATTAAAGCGGTTTGAATTTTATCCTATATGATTGTAACATCAGGACGATATGATTGTGGGAATGTTCATCCCTTGACGATATTCCGGAGATATTGGTTTATTATATCCCTTAAAGCTTGTTATTAACCATATTTTGTGACAACTAAAACATCTGGAAGTGAATTAAAGATTTTACAAACATTATTTCTTATTGCAACAACAATTTGTTAGATCCTATTACTATTTTTTCTACTGACCTTGCCAAGACATCCCAGAGTTCATCCCCCACCCTCTCAATGGGGGGAGCATCCTTCCCACCACACTCCCCCCGGTAGTCTTTGGGGTCACACTGGAGGTGGAGGAGCTCTTCCACCGAGTACTCCACCGGGGTGATGACTGTGTCAGAGTAGTTAGGTACTGCAGATGAGTCTAGTGTTGAATTGTACTGCAGATTAATGATCTGAAAAAGTAACAGGGAAAGTACGAATTATGGGTCGGTTTCACATCTCCGGTCATATAAGAAAAAGAGATATAAAATTTATTATTTTATTTAATTTTCTGTTTATTTTATTAATTGATGAAATTTAATAATTTTATATACAAAGCCTTACTTTCCACCTCATAGCTATTTTGACAACAGTAGGGATAATTTGATAATAATTATAATTTTATAAAACTGTACCAAATATCACACTAGATTTGAAAGAGAAAGTTCACAACTATTACATATATGCACTAACTTTGCACTTTAGTAGCTATTTTATGATATTAATTACAATTTCTTTCACTATATATTTTTTATAAAATTATCACCACAAATATTGATTCAGATGTTGATGGTATTTGTAATTGATTTAGGAATTATTTATAGTTAGTAAATAATAAATTACTAAATTTAAAGTGGAAGTACCATGAAATAAATTTAATAAATTCATATGAAACGCTCCAAACGCTTGTGATAGAAACTCATAACCGAACTTCAAATGGCAATGCGGTTCCAATTTTGCTAGTGCATGTATACAGTGTGTCCGATAAAAAAGTAGAAGATTTTTATGGTTTGAAGGCTGAAATAACTTTTCATTGATGAGAGAAAAATATAAAATTCTCAGGTAAGATCTTCATTGAAACAAAATAAAATGAAAAAATAGTATAGATTCAAACTACAGGATAAGGATTTGAGATTAATATTTTATCGCAGAATATATGAATTGCTATTTAAATAATATAGAATAACAATTTTTAATGATGAATACCATATTAAATTAAAAAGTGATTCATAGTGTTACAAATCAAAAAATGCTGGCAGGAATTTTACCAAATATTCCGTATTTTGATGAATTGTTTCAGTAAGATGGAACTACAGACTCGCGTGCTACTATGAACTCGTTGAAGACACGATTCTCTCACTGGCTACTCTTTCTTTGACCACCAAAATCTGATAACTTTTCTGTCCTCTTCAGACTTCTTCCACTGGTGTTTAAAAAAGGAGTTGTTCCATATCTGGCATCACCCAATTAAGAAATAATGCTCAATATTTTGCAGACTGTAGAGAGTCGCATCAATTCTATCTTATCAAATATTGGCACTTTCGAAGGTTAAATATTGAATGAAATATAAAAATGCTATTTTAATGAATCCTATTTCAGCTTCAAGCCATATCAATTTTCAAACTGTAGCTTTTTATGAATTGTCTACTTTTTGCCATCAATGAACCCTGTGTACGTATACAAACCGTGTTAGCTCTGTTTTTGATGTCTCCAGTACTCAGGTGAATTCCTCTACCGGAGTTGGTGAGATGGCGCTGTCCCACCTGCTCCAGCTCTCTCAGGTGAATGCAGGTGATGTTAACGTGAAGAATCTGAGGAGTTAAGATTGAAAACAGAGGATTTAGTAGTACATCTTCAAACCATTAAGATTTTTATAAGCCCAGTCAACGTGTTAAATTGTTGCATAGAATTACAGTTATATAAATCAGTATCATATAATTAAGTATTAGAATTTATTCATGTAGAATATAAATATTACACGGTATCTTAATTACAATTCAGTTTCAGATGCTCATAGCAAGCACATGTGTAGCAGTTCTCGTTCAGTTGTATTAGTTCTAATAGCTATATTTAAATAAGTAAATTATTTTTTATGGTTAGGTAGCGTTTGTGTTACTCACAAGATATTTTCAATTCAGTTAGTCGTCGGTGCTGCAATTTAACAATAGCTAGTTGCAAATTTCGAGATGTACACGCTTTGTTTATACATTTAACGAGTTTAGTTAAGAAAAGACCTTCAGTTAGCGTCAAAGCATTATTTAAATATATATTATTTAAGACGTCTTAAACAACAAATCCTCCACGAACTCCTTCCCAGGTAGCAAGCATTATTCCTGGGATATTAAGGGAGTAACCCTGGGATGAAGGATATATTCCTTGGATATTCCCTTAATAGCCCAGGAAAAAATTCTTGCTGCCTGGGTTGTAACTAATTGGAAAAGGAAATAAATTGTCTGTAATATAAATAATAAAACATATTAATAATAATGGAAAATATTTTGTATACAGTAGCTATACCAGTAATTGATAAATAATGATTTAAATGAACATCGTTCTCTTCTAAATTAATGATTCTCTATCGGTTTATTTACAGAGAAAGAAGTTTGTAGAAATACATAGATATTCTCACGAATAATTGAACCTGGTTTAAATTCATTGGGGGTAAATTGAAGACAAAAATTCAACTTTCAAAGAGGAACTGTCTTTAAAATCTCTTGCACGGATATACAGTTTGATGGTGATGGCATGATACTGTACAGTATTATTTAAATGCATTGCTACAGTAGTTGGTAATATGAAGAATGATATACTATGACTCTCCTAGTAATAACTGTATTCTAAACTGAAATACATTTCACTATCGGTTCATAAATATCAGGCTTTACGTATATCTAAATAGCCGGTTACATCTAGGGTGGCTTTAGCCACATGAAATGTTAATATTGTTTAAAACTTTACCTGATTATCATAAAACACATCACTAAATCTTTTATAACTCCGGTAGAAAGATACCTGGACTAATTTTCTAATATTTTTTTGACTAATTCTGCATACTACAGTAATCTAGATTAATTGACTAATATTCTTTGATTTAATAAAACAAAGGCTCACAGAAACTTTTTATCGTTTATTGAGAGGATAAATATACAAATTATACATTACTTATTTTAGTAGAAAATGTACAAGATATATAATCAAGTGAAGTTATGAATTACTGTAATAGGCTCTGATTACATTGGTTGTTTGTTTAATTACATCAATAAGCATTTCAATAGGTAACACAATGTCACACTAGTTGTACTGTCATTATTTCACACACGGAAATCCATGGCAATAGCCACTTCCATTTGGTTAGATTAGCATATAAATGGCTATCCTCAAATCGCTAAAATTGGGCCATAGGATGAAACAATTGGAATATGAACAGAACAGCTCTAATACTAGTGGTAAAATTATGCTTCCTTTCTCCCTTTTAATGGATTATGATTCAGCGTGAGAAAAACCATGTAAAATACTGAGCAAGAGGAGATACAGTCATCCATGAAGTGATTATAATGTATCTCTATACTTAACTTTCCGATGAATTTTTAATTACTACTAATGAACAATTGAAATATAAATATAGATGCATCAAATGATGAATGCTCTTACTATTGCTTTTGCCATTAAAGTACAGAAATAGAGATGGCTAATCATAGTTAGTTTCCTTTCATACCTGTCAGGTGCGTTTTAAAGTAGATGTACACATTGTACTGTACCTGCTTTACGACAATTAGAACATACGCAATGTACGCTGGATGTCCACAATGTGCAGGTGAGCGTAATGCAATGCTAGGGTATATTTAGATACGTTATGATATATATAACTAACCTGTAAATAGTTAAAAGATATACCTGATTTATTTCTAATTGTTACAAAAAATGTACGTAGTTTTACTACCTTTCCCTTAAAAGTGTAAGTCTCTCGCTTCGATTTAATCAAGCTTAACCTCACCTATGGGTCTTTTTTAGTAGTTTTATTACGTGATAAACTCTACACGGATGTAGCACTTAAAAACTCGTGAATAATGGTGAAATTCTATTTAAACTTAACAAAAGTGAAGTGTCAAAAGGTGATCAAAGACTGATTACATAGGGGTATTTATAAGGTAGAGTATGGAAAAATGTAAACGCTCTAAGAGTCATAAGAGTGTATTAACTATAAAGAAACATCATACCTTTTCATGCCCCTTGATGTTGATTTATGGGATCTTTTCTGTTTGCTGGGCGCATTTGAAAATAATGAAAATAAAGCAAATATTATTATATCATGCACACGAGCTGTTATTTAATGACCTCTGCTTTACGAGAACATCTTTCCTTGATGACGAAGATTGTAATCTGAAGTGGATTTGGAGAAAGCTGGATTCGAATGAAAAATCAATTACATTTTTACATAAATATGGCATAATACCGAAGAAGACGATTTTCAAATGCGCCCAGGAAACAGAAACTTTTCTAAATGCATTATTTAATATAACAAGTCTTTTTTTTCTAACTAAAAAATTTAATTTTAAAAGTCTGTAATTACGATACCATTATAATTTGTTATTATATTTCGCATTATTTTCAAATGCGCCCAGCAAAAGAAAAGATCCGATTTATGTACAGCTGGCAATTATAAGGAGGGTAAATTTATTTTAGAAATTTTTTGTGTTAATGTATGGGATGATACACTGAAGAAAAGACACCATTGTACCATTTGCGAGTTAATTGATTATGAATTCAATTGCTACTTTTGACAATTAAGTTAATTCTTGTTTCTTCATAATAAATAAGAATTGCTCAATAATTTACATGCATACAAAATAATTTCCATTAATGTTGTATGACGTAAAGTCGATATAGTGCAAATACATTTCAAAACTTTCGATAATTCTAATCCTGCTGAATATTCACTAGCAGCAATGTCTTGCTAATCAAATGCTGATTGTATTCAGAATAGCGCTGATATAATTAGGCTTTATTAGGCTGATAGTCTTGAGATCTGTTTATCTGGTTGGTTAACCAGAAGTTAATTAGACTAACTAGGTAACATCAACCGATGGAGTAACGTGAACAGAATGATATTCAAGAATGATATTCAAGAAAGATATTCAAGAAAGATATTCAAGAATGATATTCAAGAATGATATTCAAGAATGATATTCAAGAATGATATTCAAGAATGATATTCAAGAATGATATTCAAGAATGATATTCAAGAATGATATTAAAGAATGATATTCAAGAATGATATTCAAGAATGATATTCAAGAATGATATACAAGAATGATATTAAAGAATGATATTCAAGAATGATATACAAGAATGATATTAAAGAATGATATTATAGAATGATATACAAGAATGATATTCAAGAATGATATACAAGAATGATATACAAGAATGATATTCAAGAAGGATATTCAAGAAGGATATTCAAGAAGGATATTCAAGAAGGATATTCAAGAATGATATTAAAGAATGATATTAAAGAATGATATACAAGAATGATATACAAGAATGATATTCAAGAATGATATACAAGAATGATATACAAGAATGATATTCAAGAAGGATATTCAAGAATGATATTCAAGAAGGATATTCAAGAAGGATATATTCAAGAATGATATTAAAGAATGATATACAAGAATGATATTCAAGAATGATATACAAGAATGATATACAAGAATGATATTCAAGAAGGATATTCAAGAATGATATTCAAGAAGGATATTCAAGAAGGATATATTCAAGAATGATATTAAAGAATGATATTAAAGAATGATATACAAGAATGATATACAAGAATGATATTCAAGAATGATATTCAAGAATGATATTCAAGAATGATATACAAGAATGATATTCAAGAATGATATTAAAGAATGATATTCAAGAATGATATTCAAGAATGATATTCAAGAATGATATTCAAGAATGATATTCAAGAATGATATTCAAGAATGATATTAAAGAATGATATTCAAGAAAGATATTCAAGAATGATATACAAGAATGATATTAAAGAATGATATTCAAGAATGATATTCAAGAAAGATATTCAAGAATGATATACAAGAATGATATTCAAGAATGATATTCAAGAATGATATTCAAGAATGATATTCAATAATGATATTAAAGAATGATATACAAGAATGATATACAAGAATGATATACAAGAATGATATTCAAGAATGATATTAAAGAATGATATTAAAGAATGATATACAAGAATGATATACAAGAATGATATTCAAGAATGATATACAAGAATGATATACAAGAATGATATTCAAGAAGGATATTCAAGAAGGATATTCAAGAAGGATATTCAAGAATGATATTCAAGAAGGATATTAAAGAATGATATACAAGAATGATATTAAAGAATGATATACAAGAATGATATACAGGAATGATATACAAGAATGATATTCAAGAATGATATACAAGAATGATATACAAGAATGATATTCAAGAAGGATATTCAAGAATGATATTCAAGAAGGATATTCAAGAAGGATATTCAAGAAGGATATTCAAGAATGATATACAAGAATGATATTCAAGAATGATATTAAAGAATGATATTCAAGAATGATATTCAAGAATGATATTCAAGAATGATATTAAAGAATGATATTCAAGAATGATATTCAAGAAGGATATTCAAGAATGATATTCAAGAATGATATTAAAGAATGATATTCAAGAAGGATATTCAAGAATGATATTAAAGAATGATATTCAAGAATGATATTCAAGAATGATATTCAAGAATGATATTAAAGAATGATGTACAAGAATGATATACAAGAATGATATTCAAGAATGATATTCAATAATGATATTAAAGAATGATATACAAGAATGATATACAAGAATGATATTCAATAATGATATTCAATAATGATATTAAAGAATGATATACAAGAATGATATACAAGAATGATATACAAGAATGATATTCAAGAATGATATTCAAGAATGATATACAAGAATGATATTCAAGAAGGATATTCAAGAAGGATATTCAAGAATAATATTCAAGAATGATATTAAAGAATGATATTCAAGAAGGATATTCAAGAAGGATATTCAAGAATGATATACAAGAATAATATTCAAGAAGGATATTCAAGAAGGATATTCAAGAATAATATTCAAGAATGATATTAAAGAATGATATTCAAGAAGGATATTCAAGAATAATATTCAAGAAGGATATTCAAGAATAATATTCAAGAATGATATTCAAGAATGATATTCAAGAATGATATTCAAGAATGATATACAAGAATGATATTCAAGAATGATATTCAAGAATAATATTCAAGAATGATATTAAAGAATGATATTCAAGAAGGATATTCAAGAAGGATATTCAAGAATAATATTCAAGAAGGATATTAAAGAATGATATTCAAGAAGGATATTCAAGAAGGATATTCAAGAATGATATTCAAGAATGATATACAAGAATGATATTAAAGAAGGATATTCAAGAATGATATACAAGAATGATATTCAAGAATGATATTCAAGAATGATATTCAAGAATGATATACAAGAATGATATTCAAGAATGATATTCAAGAATAATATTCAAGAATGATATTAAAGAATGATATTCAAGAAGGATATTCAAGAATGATATTCAAGAATGATATACAGGAATGATATTCAAGAAGGATATTCAAGAATGATATTCAAGAATGATATTCAAGAATGATATACAGGAATGATATTCAAGAAGGATATTCAAGAAGGATATTCAAGAATGATATTCAAGAATGATATTCAAGAATGATATACAAGAATGATATTCAAGAAGGATATTCAAGAAGGATATTCAAGAATGATATTCAAGAATGATATACAGGAATGATATTCAAGAATGATATTCAAGAAGGATATTCAAGAATGATATTCAAGAATGATATACAAGAATGATATTCAAGAATGATATTCAAGAATGATATTAAAGAATGATATTCAAGAAGGATATTCAAGAAGGATATTCAAGAATGATATACAAGAATGATATTCAAGAATGATTTCTTATAAATTCTAATAGCAAATTTTTACGGTACAGTGAATTTCATCAACAGATTCTCATTTTTTAAAGAATTGTGTTTTGATACATTTAATTTCAACAAAGCATTTATTTTGTTCATAGCTCTAGCAAAGACTTTCATATATACAATAATTGATATGTACTGAGACTGCATGGACTCTGCAACTGTTATCAAGCTGATTCTAACTTTTGTACGCTATCTATTTGGTGGAATAATATCAGAAGCTTTTTGTGCCTTAGTAATACCTTTCACCCCTAGTTTCTGTGTTAGATAGTACTCTTATCTCCTAGTTTCTGTGCTAGATAGTACTCTTATCTCCTAGTTTCTGTGTTAGATAGTACTCTTATCTCCTAGTTTCTGTGCTAGATAGTACTCTTATCTCCTAGTTTCTGTGTTAGATAGTACTCTTATCTCCTAGTTTCTGTGCTAGATAGTACTCTTATCTCCTAGTTACTGTGTTAGATAGTACTCTTATCCCCTAGTTTCTGTGTTAGATAGTACTCTTATCCCCTAGTTTCTGTGTTAGATAGTACTCTTATGTCTTAATTTCTGTGCTAAATAGTACTCTTTTCTCCTAGTTTCTGTTCAAGATAGTACTCTTATCCCTAGTTTCTGTGCTAGATAGTACTCTTATCCCCTAGTTTCTGTGCTAGATAGTACTCTTATCTCCTAGTTTCTGTGCTAGATAGTACTCTTATCTCCTAGTTTCTGTGCTAGATAGTACTCTTATCCCTAGTTTCTGTGCTAGATAGTACTCTTATCCCCTAGTTTCTGTGCTAGATAGTACTCTTATCTCCTAGTTTCTGTGCTAGATAGTACTCTTATCTCCTAGTTTCTGTGCTAGATAGTACTCTTATCTCCTAGTTTCTGTGCTAGATAGTACTCTTATCTCCTAGTTTCTGTGCTAGATAGTACTCTTATCCCCTAGTTTCTGTGCTAGATAGTACTCTTATCCCTAGTTTCTGTGCTAGATAGTACTCTTATCTCCTAGTTTCTGTGCTAGATAGTACTCTTATCTCCTAGTTTCTGTTTTAGATAGTACTCCTATCCCTAGTTTCTGTGCTAGATAGTACTCTTATCTCTTAGTTTCTGTGCTAGATAGTACTCCTATCCCTAGTTTCTTTGCTAGATAGTACTCTTATCTCTTAGTTTCTGTTTTAGATAGTACTCTTATCCCTAGTTTCTGTGCTAGATAGTACTCTTATCTCCTCGGCTGTAATTGGCTCAGAAGGAACTGACGAGCTGGAAATAACACCAAACATTACCCCCTCTATTCTGGGGGGCAAAGGCTCTCACCAATTAAATGGCGATTTGTTTGGCGCCGACAGAACCAAATATACATTGCTATGGTCTTAGTATTTGTGAGTTTTTCTCCTTTGAGAGGAATGCTATCTAAAGTTTGTATGGTAATAGCATGTGAGTACATCGAACATATGCCTTGCATTTAAGGGATAGAGTATGAAACAGAAGATCTAAGGAGCATTTAATCTCTCTCATACACTTGTAGATCAGTCTTCTAAGCCTACAAATACACCTTACCTACAAATACACATTACCTACAAATACACCTTACCTACAAATACACCTTACCTACAAATACACATTACCTTCAAATACACCTTACCTTCAAATACATCTTAGTGATCTTACCTTCAAATAAACCTTCTTCAAATATATCCTTCCTTCAACTTTCTTCCTCTACATATATACATTTTTTTCATTCTACCTCATTCCTTATTTAGCTTTTCATCACATTCTCTCCTTCTCTTTTTCATATATATCTTTCTCTTTCCCACTCCCTCATCTTCTCTCCATTCCCTTCTCTCCTCTCCCTTCTCTCCATTCCCTTATCTACACCTCCTCTTACCACCTGTCTCACCTATAAGATCCTTTCTCTAATTCCCTGAGGAGATGTTATCAACTGTGAAGCTCAACCGAGATGAAACATCAAGATACTTTAAATTGATTTGAGCCCTACTTCAGTGAACTAGAAGTGATATTCGTTGGTATGTTTGCTGTGCAGTACACTGTTCGTTGGTATGTTTGCTGTGCAGTACACTGTTTGTTGGTATGTTTGCTGTGCAGTACAGTGTTTGTTGGTATGTTTGCTTTGCAGTACCCTGTTTGTTGGTATGTTTGCTTTGCAGTACACTGTTTGTTGGTATGTTTACTGTGTAGTACACTGTCTGTTGGTATGTTTGCTTTGCAGTACACTGTTTGTTGGTATGTTTGCTTTGCAGTACCCTGTTTGTTGGTATGTTTGCTTTGCAGTACCCTGTTTGTTGGTATGTTTGCTTTGCAGTACCCTGTTTGTTGGTATGTTTGCTTTGCAGTACCCTGTTTGTTGGTATGTTTGCTTTGCAGTACCCTGTTTGTTGGTATGTTTGCTGTCTTTGACGAGGTATTGACGAGCTTAATCTATTCTGTTTTTGGATTAATAACCGACGGTGAACCTAGTTATGCAGACGAGGTTTTTTTCTGGGTGCAGAAACTTCTCTCAGTCTGTTAATATATTTTTTTTCCAACGAAGATGTTGCTTATTATAGTTTGAGATTTGTTTGCTAAAACACTGAGGTATTTTGATAATGTTTCTGTTTATTGAAGGCCTTGTAGCACAGGGAATAGTTTCAGTGACATGTGTGTAGCACATACAATGTTTTCAGTACTCTTTTAGTTAGTTCATTGTGCGTTCATTATACCCATCAAAATAACTAGTTAAATTAAATTCTATTATACAGTAATCAAAAAAATTATACAATTCTGAGTGGGACTATATTATTACGTGACACATTTTAACATAATAAATAAAGTAGAATTTAAATGTCATAATGTTTATATACTCGGAATAAATACGCTTATTCTATACGCTCTCCTGTAATAATTATCATCTAACTAATTCCTTGTTCTCCCTGGCAATAACTTCACATGTGCAGTCTCTGGTGTTCTTTCTAGAAGTCACACCCCCCTCCCTCCTTCTTTCTCCCCCCCCCCCTTCTTTGGCCACAAACTACCTGAGTCTGACAGCTCTAACCCAAAGGCGGCCACTGTCCCACCAGGTGCTCTGACAAACTGGTAGGTACTCTGACAGCTGCTGGTGGGTGAGAGAGTTGCTCAGGATATGTACCTATAGACACATCCAAAGGTTTTGTTTGGAAGAATTCTATCGGATATTATGTGAATGTTATTGGGGAGAAGGTGGAAAATTCTACCATTTATTTACACTATTTTGATGCAAATTACGTACTCTGTTTCATCTAATTTTATTATGTTTAATATCAGTTGAATTTTGATAACACAATTATTATCGTCGTAGTTTAACATTAATAATAGATACCATAGTTTCATATCTTCTATAATAATATATTTAGATACACATCTCCCATTTGTTCATTCAACTACATAATCTTAAATACTGAATTCTACTGAAGTCAGAACAAATTCCTACACACTATATATAGATGACCGTAGTTACCTGAACAATTGAATATAATAGAACATTACTGTTCAGACTCATCGTTAAAGGAATTAAATTATTTTGTAATAAAATTTTATCTCCAACTAATTTCCTGCACAATTCCAAATACAAACAAAGAGTTATGCAATTCAAGTTTGTTTATCATTTGTAAGATAGCTCTTGAATGGATATACACGATCTATTTTAGTACCTTCTGAAGAAAAACCCTCACCAAACTACTTACAAAGTCATTGGAAATAAATCGGGGATTTTCTTGTTGTTAACTTACTTCCCCTCGAAATTATTTCAATTTATATTCAGTTTACTCATGAAACTTCGATCCCCAACTCACATACTTCACTCATCATAATTCAAATTGATAACAATGATATCAGTGATAAATGTCAAGTTCATGATTTCTACAGACTTCCAAATTAATAATTCAAAGAGCTTTCTTTTATCGTATTATTTATAGCAGAATTAATTCTTTGAAAAGCTTTCTTTATGGCTAGCATGATGTACTTTCTATAATATTTCAGAGAAGTAGGAATAAATAGAGAAATATCTCTCACCTTTCTGTTCCCGGGCAGCATATCATTCAGACAAAATTCATTTCCAAACATGAAGAGACAGCCCGCGTGGCCAAGGCATTTCTCCATGGAAGAACATTTAGACTGTGCCACCACTGTGGTGGAATCATTGGACGGGGCTTTGATGTAAATATTCAACCTTTGATCATCTTCAAAAGCTTTAGCTATATCTTCTCCTGCAGCATCGAAAATATCTGTGTTTTGGTCGTAATTAAGGCTGCCTATATCTTCATTTACTTGGGGGTTGTCTTCTTTACCATCAAGTAGGCCATTTTGCAACCAGTGCTCGTTGTCATTTACATCTTTAGCGCCATTTTGAATATCATTCTGATAATTCTTTTTCTCTTTCAGTTCATCCGAAGCTGGTAAATCTTCCTGGTCCCACAGTAAATAGTGCGTGAATGGAGTCATTAAGGAAGGATCCACTTTGTGTTGTCTTATAAATTCTTCACTAAGGGAGAGCTTCATCTTGAGCTGGAAAGAAAATATACGATGGCTCAGAATAATTATTGTATCATTTATAGGTTCTATATTTTGCGTAAACAAAATTAAAAATACACCAACGGAAATAATCAAATCCCTGTGGCCTGATAAAAATGATTTTCATTTTACAGAACACATTTAGTCTTTGATCAATATAATTAATTCACGTTTAAATAAGTATCAACAAAATAACTACCAAAATTGGGTAAATAACAATTGAAATTCTCCTTTTTATAAAAAGCTTATAGTAAGATTTATGTGCCACAGAGAGCTCACAGCGATGACATTTTCATTTAATTCCTGTTCTTTCTAAATCAGAGTACAGTAGAGCAGTGAATTCAACAGTGGCGAATAAATACAAGATTATTCTTTCGAATATAAAAACGAGTCCCAATGTGAAGCTTCCATGAATAACTAATGAGAATCGAAGTTCAGTTGAGTAATTCATGTAGTGCAGAATGTAGTTAATATGTCGCTACATGTGTAAGTCTTCTCGTGTTGAGGAGGCATTGCCATATTTGTTTCAGATATCGAACTAAGCAAACAAACAAAATTGAGATTAACTGCAAACAAATTTGGTTCATGTTCAAACACACTGGAAATTTGTTTGAGCATATATTGACTATATTACTTTTAATAACTGTAAGACTTCTTTGCTCGATGTGCCCTAATATCTGAGACAGTTTAGCTATAAGGGATCGACATGATGCTTAGGAACTTATAAATTGACACTTAGGATCCTCAACTATAAGGCTGAGATGATCCTTATGATCATGAGTAGGATAACAGTTACTATTTAGTAGGAAATGGGGCGGTAAGAAGCTAGAGTCTTATTAGATATTAAGACTTTAATATGATTGTTTATACTCAGTGTGTGTTAGGTGAGGGTTATGTGAAATTCAATATCATTGAAGTAAGTTAATTTAAATGCACACTTGATTTTCTTAAGTAAACGATTCGTTTTAAATTAAAAAGTAGTTTGCATATCTAATAAAGAAATTCAATATACAGACAACTTTTACTATTCGATATAATTAAATCATGTAAATGAATATTTTAATTTCTGATCATCTACCTATTCATTTTAAGTCATTGCATATCTGCCTTATTTCTATCATATCTACACAAGCTACAACATTAATTAATTCAAATGAGCACCATTTTTATTATTCATCAAAACTGCAAATAACTTTATTTAATCATGACAATGCAACAAATGTAGACATCTATTTAATATTCATTTATACTGACTTCTAAAATGTGCTACAAAGTTTTAATGGGTATAAATATCATTTTCTTGATAGGGAGGTATAGCGTTCACATGACTAACATAAGTAACTAAGCTAAATAGTGGTAAAGTGAATAATTTTACTGCATCCAAATTTATTGCTTTTATTAGTCAAAGGAAAATATCTAAATGACCAATAATTGAAGACTGTAGAACATTCAGCAATGTGTAGCTTTGATAGTTGGAATAAATAATGTATCATTAGATTCATGTATTTTTTCATCACGAGTATAAGTTGTGTTTTTAAATGATTAGTAATTATTTAGTCAAAGTAAAGAATAAATCAATTAACTAATTACCACAATGACTGTGAAAACAAACTCTTTCCTAATTGCTTGACAAGTATTGCATGAGTAAAATTGTGTGCAGAGTTGTTATTTTATTTACATTGTAGCAAGAATGAGCTATACTCACATGTTGAATGAAAGAACTTAACTAAATTAAATGAATACCTAATAGTAAATGCAGAGTGTTCCATTTCAGTTCCGATAAGAATTTGACAGCTTGTATAAAAAAAAAACTTTTTCATGAATAACAAAATGTTCAAAAATGCTTCGTTATAGAGATATTGATATTCTGATTGTTGGATGTTTTTTTAAATACGTAGAGAATTTCAAATAGAACAAACATTAATTTATGAAAAATGCTTAGTTTTTCAGATACAGACTTTTAAAGTTTCAAAAGAACTCTACCTACCTAGACATTCACAAGAGCTTACGTTCCTAACAGTTGTAAACATAACAGACCTTAGTACCTATTATAATGTTATTAAATGTAAAATAATTGTCTGTTTGGTTTAATTCTCCACTAATAACCATCTGTTAAGAACGTAAGTACATGTGAATATCTAGGTAGGAAATCTTTTAAAACTTCAAAAGCCAGTATCTTTAAAACTGAGCTGTATTGATAATTTAGATTTTCGTGATAAAGGTAGTGTTTGTTTTATGTCTGTCAAAAGGGAGCACTGACAATTGAGCCCATATAAGAATTGTGACAGTAGACACATTAAAGAAGTTTTAGTTTGTTAATACAGTAGAAATGGTGTTCAATTAAGTTGTTACCATAGAGGTATAGACTATAGAGTCATAAACTCTGATAATAACGGACTCGGCTACAAACCAGGGAATTTAGAGTTTGACTTTCTATAAAAAACAATGCATTCATAGTATTTACATTTTACATGCATTATAAATACTGAAAATTGTAGACGTATAGATACTGGAAATATGAATACTCAATTGTTGACGGTCCTAATTATCCTGGTTCCAATAATTGTGGGGCCCAATTGTCGGTTTACGGTAAAAAAATTAGATAAGTGTATCAATAACTCGATAACGAAGCATTTTTAAAACTTTTTGTTATTATTTAAAATTTTTATTTTGGATTTTATGCAAATTGTCATATTTTGTCGAATCTGAAATGGAACACCCTGTATAACTGCACCCGGAGACAAAGTCAATTTTCTCATTTCTAATTAAATTCATTGCAAATGGTATGAAATGCAAGAATAACTCCATTATTGAACCATCTTATTGGATTGAAATACATACCACTTCTGCAAATTTTCGAATTATTGGGAAGCCATTTATTTATCTTTAGGCCTATCTAGCTGCCTCTCCACCAATCAATTAATGCCAAGAAAACAAGGCAGTTACCCTCTAGGAAATTACCTCCCCGATGAAGTAGTGTTGAGGACAGATGAACTTGGTCCTCGAGTGAGTCTCGAGGAGAACGTATTGCCTGAGGACATATGTCCTGTTGTCAGGTATGCTCTCAAAATAGGAATAGGAATCGGGAATATTCCTGCCATCAACTTCCATTCCAGTCACACTGCTAGCGTTGGTTAATAATATTAAAAGTACATAGCACAACACAATTACCAGTTTATCCATTGTTATAAAACTTTTTTATTTTGCCATGATTTCATATGCTGTGTAAATTAGAAAATAATGATAATTAATTCATTGAGAATTAAGTCTAGAGAGATTTAAATTTTAAAACAAACAAGAATTAGGTTTGAATATGAGAATACAGTCTACTGTGTATTTTTATAATTTAAATAGAAATAAATGAATTCCTATTCCATGTTTGGCAATATATTCGCATTTTAATTTACCGGTCTTTGTCCACTACAATAATATACCTGTGGTGAATATTCGCGTCAAGGCGATGTTCCCTTTAAGTTTCGATGGCGTCACTAAAGTGTTTACGCAATGAACTTCAATATTTAACAGAGACTCTCCCTACGCTTTTATTAGTATTTCTTTATTTCAGTCTATCACCAGACAACATCTTAGAAAGATATAAGGCCATGGAATTAATTAAATTGATTATTTTAAAAATATTTTTTTCGTCATTTTTTTCTCATAAATAACGTAGAATTTATTGCATTAAATTATTCTTATCAGCATTATTATATAGTGCTTAATATTAGAAAAACTGAAATATAGTTCACAATTATAGTGCCTACAGTAACATAGCAGACAGTAGCACTAAATTTCTTTCAAGAATATTTGCAATCTGCTCAAAGATGAAACTATGACTAGGTCATTTTTTTTCTCCTTTTCACATGTGTTGATATGACACACCGTCTGCCTACACACTATAGTGAGTTATGAATAGTGAATTATGATGCTAGTCACTAGATTAATGAGCACTATTGATGAGCAAACTATCAATTAGCTCTCATTGAACCATTCATTAAAACTATCAATGATTTTTTCACACTAAAATGCATATATAAAATAATAAAATGATATTAAACTAAAAATTATTTATCATCAAAACGTTTCGATCACTTTAATTTTCTAGCATAATAATCAAACTTTATTTAATGATAATATAATGCAGGTACAAATATATCTAATTTATTTGCGCTTCATAACAAAAATGTACATGATTAATAAATTAATAATCAGGGAAATTAAATTGAGAACATTGTATTATCTTTTTCTCTCATAATACCATAATTTTCAGAGTTCATTTAATATCTTTTCATTCCTCTGAGTTTGACAGATGGACACAGCTGACCAGATCATCAGGAGAATGAGGCCAGGGGAAGATGTACTGACAGTTGCACTCTATACCATTAATTAGCACTCATAAATAGCATGTGAACACTGGTCAGCATTACAGTCCTTATGAACTAATGACATAAGAGTCAAAATTGAGAGAATGCAATTGCAAATATTAACGAAAAAAACCTTTTAAAGTGCTCTGCATGGAAGTCCAATCGATGTTATCTTTGTTTTGGAATGCTTTTAATGGAAATGCGCTGTTCATTCAGAGAATTTCTAACTTTTGAACTATTTACAAATGCATCGAATTCAGGAATTGGTGATTCATTTCTTCCAGCTTAGATTACCAGTAAACATCATTTTTAAATGGTGAAAAGAGCATAGCTCACTTCTCTTTAGTTATATATAGTATAACTGAAGTATAGTTCATTTATAGCACTTTATGGTACTGATATTAGTTATTATGATTTATATATTTTTCAAAATATTATCAGAAAATGACTATATAGATCTGACGTAGATTTGGGTTTGTGAATTTACCCTTTTTACTGTTAACTTTTGAATACTATTTTACAAAATAAAGTATTATTTGTATACATAAAATATTTCTATCAACTAATGTAATGATGAAATTTAAAAATGACGAAAGATTTGATCATTCGATCAACTTTCAATAAATTTTAGTTTAATATCGAAAATATAAGGTAATTTATAATTACATCCAAAAATTTCAAAATAACAATAATCAAGAAATGATAAAACAATATTCACTCTAATTCGGTATATAAAATTGAAGTCATTACTTTAATATTAATAAAGCGTACTAACTGAAACTAAATAAATTCCCCTTAATTTTCCATGCTTTATTACTTCCTCTACGGAAAAAAATAAAAGCATTATGAACGACGTTACCATTTGATCAACAAACTAATATGTTTAAAATATCTCAATTTATATCCTTTACATCTATTATTACCTTAGCAAGTGATTATAAGATAATAAATTGGCTAATCAATCATTGGAAACATTCTCTATTGCCCACAGTGTAGCTATAGCCTCTATTCAGAAGAATGAAGTAATTACATGTAAGTACATTCCTTATGGTAATGATCATGAGTTTCTTTCATGTCTCTATTCAATAGTCTTATTCTCTTTCTTTGTTTGTATTTGCATTAATAATTTAATAGCTTCTTTATCCATTCTCCTATTTCTATTATCTTCTTCACTCTCTATTTCCTCTCCTTATCCATTCTCTCATTCCTCTTTTCTTCTCTCTCTTTCTCTACAATTTTCATTAGCGTTTTTTATTTTCAAAATATTGGTAGGAATTTCTTCAAACTTTTGGTTCATTTTTCTCCTAACTTTAGAGCATTTAATTTAATGTATGAGAATTAAATGGCCAAATTAAATGAATGATTTCTGTGATGCTCATAAGAATCTTTCTGAGAATAATTCATCAGAAACGTTAATCTAAAGAATCTATTAAATTATTATTGTTGCCATTCCGTTATTTCGTTTACAATTCACTATTTTCTATCTCTATTTACCATCATTCTTTTATCTCACATTCTTTTATTATATATAAAATCTTCTCAATCTCATCACTCAGATCACCATCGATAACTGACGGAGATAATAAATGAAAAACTCTCCATTTGTGGGCACAGAGGGTAGTAAAAAATAAATACCTACATTTTCATAGAGGTGTTGGTAGGTTTTATTGTCATTCAAACTTGCTTAGTTATTAAACATATTTTTAGCAGATGGAATTCTGACTTTGAAATAATCGAAATTTCAGTTGTTTGTAAGAAATTCTTAATTAAATATTTTCCTATTTATTATTATAGATAATAATTCATAAACTGATAGTTACACTGAGAGAAAATTGCTAGTCAACCTGACTCATCGCTTGAGTCTAGGCTGCAAAACTCCAATGATAGAGTCTTTTTTCTTGGTTGACTCTACCTGATTCAATCTGACTCTGAATTAGGGGTCAATATGACTCTTGTTTTTGAGTAAAATACTAGGATGAGTCAAATTGACTCATATTTTGAGCCGGTTTTGGGACCAACTTGAAACTCAAATTTTGAGTCAATTTGACTCGTATTTTTTTCTCAGTGTACCACCAAAGATGGTCAAAAATGAAAATATTGGAATATTTAATGAAGTATTTTCTGAAGCCTTTGAAACTTTCTAAAGATCAATTCAACTTTGATTCTATATAAGATGAATACTTGATAGCAAAGATGATAGCAATGAAATCCTAACGCTATCACGTCTGTCAGGAATTGACAAAAGTAATAGAGTTGTCTCAGTTTGGCTGATGTTAAATGTTTTCAAGCAACGCACCATTTATTCATGTCTCTGTTCTACTTTCCTCACTGTAAATCACTCCAAAATGAGCTTGATAACATGGATTCAAAATTTATCGCCCGCTCATCCTACTTACAATATTCATTATTTTGCTGTCTAATGGCTTCGAAAAAGTGGAGCATTTTAACCGTAGATTGTTGCTCTTCTTTCTCTCAACAATAGGTAGAATGTATATGATATAACAAAAGTGTCAAGACTTTAGAGTATAGTTTAATACCGATAGAACTGGTCTCACATATTTTGGCTTGAGGATGCGTGTAAACTTTCCAAAGGAACATGCGTAGTATATACAGAATATACCCTTGCATTTAAATTCAGAAATCAAGTAAAATGTGATAATGGCCCAAAACAACACAAAACTACAGGCACTTGCCCACTGACAGTGACTCAGGACTGGTGTGAAAATGACCACAGAAAACGTTTCAAATAACTCATTACTTTAATATTTCCAAACTAATTTAAATAAACTATGCAGAAATGAATGCTGTTAGATATCAGATATTCAAAAATCGAATTAAAATTCTCTAAAATTAAGTAAATAATCAGTTATACAGATGTTAATGAGCCTCATTTTTGTCCCCGTACGAATAACATAGGAATATTTCGCTGATAAGCTATTTTGGAACGGCGCTCACTTTACTTTGGTGGTGCTTCATACATCAAGATATGTTTTATCTGAATATTAAAATAATCTTCAAATTCTTTGCCATACTTATTATTTAGCATTATCAATACATAGATCTTCATTCTGTATTAATATGTCACTGTGCAAAAATGAAATAAAATAAATTATATCTATATAGCATACGATGTAATAACGAACCTGTATTTTGAGCGTTTAAAAAAGGGTTACTGAATAGTGTAACTAAAATTAATTATATGAAAGTGAAAAAATATAGTTTACATATGCATAATACATTAAGCTACATTAATATATATTTCAGTGTTACTGGTCACAAAATTACTCACGCAGTGTTATCTCTAATATGTATATCTACAGCAGCCTATCACCTTATCACAACTATTGCACGAAGAGGAGGGTCAGCTTATCACCTTATCACCACTATTGCACGAAGAGGAGGGTCAGCCTATCACCTTATCACCACTATTGCATTAAGAGGAGGGTCAGCCTATCACCTAATCACCACTATTGCACGAAGAGGAGGGTCAGACTATCACCTTATCACCACTATTGCACGAAGAGGAGGGTCAGAACATCACCTTATCACCACTATTGCACGAAGAGGAGGGTCAGACTATCACCTTATCACCACTATTGCACGAAGAGGAGGGTCAGACTATCACCTTATCAACACTATTGCACGAAGAGAAGGGTCAGACCATCACCTTATCACCACTATTGCACGAAGAGGAGGGTCAGACCATCACCTTATCACCACTATTGCACGAAGAGGAGAGTTAGACCATCACCAATGGTGAGGAAGGATATGTTCACTCTAGGGTCATGTTGAAGCTCCGTATTGCTACTGTGGAGGCAGAATTGTCTCTGTCATTCAGCACCTGTGAGGAGATATGTAGAAAAACAACAAAATGATAAGATAATAATTTGCTATATACACTTGTATGCAGCTATAAGTAATATAGCGGATATACATATGTATAGAGCGATGAAACGTGTATTACTATGGTATATGTAAAACCACATATCGCTTGTTAGCAACAACAACGTCATAAACACAAAAACTTATATTTTAGAGTTATCTATATAGACATATAAATCATAAAATGTTGATCTTTTTGGTAAAAAAAATCATTGTAACTCAAAAATATACTGCTAGAAAGGCTAAATGTCCTAACGATACACCATTAAATGTATTATCAGGGAAAGAATAAACGAGGTCACTTTAAATTTTAGATTCAAAAACCGTGGAGTTTTCAGTCAAAATTTTGAGATATGACAACGTTGCATAGGATATGGTTCGCCTTCTCGTAGTATTGAGAAAAGATGCCAATCAGTAAAGAGTTTATGACTATTTTAGACCAATTATTAGTGAATTATCTTTCTATATTGAAATATAGCGCGAATCAAACTATATCGTTTTAATAAAAAATTTACATTTCGATTAACGATTATTTGAACTATCAGGCCTTCGACGAAATAACTATATTTATAAAAACTATTGCGCTAATGCTAAAAGTGTATTTCTCTTAAATTTTTCATATGGGAGTAACTACAGGAACAGTTATTTAACAATTTTGTAAAAGTGGTTTACCTACATATTTCATCGTATGTCAAATTTTAATGAAATAATAACTACATTGCGTAGCACAACAGAAAATGTATCAAACACTTTTGATAATGGTACTGTAGTGCCTACTTTTAGCGCACTGTTAACCTCGCAAACAGGATATTGCTCAATGAAGGTTTTTAATGGTCATAAATGACCAAATTTTGAACTGATTCGATTTCTCAGGATTATTTAACGGTCGGAGTAAAAGTTAATTAATAGCGTTACAGTAAAAGGTATTTAATAGTGTTATAGTAAAAGCGTTACAGTATAAAAGATAATTAATACGAAGGTATATTCTGTGAAAATTATATTATTATATTTATCTAAGTGTATGAGATTAATGAGCATTTGAATTATCAATCAATAAACAGATGATGTATGTAGTTAAATTTCAATTTTTTATTTGCTACTTTTAAATAATCTATTATGAATAACAGTCCTATTCACTTCTACCGTATAGAAACATATAAATTATGCTTTACATTGGAATCATTCATTGGGTTTTAAAATGAAACACATGTTAGTGTGTATTATATGCAACACATGGCCATAATTCAACTTATACATCTTGTCCTGCTAGTTCTCGGAAGATGTTCGCTGCAATCTGATCTTCGTGTTATCTTTCGGAAACAGCGCCTCATGAATATGGTGCACATCTTGATGCGTCCCTTACCCTGCCTCACCTTGCGATAATTAATTCATAAGGCTATTAATGTGCATGATAGTACCTTGTGCCTGAATGGAACAATCACTGGGAATAGTCTGGGAATAGTGAACACAGGGAATGTATGTAAACACAGAGAAAAAACAGATTGATTGTAATTGAAGGCTATTTAAGAAGTTTATAATAATGTCGATGAAGAAATGGTGTAATTTATAATAAATAAGATTTTAAATAGGTATATGAATACTATATAATTTGGTTTCTATGTTCCTTTTTAAACAATAGGTATGGTGTTCAATAAGTATACACTAATTAGCAGTCCATTAAATCGAGAACTTTTAAATTCAAGGTAGAAAACTTACAGCCAGTTTAATTGTTTACATCTGCCCATGAGAATAATTGTCTAACTCATTATAATGTATGTATAATTATATGCATACATATAATAGTTGTTCAATACCGTATAATCCAAATTGTTTTGAACAGAAACAAGAGTGGGTCTAAATTTTAAAACGACATTAATTTGTCATTGATATGAAATATTTCGGATGAAATAATATGTACCGTTGTATCTTTAAAAAGGGTTTTTATCAAATAACATAAGTTTATCGAATATTATATACATGACGTTATTTACATTCTTTTCCGTAGATCAGTTTGGATCTTCATTATGTTTACAAATAACAGCTTATCTTCTTAAATAAGGCAATAATTAATCTACTTTCAGTAAGTGCATATGTTCTGCACAATTTACCGATTTACGCTATTTTAAAAATGCTCTGTGCTTTGCTTGGGATCTTGGAATTGCGCAGCAATCTAGAGAGTGCGCAAGGCATGTAAGGGTAGGAAGCAAACTCCCTTTATAAGGGGAAAACACGCTCTGCCTGAGGAATTGGGGAGAAATCACATAGCCAACGTATCCATGTACCAAGATACACTTGTTGCAAGGCATGGCATGCCACAACTTAGGTACCTAGATACACTAGTTAGGTAGTAACAACTTAGGTACCTAAATACACTAGTTAGGTAGTTACAATTTAGGTACATAGATACACTAGTTAGGTAGTAACAACTTAGGTACCTAGATACACTAGTTAGGTAGTAACAACTTAGGTACCTAAATACACTAGTTAGGTAGTTACAATTTAGGTACATAGATACACTAGTTAGGTAGTAACAACTTAGGTACCTAGATACACTAGTTAGGTAGTAACAACTTAGGTACCTAAATACACTAGTTAGGTAGTTACAATTTAGGTACATAGATACACTAGTTAGGTAGTTACAATTTAGGTACCTAGATACACTAGTTAGGTAGTTACAATTTAGGTACCTAGATACACTAGTTAGGTAGTTACAATTTAGATACATAGATACACTAGTTAGGTAGTTACAACTTAGGTACCTAAATACACTAGTTAGGTAGTTACAATTTAGATAAGTACCTAGATACACTATAGGAAAGGTAGTTTGAAGAGTGTCTAGTAAACACCCAGTTAAGAAACCTCTAATGACTTTTTTTTATCAAATTATAGTAATATGCATTATAATTTATAGATAAAGCAAAACCTACGAAATAAAATATTATTGCAATAAAACTTTTTATTCAATTCTATTTATCAAATTATTTCATTAGTTCATTTATCATTTTGTTAATGCTGTAATACATTTTTGAATTACGAAACTGATTGTATGTTTATAAAATAGCTTCCAAATAAACAAAGCGTTCAACTTGGCTTTAAATTACGTCACTGCTTGTATGTTTGAAAAAGATTCCAAATTCAATATTCTATTTTTAGAGTCTGTTGCAAACATAATCAACCATTTTTAGTGCTACCCATTATGATGCCATGTAGGGTTTTTATTTACTTTAACGTTTTTATTAAGATGTTTATTATCATTCCTTTGTATCTGTATAAAGTTCTAGTTGAACGTCTTTTTTTTTAATTTCGCTGGTGTTTACTAGGTAAGATATTTACTAGATTATAAAACAAAGACAAAGTTGAATTCTTTGTTCTTTCCTAAGCAACAAATTTTAATGCATATTACTAAATAATATAAACAGTCACAGGGAGCTTTCTATATCTACTTATCTCTAGAGAGCGTTTTCTTTTCAAATTAGATTAAATTTTCTTTTCTTCTATAAGTTTTATTTAGATGAATAAAATATACCATGTCACATAATCAATTATAGTAATTCCATTAAGAATCATATTATAAAATGTTACATCCTTCTTCAAATAACACACTTATTTGACCTTAGTGTAATTCTATGGTATATGACACATTTCTGATATCATAGCTCAGATTATCCTTGTTTGAAGGGCTGATCCTCTGTAGGAAGTAGCGCAGCTCTTCCTCATCTTGCTGATGAAAGGCAGAGTCATTGGAAGGCTTTGGAGGGCCTAGAGACGCCCTAAGCCTCGCACTGATTCCTTATTACCTTCCAGGCAACAACCACATTATTTCATATGGAATAACCAACTCGGGGAACTGGTAGAAGTACTGAATTTAAAAATTATATACGAAGATATTAACCTTTTTTATTAACAAATAATCATACAGTTTGAAAGTTTTAGCTGAAATATTTTGAAAAAGGTTTTAACTTTTTTTTTAAAATGAAGCAATTCAATTATAAATTATAAGCATGGACTATTTTGTTCATTATTCCCAAAGTAAATTAATTTTGCTATATTCTATTTTGTGGCTCTGACTGTTTATAATATAGACTAGTATATTTTGCAGTGTTATATTCTCCATTATCATTCGCATTAACATTCCTCTAACTCTAAATCGATCACAATATATTTGTTCTCACTGAGGAATTTGATAAAGAAGATCAAGAGGTTGTCACGCCTCACCTCCTCCCAAAGAGGAGTCATCAAACTTTAATGCACCTCTTAGACTCAAAAGTTCTCCATTTGTGAAGTTGTGAAGCTCTCATCGATGATTCAAAGAAAGATGACTACCTCGTGAATATAATTTGGATCTACAGAAAACGGGAGATAGAATAATGTATTTCTCTCATATCGGATGTTGTAAAACATTTCTCTGTTCATGAAAAGAGATATTATGACTATACATGTACTTGCTGAATTTCAATATAAGCTGAAAGTGATGATTTAATATTCTTTCATTTCTCTGAAGTACGATTTCGTCCTGGAATGTATATTTTATTTTATCAAAAAGCAATACATCATATTTGTGACTAAATTACCCAGTGAAATGATAGATCTCCATCTGCAAAACATACCAAGTGTATATTGTGCCTCCAAATGAGCATTAAATTGATCTTTCTATATCCAGGATAAAATTTGTTGTCAAATCGCCTACAAATTGGCCCAAATTGCCAATATATTGTATTTTCAATTGCCTACAATATTGGTAATATCAAGTTCAGCTAATATCGGATCGATATCAAATCATAAATAAAAAGGTATGGTATCTACTTTTCAATACTCAATTTAATATACTATATAACTGCTCTTCTAATCTATATAACTGTTCTTCTAATCTATATAACTGTTCTTCTAATCTATATAACTGTTATTCTAATCTATATATAACTGTTATTCTAATCTATATAACTGTTCTTCTAATCTATATAACTGTTATTCTAATCTATATATAACTGTTATTCTAATCTATATAACTGTTCTTCTAATCTATATAACTGTTCTTCTAATCTATATAACTGTTCTTCTAATCTATAAAACTGTTCTTCTAATCTATATAACTGTTCTTCTAATCTATATAACTGTTATTCTAATCTATATATAACTGTTATTCTAATCTATATAACTGTTCTTCTAATCTATATAACTGTTATTCTAATCTATATATAACTGTTATTCTAATCTATATAACTGTTCTTCTAATCTATATAACTGTTCTTCTAATCTATATAACTGTTCTTCTAATCTATATAACTGTTATTCTAATCTATATATAACTGTTATTCTAATCTATATAACTGTTCTTCTAATCTATATAACTGTTCTTCTAATCTATATAACTGTTCTTCTAATCTATATAACTGTTCTTCTAATCTATATAACTGTTCTTCTAATCTATATAACTGTTCTTCTAATCTATATAACTGTTCTTCTAATCTATATAACTGTTCTTCTAATCTAAAAAACTGTTCTTTTAATCTATATAACTGTTCTTCTAATCTATAAAACTGTTCTTCTAATCTATATAACTGTTATTTTAATCTATATATAACTGTTATTCTAATCTATATAACTGTTCTTCTAATCTATATAACTGTTCTTCTAATCTATATAACTGTTCTTCTAATCTATATAACTGTTCTTCTAATCTATATAACTGTTCTTCTAATCTATATAACTGTTCTTCTAATCTATATAACTGTTGTTCTAATCTATAAAACTGTTCTTCTAATCTATATAACTGTTGTTCTAATCTATATAACTGTTGTTCTAATCTATAAAACTGTTCTTCTAATCTATATAACTGTTGTTCTAATCTATATAACTGTTATTCTAATCTATATATAACTGTTATTCTAATCTATATAACTGTTCTTCTAATCTATATAACTGTTCTTCTAATCTATATAACTGTTCTTCTAATCTATATAACTGTTCTTTTAATCTATATAACTGTTCTTCTAATCTAAATAACTGTTCTTCTAATCTATATAACTGTTCTTCTAATCTATATAACTGTTCTTCTAATCTATATAACGGTTCTTCTAATCTATATAACTGTTCTTCTAATCTATATAACTGTTCTTCTAATCTATATAACTGTTCTTCTAATCTATATAACTGTTCTTCTAATCTATATAACTGTTCTTCTAATCTATATAACTGTTATTCTAATCTATATATAACTGTTATTCTAATCTATATAACTGTTCTTCTAATCTATATAACTGTTCTTCTAATCTATATAACTGTTCTTCTAATCTATATAACTGCTCTTCTAATCTATATATAACTGTTCTTCTAATCTATATAACTGTTCTTCTAATCTATATAACTGTTCTTCTAATCTATATAACTGTTTTTCTAATCTATATAACTGTTCTTCTAATCTATATAACTGTTCTTCTAATCTATAAAACTGTTCTTCTAATCTATATAACGGTTCTTCTAATCTATATAACTGTTCTTCTAATCTATATAACTGTTCTTCTAATCTATATAACTGTTCTTCTAATCTATATAACTGTTCTTCTAATCTATATAACTGTTCTTCTAATCTATATAACTGTTCTTCTAATCTATATATAACTGTTATTCTAATCTATATAACTGTTCTTCTAATCTATATAACTGTTCTTCTAATCTATATAACTGTTCTTCTAATCTATATAACTGTTCTTCTAATCTATATATAACTGTTATTCTAATCTATATAACTGTTCTTCTAATCTATATAACTGTTCTTCTAATCTATATAACTGTTCTTCTAATCTATATAACTGTTCTTCTAATCTATATAACTGTTTTTCTAATCTATATAACTGTTCTTCTAATCTATATAACTGTTCTTCTAATCTATAAAACTGTTCTTCTAATCTATATAACTGTTCTTTTAATCTATAAAACTGTTCTTCTAATCTATATAACTGTTGTTCTAATCTATATAACTGTTGTTCTAATCTATATAACTGTTCTTCTAATCTATATAACTGTTCTTCTAATCTATATAACTGTTCTTCTAATCTATATAACTGTTCTTCTAATCTATATAACTGTTCTTCTAATCTATATAACTGTTCTTCTATTCTATATAACTGTTCTTCTAATCTATATAACTGTTATTCTAATCTATATATAACTGTTATTCTAATCTATATAACTGTTATTCTAATCTATATATAACTATTATTCTAATCTTTATAACTGTTCTTCTAATCTATATAACTGTTCTTCTAATCTATATAACTGTTCTTCTAATCTATATAACTGTTCTTCTAATCTATATAACTGTTCTTTTAATCTATATCACTGTTATTCTAATCTATATATAACTGTTATTCTAATCTATATAACTGTTCTTCTAATCTATATTACTGTTCTTCTAATCTATATTACTGTTCTTGTAATCTGTATAACTGTTCTTCTAATCTATATATAACTGTTATTCTAATCTATATAACTGTTTTTCTAATCTATATAACTGTTCTTCTAATCTATATAACTGTTCTTATAATCTATATAACTGTTCTTCTAATCTATATAACTGTTCTTCTAATCTATATAACTGTTCTTCTAATCTATATAACTGTTCTTCTAATCTATAAAACTGTTCTTCTAATCTATATAACTGTTCTTCTAATCTATAAAACTGTTCTTCTAATCTATAAAACTGTTCTTCTAATCTATATAACTGTTATTCTAATCTATATATAACTATTATTCTAATCTTTATAACTGTTCTTCTAATCTATATAAATGTTCTTCTAATCTATATAACTGTTCTTCTAATCTATATAACTGTTCTTCTAATCTATATAACTGTTCTTCTAATCTATATAACTGTTCTTCTAATCTATATAACTGTTCTTCTAATCTATATAACTGTTCTTCTAATCTATATAACTGTTCTTCTAATCTATAAAACTGTTCTTCTAATCTATAAAACTGTTCTTCTAATCTACATAACTGTTGCTCTAATCTATATAACTGTTCTTTTAATCAATAAAACTGATCTTCTAATCTAAAAAACTGTTCTTCTAATCTATAAAACTGTTCTTCTAATCTATATAACTGTTCTTCTAATCTATATAACTGTTCTTCTAATCTATATAACTGTTCTTCTAATCTATATAACTGTTCTTCTAATCTATATAACTGTTCTTCTAATCTAAATAACTGTTCTTCTAATCTAAATAACTGTTCTTTTAATCTATATAACTGTTCTTCTAATCTATATAACTGTTCTTCTAATCTATATAACTGTTGTTCTAATCTATAAAACTGTTCTTCTAATCTATATAACTGTTCTTCTAATCTATATAACTGTTGTTCTAATCTATATAACTGTTATTCTAATCTATATAACTGTTCTTCTAATCTATATAACTGTTCTTCTAATCTATATAACTGTTCTTCTAATCTATATAACTGTTCTTCTAATCTATATATAACTGTTATTCTAATCTATATAACTGTTCTTCTAATCTATATAACTGTTCTTCTAATCTATATAACTGTTCTTCTAATCTATATAACTGTTCTTCTAATCTATATAACTGTTTTTCTAATCTATATAACTGTTCTTCTAATCTATATAACTGTTCTTCTAATCTATAAAACTGTTCTTCTAATCTATATAACGGTTCTTCTAATCTATATAACTGTTCTTCTAATCTATATAACTGTTCTCCTAATCTATATAACTGTTCTTCTAATCTATATAACTGTTCTTCTAATCTATATAACTGTTCTTCTAATCTATATAACTGTTCTTCTAATCTATATATAACTGTTATTCTAATCTATATAACTGTTCTTCTAATCTATATATCTGTTCTTCTAATCTATATAACTGTTCTTCTTATCTATATAACTGTTCTTCTAATCTATATATAACTGTTATTCTAATCTATATAACTGTTCTTCTAATCTATATAACTGTTCTTCTAATCTATATAACTGTTCTTCTAATCTATATAACTGTTCTTCTAATCTATATAACTGTTTTTTTTAATCTATATAACTGTTCTTCTAATCTATATAACTGTTCTTCTAATCTATAAAACTGTTCTTCTAATCTATATAACTGTTCTTCTAATCTATATAACTGTTCTTCTAATCTATATAACTGTTGTTCTAATCTATATAACTGTTGTTCTAATCTATATAACTGTTCTTCTAATCTATATAACTGTTCTTCTAATCTATATAACTGTTCTTCTAATCTATATAACTGTTCTTCTAATCTATATAACTGTTCTTCTAATCTATATAACTGTTCTTCTATTCTATATAACTGTTCTTCTAATCTATATAACTGTTATTCTAATCTATATATAACTGTTATTCTAATCTATATAACTGTTATTCTAATCTATATATAACTATTATTCTAATCTTTATAACTGTTCTTCTAATCTATATAACTGTTCTTCTAATCTATATAACTGTTCTTCTAATCTATATAACTGTTCTTCTAATCTATATAACTGTTCTTCTAATCTATATAACGGTTCTTCTAATCTATATAACTGTTCTTCTAATCTATATAACTGTTCTTCTAATCTATATAACTGTTCTTCCAATCTATATAACTGTTCTTCTAATCTATATAACTGTTCTTCTAATCTATATAACTGTTCTTCTAATCTATATCACTGTTATTCTAATCTATATATAACTGTTATTCTAATCTAAATAACTGTTCTTCTAATCTATATTACTGTTCTTCTAATCTATATTACTGTTCGTGTAATCTATATAACTGTTCTTCTAATCTATATATAACTGTTATTCTAATCTATATAACTGTTTTTCTAATCTATATAACTGTTCTTCTAATCTATATAACTGTTCTTATAATCTATATAACTGTTCTTCTAATCTATATAACTGTTCTTCTAATCTATATAACTGTTCTTCTAATCTATATAACTGTTCTTCTAATCTATAAAACTGTTCTTCTAATCTATATAACTGTTCTTCTAATCTATAAAACTGTTCTTCTAATCTATAAAACTGTTCTTCTAATCTATATAACTGTTATTCTAATCTATATATAACTATTATTCTAATCTTTATAACTGTTCTTCTAATCTATATAACTGTTCTTCTAATCTATATAACTGTTCTTCTAATCTATATAACTGTTCTTCTAATCTATATAACTGTTCTTCTAATCTATATAACTGTTCTTCTAATCTATATAACTGTTCTTCTAATCTATATAACTGTTCTTCTAATCTATATAACTGTTCTTCTAATCTATAAAACTGTTCTTCTAATCTATAAAACTGTTCTTCTAATCTACATAACTGTTGCTCTAATCTATATAACTGTTCTTCTAATCAATAAAACTGATCTTCTAATCTAAAAAACTGTTCTTCTAATCTATAAAACTGTTCTTCTAATCTATATAACTGTTCTTCTAATCTATATAACTGTTCTTCTAATCTATATAACTGCTCTTCTAATCTATATAACTGTTCTTCTAATCTATATAACTGTTCTTCTAATCTAAATAACTGTTCTTCTAATCTAAATAACTGTTCTTTTAATCTATATAACTGTTCTTCTAATCTATATAACTGTTCTTCTAATCTATATAACTGTTGTTCTAATCTATAAAACTGTTCTTCTAATCTATATAACTGTTGTTCTAATCTATATAACTGTTGTTCTAATCTATATAACTGTTCTTCTAATCTATATAACTGTTCTTCTAATCTATATAACTGTTTTTCTAATCTATATAACTATTCTTCTAATCTTTATAACTGTTCTTCTAATCTATAAAACTGTTCTTCTAATCTATATAACTGTTCTTCTAATCTATATAACTGTTGTTCTAATCTATATAACTGTTGTTCTAATCTATATAACTGTTCTTCTAATCTATATAACTGTTCTTATAATCTATATAACTGTTCTTCTAATCTATATAACTGTTCTTCTAATCTATATAACTGTTCTTCTAATCTATATAACTGTTCTTCTAATCTATAAAACTGTTCTTCTAATACATATAACTGTTCTTCTAATCTATAAAACTGTTCTTCTAATCTATAAAACTGTTCTTCTAATCTATATAACTGTTATTCTAATCTATATATAACTATTATTCTAATCTTTATAACTGTTCTTCTAATCTATATAACTGTTCTTCTAATCTATATAACTGTTCTTCTAATCTATATAACTGTTCTTCTAATCTATATAACTGTTCTTCTAATCTATATAACTGTTCTTCTAATCTATATAACTGTTCTTCTAATCTATATATAACTGTTATTCTAATCTATATAACTGTTGTTCTAATCTATATAACTGTTCTTCTAATCTATATAACTGTTCTTATAATCTATATAACTGTTCTTCTAATCTATATAACTGTTCTTCTAATCTATATAACTGTTCTTCTAATCTATATAACTGTTCTTCTAATCTATAAAACTGTTCTTCTAATCTATATAACTGTTCTTCTAATCTATAAAACTGTTCTTCTAATCTATAAAACTGTTCTTCTAATCTATATAACTGTTATTCTAATCTATATATAACTATTATTCTAATCTTTATAACTGTTCTTCTAATCTATATAACTGTTCTTCTAATCTATATAACTGTTCTTCTAATCTATATAACTGTTCTTCTAATCTATATAACTGTTCTTCTAATCTATATAACTGTTCTTCTAATCTATATAACTGTTCTTCTAATCTATATAACTGTTCTTCTAATCTATATAACTGTTCTTCTAATCTATAAAACTGTTCTTCTAATCTATAAAACTGTTCTTCTAATCTACATAACTGTTGCTCTAATCTATATAACTGTTCTTCTAATCAATAAAACTGATCTTCTAATCTAAAAAACTGTTCTTCTAATCTATAAAACTGTTCTTCTAATCTATATAACTGTTCTTCTAATCTATATAACTGTTCTTCTAATCTATATAACTGCTCTTCTAATCTATATAACTGTTCTTCTAATCTATATAACTGTTCTTCTAATCTAAATAACTGTTCTTCTAATCTAAATAACTGTTCTTTTAATCTATATAACTGTTCTTCTAATCTATATAACTGTTCTTCTAATCTATATAACTGTTGTTCTAATCTATAAAACTGTTCTTCTAATCTATATAACTGTTGTTCTAATCTATATAACTGTTGTTCTAATCTATATAACTGTTCTTCTAATCTATATAACTGTTCTTCTAATCTATATAACTGTTTTTCTAATCTATATAACTATTCTTCTAATCTTTATAACTGTTCTTCTAATCTATAAAACTGTTCTTCTAATCTATATAACTGTTCTTCTAATCTATAAAACTGTTCTTCTAATCTATATAACTGTTCTTCTAATCTATATAACTGTTCTTCTAATCTATATAACTGTTCTTCTAATCTATATAACTGTTCTTCTAATCTATATAACTGGTCTTCTATTCTAATTAACTGTTGGTCAATTCCAAATAACTATTTTTCTATTCTAAATAACTGTTGTTCTATTCTAAATAACCGTTGTTCTATTTTAAGTAACTGTTGTTCTTTTCTAAATTCTTGTTTTTCTATAAGATCTATTTACTAATACTAGTTTAACTATAGAGAGAGTCAATAAGTACGGTACAGTACCTACCTTATCTCAGTGCCTATAGCTTAGTATATTCCACTTCCTCAATAGATTTCGACATTTTCGTGAACAAGTGCTCAATAATTCAGCCCAGTGCCTCCTCAGTGTCAGGCTCAATGATCTACAAATTCATTCCTAGTTCTTTTGGAGCATATTGGAAGGTATTGAAGCCTCCTTCCGCACAATCTCTGATAATTTACTCCCCAGAGCGAAAAGCAGTTCTACTTTATGAACGCTTATTGAACAGAATTTACACTGCAAAAGCGACACAACTTTGCTATAATTTCTTGTGAATGAAGTATACAAATACTAGAGATACAATATACAGAAATCAATCTGAGACTTTACTTATGTTGCGTGGTTTCTCGTAATTTTAATAGCAGTGGATATGAATTTTAATGTTAAATAAATCTGTGTGTCGATAAAAGCACCTGTGACAAAAGATACATAAGACAAAAGCCCAAACGATTTGAAATCCTTCAGAACAATTTTATTGAAATTATAAACACATAATAAACTTAACTTTTCGAATAAGTCTTATTGAATATTTATAAAGAAAGAGACTTAAAAACAGTTATCATACTAAGAAATTTTAAGATAAGTTATTTAACTAGTGCTAGCTGCAAAAGAAATATTTATTTTTCTGAAAGGTTTAAATTCACCCTAGACCGATAAATCATAATTGCTAAATCACTTTATAATTAAAATCTTCTCCTCACTCTTTTTACAAAGGTATAAAATAGAACAGAGATGGACTTATCAGAGAGTTTTCAGATACCAAAGAATGGGCTGAGACCACAGTGTTCACGAGGCCATGATTTAGCAAAGACCAAATAATTCTTAAAGACCAGAAATATTGTGCAGAAACAGGAAAATGTTCAGAAACCAGAATGTTTGAACAGAGCAGATAATACGTCAAAAAACTGAGATTGTGCAAAAATTAGAGAATAAACAGACTCATAAAAGATTAAAGGATATTCATATGCCAGAGTTTGATGAAAACAGAACAAATGCAGAGATTTGAGAATGTGTGCAGAGAACAGAGAATATTTCTTTGAACGAAAATTCTGCACGATAGTATTTCAATGAGTTTTACTCGTAGCCATTATTTGTTTGGGCTTTTCTCGATCAGAGTTCAGTCTTATGTTTTTTGCTATGCTTTCGTCGCGAGTATTTTGAAAACCTTCACATAAAACACAGATTATATATAAGGGTACTATGAAACACAGATCAATTTCATTCATAAAATATTCTGCTCATATCATTCTAAAAACCTGATAAACGCTTAAGAGAATATTCTCCTCTGTCAATAATAACTGAGGTGATGCTATATAATTACCCCCGTAGCTACCTAATTAAAACAAAACTTCGATGTGTAAAAGTTATAATTCGACATGATTTGCCATTACCGCGATATAGCGCTGGAAATGAACCCTAAAACTATGGGGAAACACGTAAAGCTTTAAATGAGCAATTATGTAATTACAAAGAGATATGGTATCAATTTACCTATTATAGACTTTAATGTAGCTAAGATGTTTTAAATTATACTTCATTATCTTTTATTTACAATAATGAAAGTGATGAAGGATACAAACTATGTTATTTTATTGAATGATAGATGCAGTTGGGTAGATAACAGTTTTTTGATTGTTTTTCTAAATTTCTGAAATACTTTTTGGTGAGATCTACTTGGAAATTAAAAACAATTCTTGACAACCATTTGATAATGTATTATTTGATCATTTTATTTATAATATTTCATCGTTATACAGATCAATATTGTTTACTAGGTAACACCATTTCCAGAAGTAAAGCCGGGTTTCCACTGAGGCAACATTTTGGCAACACGCAGCATGCTACATTGCCGCAGAGGCCAAATGTATTTCAACCAGTTCAACATAAGGAAACGTGTAGCATGCTGCACATGGTTACACATTGCCCTGTTGCCTGCCGCAAGCGACAAGATTTAGCTTGTTGCCTAGCGTTGAACGGCTTCCCACCACCGGTGGGAAGAATTTTTGTTGCCGGCAACGAAGAGAATTTTTATAGTATTGATGACAAAATAATACATTAGTGATGCCAAAAAATGTCGCATTTTCTGTGTTTAAAAATTTGGATTAGAAAATGATCGATGACATATTATAGTATTTACGAATATAAAAACGTTAGAGATTATTCATAGTCACAGTGTGGACTATAAACAACACAGAATTATTTAAACAACTTAATGAGGTGAATATTTAATTAAATCTTTGTATTTATACATTTATATAATTATATAAAGAAAACTCTCATTAATATATATATAAGATTCATTATTCAAAGAATTTATATTGTTAATAATCCATTTATTTTATAACATTAATTATTAAACAAAATAAAAAGCTCTGGTACAAATGAAGATCTCTTGTTTATCCGATAATATTTCACTATCTTCACATCAGTATTTTTCTGAACCTCTTTTCCATGTTTCAGTTGATCGCATTTGCGCTCAAAGGTTAGAATCTGGTTTCGTTTCTGTTGAACTGATTGAATTGGTATTACAGCAAGCAACAGGCAACAGAGCATGCAGCATGCTACAAGCAACGAAGCTGTTGCCTTGCTGCATGCTTCGTGTCTCTTTATTGAAAGTCGCATGCTACATTCTTGTTGAAAGACAGTGTAGTCGCATGCTACATGTTGCTTGTGTTGCCTCAGTGGAAACCCGGTGTAAGTTATAGGGCTATAAATAAATACGAGATATGAAGACAGGGATTGGCTATATGAAATATTATAAATAAAATGATCAAATAATGTATTATCAAATGGTTGTCAAGAATTTTTTTTAATTTCTAAGATGATCACACCAAAAAGTATTTCAGAAATTTAGAAAAATTATCAAAAAAACTATTATCTACCCAACTGCATCTATCATTTAATGAAATTCGTATAAATGAAAACTTGCTACCAAGATACGCTAATTTTAAACTATATTATATATAAATATTATATTGTGAAATGAGAAGATTAAATATGAATATATGGCTCTAGGACTCTCCACCCCCCCGGACTATTCCCTGCAAGACTTTTCCCCGCCGGACTTTTCCCCGCCGAATAAAATAAGAGTGTTTTGGGTTAATAAATTATAATTTCGATAAAACAAACCATTTATCAATAGAAGACACATTTAATTAACACAATAATACAGTCTTATTTTTAGCTTTGATTTCCGTATGTGCCCACATTGGTCGTTTATATTTTAAGACTGTACCTTCGTAAATTTGCAAATAATTAAAATATGCTACCAAGTTCAAAACATAATTATGGCAATTCTAATGGATTGCAAAATGTCGCAATTTAGTCTAAGAAGCTACGATTAATTCAGTTTATTTCAGCTCTAAAGTTATACATATCGCGAATTTATTATTTTCTTTGCCAGTTATTATTAAAAATGTTCATCTCTTTACTAATAGTTCAAATATATACTTTTCCAGAAGTATATATTTAATTGTAGTTTATTAATTTGACAATTAATATAATAGACTGCAGAATTAATAATCATATACTATATATCTTTTTATTACACTTAATATTGGCTTCTTTTTATAGTGTCTTTTTTTCTATTCTATTTATTCCTTAAAGAACTTACAATGGATTAACCATTATTATAAAAATACATAAGTTAGAGTGTTGAAATCGTTAAATCAAGACTTTTCAAGTAGTCAGATTTGAGGACGATTTAGATATAAAGTTGTACATTTTTTCGAAAAATCTCCAATGAAAACTAATTATCGGAAGAGTAACTACAAAACGGGTTCGGTTCAAGGAGTTGGTAAGTGACCAATTTCCATGCAACAATGTTTAAGAAAATCCAAAAAATTGGTTAGTTGCGACGGCAGACTTTGATCTACAATTTCACGGCAATAGATTTATTGTTCGAAACGATTTAAAAAAAAAACACTAATTTCTTAATATCAAATTGTCATCCAAGGTTTAAATTAAAAAAAAAGTAGGCAGGGAAAAGTCCGTCGGGGAAAAGACCGGCAGGGAAGAATCCGGCGGGGAATAATCTGTTTCCCGAATATATTCATGCATGGGGATGGACCAAATTGGGATTATTTTGGCATCATAACCTTTGAACTTATTATAGACAAGCAAAGAGGAAAATTCGTATGACAGGCACTAGTGTAACAGAAACTGTCGAATGTTTGGCGTTTCAAGAGTTACTGTCTCAAAAGTAATGACTTCCTCTGAAAGAGAAGGAAAAACGTCCTCATCAATGCACATTAGAAGATAGTCTGACGGCGTGAGAGAGACCATCAAACTTCAAATCGAACAGTTAGTACGTACAAATCGTATAAGACTATACAGCTTCTAAAATCATTGCGGAGCTCAATAAAAATCTAGAGTTTCAACAAAAACTGTTCGACGGAAGCCATATCTGAATTCCACGGAAGAGCTGCAAGGTGCTCCCATTTTTTCCATTCCTTGTATGTACAGGAACTTACATATGAAATTGAAAAGTTAAAGGGAATCATTCGTTTAGGATCTATAAATATATTTCAATTTACTGTTTTAATTAAAGTCTTCGTTACTCGATGTTTGTAGTTCTTTTTACCTGAGTTTATATATGCTAATGTAAAAGATCAAATCATTTCATTGAGGTAGCAACATATTTTCGTTATGAATATCGGTAAAAATTCCAATTAGCTGCTTTCATGGATATTATATGTTTTGAATTTCATATTTGAAAAAAAATTATCTTATTTTTTTATAGAAAATGTAATATATTTTTTAATTAGTTTATTTTCCCAGTAATAAATATGTCATTTGTTAAATATGGTATAGGTTAACGATGGTATCGGTTAATATGACATAATATATAATTTCAAATAAATTGTTAAATGTAATTATAATTTACTTACTTCCACATTGTCAAAGCTTTTCGAAATGTAAAAAAGTTTCAAATTTCGGAGACATCTAAAGAATTGCTGGTGACAAAAGCCATTCTTCTAGAAGTGTTATGTTACTTCTTTATTTCTCCTTTCTAACTTATTTTCATAGGGATAGAAAATATTATTGGACTTTATTTTCTCATGTTAAATACAATGGAAGTTATGTAAACATAATCTATTTAGACATATACAGTAGCGAGCATAAGTTAAGGGACAGTAAAAAAAGTTCAACATTTTCGTTTATTGCAAAAGAACTAGACAACGAAAATACGTGAAACTTAACAACAATAAAGGTACACATACTGTGGGTATGTGGTAGAAATATCAGCAAAGTCAAACAAATTTTCACCAAAATATTTTAATATTGCCATCAGAGGACGAAAAAGACACCGAGCAAAAGTTAAGGGACAGTTATTAATAAACGGGTATAAACTGAATAATCTTTGTTTGAAAGACTGTTTCAATATATTAAATTGTTACTAAAGGTTATCAAGTTATTGGAACAAAACTATCGCCGCCATTACACCTGCTACTCGGAAAAAAGTATCTCTCTGTGAAAAAACCCTATTTTTTAGCATCACAAGGATGGAAAGTCACTTCCTAAAATTGCAAGCATCATATAAAGATCTAAGAGTGTTGTGCATCACAATGTTAGTCCTTTTTAAAGAGTGTGCTTCAATTAATACAAAACGAGAATCAGGAAGACCATCAAAAACTACCCCCAGAAAGGATCGTGCCATGGTGAGACTGTGCATAAAGGACCGTTTCAAGACTACTGCAGGTATTTTTCGCCAAATGAGTGAGAAGCATGATCTCAATGTAACCAGATTCAAAGTTTATAGAAGTTTGAACAGAGTAGGATTAAAACCCTGGATGCTGTATCGAAGCCTGTGATATCGAAAAAGAACCAAACTGCAAGGCTGCTGTTTGCCAAGGAGCATGTTGTTTTGTCGAAGGAGCAGTGGTCCATGGTTCATTTCAGCGACGAATCTAAGTTTACTGTGATCGGAAGTAACAGCAGAAAGCATGTTAGAGGTAATGTCGGTAAAGACCTGTACCCGGAGTTCGTTAAGCAAACTGTGAAACTTAAAGTTGACAGCATGATGGTCTGGAGCATCACCTCTGCAGCGGGAACAGGCCCAATTGTTCGTGTGCATAGATTGGTCAATGCAGCAGTTATACGCATTTTCTCATCCACCATTGCATTCCATATTCGCAATCATTTGATTGTCAACCACGGATTTTAATGCAAGACAATTCTCCTTCTCACACGGCTAAATCTGTGAAAACTTACTTAGAAAGTAAATGAGTTTCTCTTATAAGCTGGCCTGCTCAGAGCCCCGAATTGAACCCAATTGAAAGCATTTGGAAGGTAATTGGTGATGGTGCTCAAGAACGCAATCCCAAAAAATTAGGATTAACTGTGGTGATTCCTGAAAGAAGAGTGACAGAAGATAACTCAATAATTCTGCTAAAAGTTTGTTGATTCCTGTAATAATCGATACAACGAGGTCATCAAAAATAAAAGACTCTTTACAAAATATCAATTTTGTATATCTAATTAGCCAATGGTTAGTGCAATAACAACTGTTCCTTAACTTTTGCTCGGTGTTCTTTTTGGTCTCTGATGGCAATTGTTGAATATTTAGGTAAATATTTGTTCCATTTTGCTAATATTTCTAGCAAACACTCACAGTATGTGTATCTTCATTGTTGTTAAGTTTTGCGTATTTTCGTTGACTAGTTTCTTTGCAATAAACAAAAATGTTCAACTTTTTTCACTGTCACATAACTTATGCTCGCTACTGTATATAATTCTTTGCATCATGATACTGGAGCGGTATATTTATAAAGTTATAGTTTCCCTTTATCTTCAGTTATAGTTTATAAGTTTATAGTTTCCTTTTTTCTTCAGTTATACGTTATACAGTTTCTTTTTACCTACAGTTATACTTTATAGTTTCGCTCTTCCACTATAGTTTTTTATGCTTTAATTATTATTTTCCTTTTCTTTAAGCTATAGTTTCCCTTTAGTTATACGTTATATAGTTTCCCTCTTCCACTATATATAGGTTCCCTTTTCCACTACAGTTCCTATAGTTTCTATCGGCTTAGCTTAAGATGATACGAATCACACTTTCATAATTACTCATGATAGAAATTATAGATTGCAATGTAGCTCTCACATGTCAATGAGAATTAGTTATAGGTATTAGTTATAGGTATTAGTTATAGGTATTAGTTATAGGTATTGGTTATAGGTATTAGTTATAGGTATTAGTTATAGGTATTAGTTATAGGTATTCCTTTGGGGAAAGTTCAGATCTATAGTGAATGCTAAGAAGGATCTCATAACTTTAATGTGTAAATTATTAGTGGCTTTTCGATATCTTTTTGCAAATTAAATTACGTTGCAGAGCTTAAAATGCCCTATTATTTTGTAATTTAACTTTTAAAATCAATGATGAATATATATAAATAATGAGATTTAGTGAGCGAAATTTTTGAACGATAATTCTATAATATATAATACTTTATAAATCATGATTAAAGAATCGATATATATATATATGTGTTCTAATTGACTTTATTTTATTAATAAATGAGAAATAATAAATATTAATAGTAAATAATTATAATATTATTATGGTTGAATTAATTAATGTAGCTATAAAGGAAACAATAAAAAAATGAACTAGTACATATAATACATTATAAGCATTGTCGATTTTGACCGGAGTAAATTAAGTAAATTAAGTAAATTAAGTACACTGTTATAAAAAGTTCATATCCTTATACTAATCTGATAATTTAAATGGAAAGTTTTAATGATTTAGATTTCTTATTATACAGTGGATATACATGTAAATTCAGTGTACCCATAAAACACCATGTCGAATTCGTTCGAATTTAGTTAAAATTAGTAACACTTTTTCATATCGAAATTCATGATAGAGTCAGTAGAGATTTAAGTTTTCTGTTCAATTAGTTTTTGCAGGTATATGAATATATACATACATATAATGCTGTAATGTAAAATATGCATTTGTTGTGTATTTTCTATTGCCTCTAAATTATTCATGAAACGCACTGAATGTCAACGGAGGAGACAATAAAAATGCTGAGTTTGCATCTCCCAAATGCGAGTGGAAAACTTTCAGAAATTTCTTTAATAATGAGAACTGGTGTGACTTTGGAGAAAAAATTATTAAAGTTTCATCCACTTCGATAAAAACTCAGGTGATACGATATTATTACAGTATGTGAATTCTTAAAAACTTTTAAATTTATTATTGGATACAAAAAGTTATGCCTATTATTAGCATGACATATAGGCCATAGGGTAAATTTCGAGTTACCGAACGGTTCCTCTTATCCGATCATAAGAAGAATTGTTTAAATTGTATATTATAAGGTATTTAATAATTAAGGCAACTAATTATGTTCATAAAATAAATCATACAAGATCGAGGCTAATTGATCAATAACAAATATATTGATAATAAATTGTTCAACTCTTTGTAATAAGTTCAAATTAAGAAAGGTTGAACCTCTGATAAATCAGGACAATGACGTAGGTAAACGAAGCGTGTGAACCAACAAACTGATCACAACACGCAAAAGAAATTGAGTCCAAGCCCACGCGATGCTATAGAAGCTGATGTTATCCAAAATCAATGTCTTGAGTGCTTAAAGAGGATCTGAGAACAAAATAGTGCGAAACGATTTAACATTATGAGCTTAGTGACCATCATGAGGGAATGCTTGAGATCTGAAAGAAGTCCTCACGTCCTGAATGAGAGAATTGGAGGACCGCTTCGTGACTTGGTGTTCACAGATGAGAAGAAATTCGACATTCACTAAGTTGTGAGCAATCAGAATGATCGAGATAGGGTTTCTTCAAGTTCAGCCGAGGATAGGATTGTGTCAAGACTTTAAAATGCACATTTTGGGCTTCTGTGACGGCCATTGGAAAATCTCCTCACGCATTGGTGCCTATTGTGGTATCAAATTGAACATCTCTCTCGTTCTGGAACGAAACTGCCACAATGGGTTAAAGAATCCTTTCAGTGTTCTCAAATAGGACTCGGCACCATTACATGGCTTCAAATTGACCGACACCTGAATCAAAGTAGCATTCCATCCTTCATAGACAAAGATGTCAAACCAGCATGGAGTCCAAACTGTTATCCGTTAGTTTTTTCCATACGATAAATTTTGGAAAAAAGAGTCTCAGGTACTCCTCACATTTCTCGAGTCTCTGAAAGTAAAATTGAAAGTGAAACGAGAAGTCATTCAACAAGAACAGATGCGTATCGCTTTATGATCTGCATTTGGTCCTAGATTGAAAGCTGTAGTTCGCAATAGAGAGAACAAATTGACAAATAAATTAGTATATAAAGGCCACCTAAAATATCACCTTCCGTGATTTGCGAAGGCAATAAATGGAACACTGCATCGTTTTCTTTTAACTCACCATTGAATTGCAATCTTTGAAATCAAGATTAACCTTTTGATATTTAGTGTACCTATAATTTCGTCCAAAATGTTCAGAACGCTGAAAATAAATTCAATAAAATGAACAGCATAACTTATATTATTCCATACAACTTAACAGTTTTTCAAAATGCTAGTATTTGAATCTTCTTCAAACCTCTGTTTATATTGTTAAGAAACACTTACTTTTTACGAACAATATTACATAATTACGAACAATGTTTCATAATTACGATTACATAATTATGGACAATATTACATAATTAATAAAATGACATCAGCCAGCTAAACAATTATTCCATCTAAGAGCACACTGATAGTATTTTTACGATAATATTTCACCAAATCTTTAGGAAGTACAATCTCCTCTGATGCAGATGGCTTCAGCTCTGCATGGCGGTGATATGGAGACATCTGATGGAAAGAAAACACACTACCGAGAGTACGGTGGCACCTTGCAACTCTGGCGCAAAGACGCTAGCTCTCATTTGCATATGGCAGTGTCATATGGAAATTTGATTGAATGGCTGTCATGGCGACTAGCACTGTGGATATGCATTTTTGAAGCACGATGTCATTGGCTATTGTTTATTCTCTCACCATATGTATATACAAACACTGCAAATAAGCAACAGACAGGTAAATGTTATTATTTGGAATATGTTAACTATCTTTTACTTTTTTATTTGTTTGTTTGTGATTACGTATTACCTGTTTCATGAATATGACTAACAAAAACTATGAAGTCTTTATAGCTCTATCACTAAATTATGTACCATAAAAATGAGTTTGAAAAGTTGTCTTGATGAGTTGATAGTGACGTCATATCTAAAAGCGTTTACATTGAAAAAATGCTCTTTTCTGCATCCACTGTGATACGAAATCATTAATTGTTACTTTGTTCTGTTGGTACGACAGCGCATCTTTGCAAACATTTAATTTTATCGGGCTACAAAGTGTATGTAGGGAGTTTTTGAAGCCTTATTCGTTCAAATACTCCAGTTTCTTCTTCCTAACATAAAAAGCTTCACAACTTCCCTATAAAACAATGGCTTTCAAGGCAATCACTTTTTATAAAACACTTCCCTCAGCATCAAAGAGTTCAAACTCAGTGCAATGTTTACGGTCCTTTCACCTGACATTATCATTCGCTTGAGCGTAAGTTTGCTGGTACCATTAAATCTCCTTTGAACAAAAATCCTAAACTTCGAGTCGCTGTCATTTAGAGTGAAATATCAACACCAGAGGGCAGCAAACTTCCAATTTATATTTAGTCAGCCATGAAATATCCTGAAAGCCTACAAAATATTCTTCTAATATATGACATGGCAATTTAAAATACCTGTGTCATCTGTACATGGTATCATTATCGAAACTTTTGAGGGAAGATTGTGGTTAATTAAAGTTTGTATTTTCGTTTTGTAAGTCGATTCAAAACTTCTGCAGATTAGTTTTTCTTCTAAGTTTAGTTGATGGAGAAATATCGTTAATTGGAAAAGGAAATTGAGCGGTAAAGAGAATTGACGTAGATTCACCAATAGAAAGAGGGGGATTGTACGATAACTATATAAGTAATTACTTATACTGGGTATTTTATAGTTAAAGAAATAAAACATTTTGATATTTCTAAAGATACAGATATTAGATATGTTCAATATTTATATATGTATAAAAACATTTAGATTTTTATATTAACATTCAGAAGATCAATATCGATATTAATGATTGCAATTCAAAGGTGCTGAAACAAATAATAGAGTTTTCCATTTATTCGATACAACCACCTTATTACGTTTTACAACTTTCTAGAAACAAATATATCGCAAGAGGCACATATCTGTTGTGGTATTGCTTCCATTTCCAATTGAATTTTTGATTTCAGGGACTCGAGAAAAGTGCTAGAGGAAGCAAAAATCTTTGGCTCCAAAAGTGACCACATATAAAAGTCAAATGGACCAAGGCCAGACTTCTTTGCCTATGAAGAATGGATTGTTCCTTTGAATTTTGGTTTGGTTTAATTTGAAGCCAAGTAATGGTTCTGAGTCCTGTTGGAGATTCCAAGGTGAATCATAGTCCATTCTGATGGACAACAACTTGCTGAATGTCCAATTTCTTATCATTTGTGAACATTAAGTAAGTAAGTGTTCCTCCAACTCTCTCATTCAGGGTGTGACAACTTCTTTCAGTTCATATTCACTCATTATGTAAACTCATCAAGTTTCAGTATTTTGAATTCTTTTTTTCTCTGATTTTCTTTCTGCACTCACTTTGAAGGTTTGCTAACACTGGCTTCTGAAACCAGTTAACGGTGAGACACAACTGCTGTTGTGTGTTGTAAGTTTTTATGGTCCGTACGATTCGTTCAAAACCTCAACATGGTTTATTAGAGGTTGAACCAGTTTCCTTGAACTTTTTTACATTCTTTTCCAAACAGTTTACTGATTAATTAGTCTTTTGTGTGAAGCTTGATCACTATATTACTCGATCAACAGCCTTGGTGACTTTGAAATCTAGGCTCTTGGAATAGGAAGATTGTGATATTAGCTTCAAAAAGATATACAATTTATAGAATAAACCATCGATTTGAATGATTTATTTTATATCAAAATTTGATTGCCTTTATTCTGAAACACTCAGAGTAAAGTGTCCCTAACACACACAATATACAATATTTCATTAGAAACAAGAAAATAAAAACAATTCCGATTTCTGAATTATCGAATCTTCAAATATATCTTCAACAGTTTCTCTACAATATATACTTTCGATTTGAAAATGAGTGAAGAAGATAGAGTTTTTTTAAACTGAAAAACCCTTCAGTCATCTAAACTTTGCGTCAAATACGGTAAAGAAGAGTAGAAAACTACAGAAAAGTTTTTCAATATGACGCTTGACATGATTATTCTAAAGTGTTACTCGACTTTCAGGAGATCGTCTGAACCACAGAAGTACATTCGCAAATTTGAAATATTACTGTACTGAATTTTCTTATTAAATGTAATATCTTGCGTTATAGATAAAACTTATTTTATAACCGTAATTCTGTACATTCTAAACTTTAGTAACTTCCTTTAATATTAGTTTGATATGAATTCGGTTAGTTGTAAAACAATTTCAAAACTTTAGAATTTTATTCATTATATTCGCATCACTGTTACAATCAAATATATGAAACAATAGTTAAACAAAGTTGAAAAAGATAGTTTTTTGAGTTATCGTTCACTTTTGAAGAAAGAACAATTTGTGTGTCATGACCCATGGTATACAGACACACAATTTGTGTGTCATGACCCATGGTATACAGAATTTGAAAACAACATCGTGACTACTCAGAGAAAATATGTACAGACACTTGGTAGAAAAGTATCTCCACCTTCTAATAAGTCTATTAAGAAATGGTACAAGAGGTTCAAGTCAATCGGAACTGTGGAAGAACATCAACCAAAGATTACTCCGAGACTGCTCTTCGAGGTGAGCAATATCTTCAATATTAGTCATAGATCAGTTCAACTAATTTTCAAGAAACATATTTCCACCCCTATAAAAACAATATTGTCCAAACTGCATGAATGGCATTTGATAAAGAAATGTTAGACAAGGTTTTGCATTAATAGGACTTCTTTCAGCACCTAATGTTTTCTGATGAAACACGCAATTCAATTTCCAATGTGAAGTAATTAAATACACAATTGTCGTTACTGGACGACAGTGGTTAGTAGAGAAACCACTTCTTCCAGCTCGAAAAACCGTAGGGCGACATAATGGGATGGAAAATTTTCGGCCCAGTCAAAATTTTTAATGCAAGATGGAGCTCTAACATCGTTTGTCAAGAACGGTCAGACAGTGGCTGAATGAAAAGTTTCCTAGCAGGTGGATTGGCAGAGTTTCAGATGGCAACATGAACATTGAGTGGTAACCAAAATCACCTGATTTTACACCTTGTGATTTCTTTCTATGATGATTCATCAAAAGTAAAGTTAATCAGATTCAACCTAAAGGGCCGTATACACGTAGGGTTTTTAAGTCTTTCCACAAGACTTTTTGCCAAGCTCCACCTACTTTTTCCACGAGAATATAAGAAAAAACGATATAGTTATTATTTATTGTAGTTGGTATCCATGATACCTACAGTTATCATGCATACCAACTACAGTAAATAATAATTATATAGTTTTTTTTTATATTCTTGTGGAAAAAGTAGGAGGAGCTTAGCAAAAAGTCTGGCGGAAAGACTTAAAAACCCTACGTGTGTACGGCCTTAAGGTTATTGAATGAGTTGACAGAATCTGCCAAACATTTGCAGAAGAAACCTTAGATATGTTGCATAACATTCATTATGTTTTCATTCCACATCTGTCTAAATTTAGTCATAACAATGAACAGCAAACTGAAATATGATATAAAATGTGATATAAAATAGATAAGTAAAGTATACAACTATAAATAATAAAATAATAAAGTCATGAAATTATTTTAAAACTAACCGAATTCAAAACGTACTAAAAATAAGGAAATAATTAAAGTTTCGAATGTGGAACACTATACAATTGTATACCAAGTACACAAAGATATTATACTACAATAAAATACACTACTCTCGACAATTTCTATTTTCTCTGCCACCTGGTTTAGAAAGCGGGAACTAGAATTGAAATATAGTAAGAACAATTGAGGTATGTTGTTTGCGTGACGTCATAACAGAAACACTATAATATCATATTTAAGACAATTGAAGATCGTAACATTATGAAAACTGTTTATATATTTCCATTATAAGAAACAGTGCAGTGCTGAATCCATTCATGTTATTCACACTGCTTAACCTTAATTTTCTATTTTTGTGTGTTGCCATGTTGACGTCACGTTCGCAAATTACTCGATTTGTGACAACAGCTCACCTCCTCTACTAAGAATACCAATATATTGAGAGGTTGCGACAATTGAGTGATTCGTGACGTGATATAAGCTAGGGAACAAATATAAAGTGAAAATTAGGGGTCTATCAGGTTAAATAATTTATTTGATATATTTTTATTTATTATATTATGCAAATTAACAACTATTTAAATATGATTTTAGAGTGTTGCTGTTATGACGTCATGCAGACAATTACATACCTCGATTGTCCTTACTATATTTCAATTTTAGTTCCCGCTTTTGAAACCAGAAATTGGCGATAGTATAGTGTATCTTATTGTAGTATAATATCTTTGCTATACATATATCAAATTTTAATTTTATCAAATGTGCATCTTTTGATTAATACGGTATTGACTCATAGAATATAGAGTTATTATTGATTATTTAGACTCCAGCTTCCTAGAGTACCTATGCAGTAGCCTTCTTCTCTTGTTGCTATGTAGTTCGATAAAATTAAGGTTTCTGCAACTTATGGGTGACATCAACTGTTTATATTAAAACATTAGCGTGACGTCATGTCTGTAACATTAAAAACTAGATTGTCATACTCTTGATACAATAACGTTTTTTATTAATGATAATTTTAGATTAATTTTATTAACTATATAAGTGTATGAGCATAGAGCAATTCATCGATATTTGAAGCAGGCAGGAGAATATTTTAAATTAAATTAGACAACTAAACCTTATGGTTTTGTTCTTCTTCATCACAAGTCTGCAAGCAGGTTTTAAAGAAATCTTATTGTTCCTTTTGGATTTTCGATATTCATGCTAATAAGAGTTTATGATGTCATACCAATGAGAAAACAGAATGAAATACATGTAATGTAGTAACTTAAAAAATTCATAACACTGGGCTTTTATTCTCTCACTCCAGTTTCTCGTCATCACCGGCAGTTATTTTTGCAAAAATAATAATTAGTTTCAATTATCTAAAACAACCAAATACCACAGATTTCTTAATACATTTAATTTATTTCTAATTTTAAGGTTGAAAGTAGCTACCATTAGAAAAACTCCTTGACAATCCCAATGGTGTCACTTTCTGTTCACACATATTTGTCAACAAGCCGCAGTTTTTGGGAGACATTTTGCGACAGGGTAATCAGTCTTCCTAAATCCTAATCCTCTCCATCTCACATTCTTGTGTTTGGAAGAGAAAGAAACACTGATATCCAGAGGGAGGCTGTTACTCGATGCTACTGTGCTAACGTCTCAGCAATTCAAGAGGTAAAGAAATACAATTCATTTAAATTTAGATCTTTGTTTATTATTCTAATGTTCACACTGGAAAGTTTACGATGAAGAATATCCAAAATTCTGATCGGTAAAATTGAAATCTGAATGGATAGTCTAATGGGAAGTTAAACAACATCAAAATATAGGAAAGGTCAAAATTATTTAAAAAATAATAAATTCTTTCTATTTTTGTAATCATTATTCTTAACTCATCCTATTTTACTGCTTTCCACCAATTATTGTTATCCAAATTCCATAGTATTTCTGGAATGATCAATGTATTTATGACTAAACAAGTACAGAAAACATGAACTCTATACTCAAACCTAATTCCTATATAACTTACAAAGATTTAAAAACCAGAAGTATAAATTATTGGCGAAATATTAAAAATAAAGACACTGGAAATATACTAACTTGTTGAATCATAATACATGCTATTAGATTTGGATTATTATTCAAAACATAAGCGAATATATGCCTAGATACAATAGTGAATAAAGTTTAGATGGAATAATAGGTGCTAGCTTGGCAACAATTACCGGTGCAATAGCTTCTCACACTACTTCTTTTACAGAAATTTAGAATAGAAGACAATCAGAATAGTTTGAAATTAGAAACTTTGACATGGCGGCAAATGAAAATGACTGAAATGTGTTATCGCAAAAGCTGAGGCAGTTTCGCAAGTATCGAAATATATACAAATAGAGCCACAGAAAGGATACTGTGAAAGTAGAGGCTCATAAATATGCAGATAAGTAAAACTTTAGTCTATCCTGTAATATTTTAAACGGCATCAAATTAATAATGTTGGCTAGATTATTTAAGTGCATTTTCAGTTTCAAAATTAGCGAAGCACTATCATCTTCTACATATTAAAGAGCATAAGTTACAAAGTGAATAGTCAATTGAACTAATGAAATCATAGCAAATAATCACAAATACGTTATTTTAATTTTCATGTTATCTGATACACATGTATTAGTACATATACTAGTGTATTACCCGTCAAAATTGACGGACTATAATATTTTTCAATTTTTAGAATTATGCAATTATCAGGATTCTTTTGAATTAACATTAAATTTTTGCTCGCCCTTAATTTTATAATATCAGGATTTTTTAACTTTATTTTTTAATATGTGTTTTTAATATATATTTTTTTGTTATCCGTTTGTTTTCCGTTATGAATTTAAATGAAAAAATGCCCTGATTTTCTGTTATTCTAATATTTAATATACAAAAATACCCAGTGAAAATGACGGACTCAATTATTTTTTTAAAATAACTTATCATAACAGTTTAGTAATTTAGATTTTTTGATTCCGTTTTATTTTTCGAAATTTTTGTAATCTCTATTTCGGTATTTCAGATTTCTGATTTTAAAGTTTTCTGTTACCCGAATAACTTCTTTTCAGATTTTCTGTTTACCGGATTTCTTTCGGAATTTTGTTTTTCCAGATTATCTGTTTTCAGATTTTGATTCCGGATTTTCTGTTTTCAAGACATTCTGTTTCTCGGATTTTCTGTTTTCCGAATATTTCCTGATTTGCGGTTTGATCCTTTTTCAATTTTTTCATATTATCTGTTTCCCTGAGTTTTTGTTTTACTGGATAGAAAATTGACTGAATGCCATAAAAGTGATTGTTGTTTAATGTATGTATATTTATTGATAAACTTTCAACAGAGAACATAAAACAAAATGTATGTTCATTTATTAAATATGAAGTTTGTTTTGATCGCATTGTTTAAATGTAATTAGTAGTACACGTTTCTCTTTCTATACACCATATAAACCTAATATTGTTCTGATTCTCTTTAAAAATTGAAAAAAGAATCATTCTTTATACATTATACTACATTGCATGTTATTTCTCTAAATAACTCTTATATATATTATAGAACAAAGCCTTGTTCGAACACCATCTCCTTTAGATATACATCATATATATGTATTTGTCCAATGGCATTCCTATCAACCTCACTTTATATAACACACTCGTATATCATTTGATATTTAATTTAAAGTTACAGCATCTCTCGTAAAATAAGTTATTGAGCTCGGGACTCCTTCGACGACAAGGAACAGTTATTTCGATAAGAGTCTGTTCAATATGGCGCTTCATTTGTGACTGTGCGAATGACTGTAGGTCTGTATTTCGTAGATAGCTTGTACAGATAGGCGCTCATAACGCTATTAAAAGATAATGAGACTCATGCAGATGACTGTACATGGCTGTGTTCAGTGATTAAAAGGGTTAAGTGCTTCGTAATATCACATAAATTACTAAATCTTACGATGCCAAAGAAATCCTGATTTTGTGGACAATTTTTGTTGTAAGCAAAAGCAGAAATCTGGTTTTATGTAAGGATTGTTTGATATATTGTTATACATGGCTTTGTTAGTAACAATAGTAAAGAACTTCACTGAGGTCTCACAATCCACTGCCTAATAACTCGGATCAAATTACTGCTCAGATGGCACTGTGACATATTGTGTGAATAATATTGCGCAAACAGTACCATGAAGTAGTTTTAGTTCCCCCCATCTCTAGGGAATGCAATCCCTTGCCACCAGATGGCTCTGTATCCCCTTATTGCTGCTACTTGCCGAGACGTAGATAGTACCTTCTGTGAAAACTCATCTGCACTTAGCACTTTGATTTTATTTAAATTGAGATGTCTTCTTGGCGTCACTCTGGTAGGATACTCGAATAGAGATGAGATCTTAAAGTCTCTATAGTGATTTAGAGATCAGCGATACGTTAAAACGTGTGAAACCTAACAATAGAAAATTGACAACTGGAGAATAATTTCAGAATTTGAAGATTGTATGGCAATATAAGGGGTAGTGGAGTGGAGATGAGAGTGGAGGAAATGAGAAAGAAGAAAAAGATAGAGGAGGAGATGAGAGAGGAATGATATGGAAAGGTTTGAGAGTTCTGAGATGAGTTTACTTAGAAAACTTTTCAATTGTTTTCTCTATAATATTTTTTAATTACCATTCTTCTTTTTCTTATTTTCCTGAAACTGTGTAAAGAGTGGACCCTTTCCATTCTCTACTGCAATTAAAGATCAGTGTTCATTCGACCCATTGCACTGCGGATAATCGACTAACTTTTCATATTAGTAATGGCCCCAAGTTGGAGGCATCGAAATTAAGGTCGATTGTAGTGATCTATAGACCTATTTGGCCTCACTCATCATATCAGACCTGCCCTAATATGTTAGCCTGGGGGCTTGTGACTTATGGGATAATTAGCCGATAAAGAGATAGTTATAGAGAAAAGAACTATCAAATATAGAGCTTTGGATTCATTATTATTACTTCCAAAATAATAATCAAATATCGAATCAGAAATTTTCCCAAACGACATCGCTTGGTAATCCTGTTACTCACTCATCATTTTGTTATCAGTTTGCTGTAAAAGACCATTTATCAAATATGTTTCTAGAGACTAAGGACAACAAAAATGTTAAATGCCTAAATAAAACAAAAAGGAAGAAAGGCCAGAGACTAAATTGAACTAAGGACTAAATTGGAAGGAAATAACGAAAAATGGGTGAAAATTACAGATAAGGATGATGGACAAAATGAAATTAGGAAAAGTCTAAATACTTATTGCCACAATTTATTAGATAATCATTTAAAAGCATTATAGACTAAAGATATTACAATAGTGATAATTATATCCCAGACAAACCTTGCAGACTTCATAAATATAGTCACCTATCGCCTCGTAAAATATTTTTATTGCTTCTGAATATCAATTCTCTCCTTTCTAATCATTTATACTCGTACTCTTCCAAGTTTTACTCACCATTAATTATTTAGTGTTTGTAGAATTCAGATCTATGTGGCAGTTAAAACAAATGACATACTTAAATACTTACGTATATAACCACAGCTGTAAAAATAGACCGTGACGCAATAAGATTTTTCTACCTGTGTAATGGGCATGGCAATTAGTGCAACCACTTTAATTACCACAGACAAATAATTACTACAAACACTCTTAACTTATCTACCTAGTTCCCCATTATTAGGTCTAAAAGACTAGATCTGCTAATGATATAATAAGACACCTAAATAGAGTAGAGTGTGTTCATTTTGTAGTTAGAGTCAGGCCGCAGGAGTCCCTAACCACTAAGATGGGCTCTGGCCTACCCTTGGCTGGTCTGTTATTATATCTTGGTAACTCTTCATCTTTTCAACCGAAGACTATAAATATACTAATGGAAACGCAACAACACTCATTCTACCATTGTACGAAAGCTTATAATTCTTCAATCTGCTAGTAACTTCTACTTTACCACTATTTGCAATCCACAAAATTATATTAAAATTTAATTCCATCTATGTTTAATGCTGCATTACTTTGTTTTATGTAATAATGTCGTGATCCGTCTAATTAAAATAAAAACCATTGAATATTTTCGAGTGAACCTGAGAGAGTATACAATAGTTCACGCCTACAGTGAAACAGAAACTAGTGAGAATTGTGTTCCAGACATGAATGAAATGAAGAATTTACTGTAAATAAAGTATTAGTCATCATCATTTATACTACATGTATGAATATGATAATAGGATAAACATGTAATTATACGAAAAGATGAAACGATTTACAATTCATGTGACAATCAACTATAACGCATATTTATCTTATTATCTCAAACGAAAATATAGTATTGAACATATAAAAAAAAAGAGTTTTCAGATAAATAAAATTATATCTAGAGCAAAAAGGACATTTAAACTAATAAATTATGACAGTTTATTTGTGTAAAGATTCAGTCTAACAATTATGACCGGAAATATTATTGAGACCCATATGTTTATTCTGGCTGTCATTTGGCACCTCCTCCATATTCCAAACACATTAAGGGCTTTCTGTTTTCGTGTGAAAGCGTTTTGTTGCAGGATGTATCCTCACATTGGTTATGTGGATCACATTTGGTATAAAAGGATCCACGCATAGAGATCCCCGGTACGTGATCTAGAAACTAATGAAAAGATCACGAAAAGAAGACTCTGTCACTTAAGGAGAGAGAGAGATTGTCTCTTTCGTCTCATGAGGACTACAGTATGCCAGACAGGCATACTGACTAGAGACAAAATGCTCTATTGTCACTTAGTGACTGAAATACGTATTGCTTTATCATAAAGAAGGATACTAAAGAAGGAGGGGGTTATTTTGGAAGTTGTCAATAGAATTTCACAGTAAATATTTTTCAATTTAGTTGATGAAAAAGAGGTGTGAATTTATTATAAACTAAGAATCTCTCATTTCAATATGCTAAAAAAAATCAATTATATCATTGTATGGACATCGATAAATTCACGAATTTATCAAAATTTTAGAATTCCTCTGATTTGGTTATCTGCGATTTTCAAATGTGAATATAAATCCAAATCACTATAACTGTTCTCAATTTCTCAATAAATATGACGAAGGTGTTTCATTCAGTAAGATTTGAAGAAGAGGAAGATTCTGTTTTGTCTTTCTTGTTGTTTTGGCTCTGCTGCTCATTTTTAGTTCAATAAAAGCAGAGTAACGCTAGAATGATTGGAGCACTCAACTGTAAGCTGAGAATAGAATTCGGGGGCAATTGTTTTTGCCGCTCCTCCAGATGCATTCAATAGATGGCGACACGAGTAAATTGATTTTCCTGTGAGATTTAACCTGCGAACACTTGGAACTCAAGTGCCTTCCTTCTAAGTTTCCTAGATCCTTTTCAGACCTCTCCTAGTTCGAATAAACAAATATTCGAAAGATATTTATTGTAGGTAGACTTTAGATGTGATAAACATGTTGATTTACTGTTTCGAATGTAAACAGAAGTCTTACAAAGCTACACAGAAGTACAATCAAAGAAATCTGAATTTTCTTCTATCGAAGTACTTCAGTTGACGCGTGTCATATCTCTCACGATGTGATGTAGAATGCCTCTTTGTTGTTCTTTTTGTTGTCATGGCTACTCTTAATAACACAATGGTACAGAAATAAAAAGTACTGTTATATGACTGTTAAGAAGTGTCAACTTTATTTAGACGTACAGGCACTTTATAGCTGTCTATTTCACTATCGAAGCTCTACTTCATTATATAGTCGATCTACTGTGTCTTAGATATATTTAACGGGATGTTACAGTATCAGTTGTTTAATCTCATTGGGATTATGTCGAACAACAACCGATCAACAAGTGTCGAATTATTATCATTACGCTTAATTACTGAAGCTCTGATAGAACTTTTTCAGGTTGTAAACAATATAGTATAAGTATATCATAATTATTTAATCGATTTAAGACGTAATATTACCTATAATATTCATGGAAATCTCTATGGAAGAGTATGTTAAAGTTGAATTTGGATATGTGCAAAATTTCCACACTCAACGTTCCACGGACATTATAATGATCTCTTTTTGAAGCTGGAGGAACAAATGAATTGATGCAGCAGCTAACAGTAACATTAATGTGCTGTTGTGCATTGTTGTACTGTTGTGCAACGCTGTAATGTTGTGTAAAGTTGTAATGTTGTGCAATGTGCATCATCAGAGAAACCTCATGTTTGTGTATTTATTTCGAAATTAATAGATTTTATTTATATTATAACGTATTTTAAATAAATGAATTGCACTCTAGATTGATTCTTTTTCGTTCTATAGCTAAAACATGTTTCATATAGAATAGATAAATAAATATGTATATCCATGTAACTTGTTATCAGAGACTTACTATTCTCGGATAGTTTTGGAAATCGAATTAGGTGTAGGCTCGATACAATTGGACTACAGTTTGGCGTAGAGGTTTTCATGGGAGTTTAGATGTGGAAACATGTTTTGAATACAGATGAGGGCAGTAAAAACTACTGAAGAACATCTGATGTGTAGGAGGAGCATTGCAATGAATGATGGTATGGAGGGGCATTTGAGAGAGGCAGTACTGTGCTATTGCAGAAATGTAGGTTATAAACATGGCTAAAAATGTAGAGAAGTTATTTCACGAGTTCACTAACTTTGTTCAATTGGAATGGAATTTCTGCCGGTACATCTTTTTATTTTACAATCATGACAAACGGATGAAACTTTGACAATTTCAATAATTTTAACTCTAATAGTAAGTTCTATTGGTCGAATTAAAACAGTTTCACATGTATATTATTTCAATCTAATCACAGTATAACCATTCGTTTATTGGTAGCAGTAAAGGCAATCTTTAATGAGTTATTCGTGTCAGATATACATGTAAAATAATTATTATCATTGGTATATATAGGTACACTCTAAGAATATATACATTCTTATGGTGAATTTACGAGTTTTTGAACTTAGTTCGACTGTTTTCTGCATCATTACCAATATTCAGTTTAATGATATTCAGGGTGTCCCAGCGTTACGGGACCGGAAAGAAACTGTTATATAACTCAATAAGTTTATAAGTAGGAAGAAAAACGAATACGCCATTTAAAAGAGGATAAAAACTCAATTTTTGAAGATTAATTAGTTTTAAATATTATTTATTTCAGATGATCTCCATTCACTCTTGAACATTCATGTGCTCTCGTAATTCAATTAATTTCTTGAGTTATATTATATTTAAAAAAACTGCAATGTTGTTAGGTTGTTCCGCTACACATTATTCTTTTTAAATATCACAATATATAGGTTTATGTGCTTCAGCTATGCTACCGTATATAGTCACTATATACTGAAGGTATTTAGATGGAATAAACGTAAGATAGTCTCTTGTTCAACTATCCATTATGAAGGGTTCGAAGCAAACTTTAATTTAATTTGTGAATAATTGAAGTATCATCAATAAAGATATATAATTGAAATCAATCTTTTATCTTCTTTTAAATGGTGTTTTTTTTTTCATCCTACTTTTAAACTTTATGAGTTATAATAGTTTCTTTCAGGTCACGTAACGGAGGGATATTTAGTATGCATGTAACATGTAATTTCACACCGAATTTGTACACCTAAAGATAATTAATGAGTTTTTTACCTTGAATTGAATTCTTTAATTATATTCGAAAAAAGTTACTTATTGATAGTCCATCTCTCCATTCAATCTACTTCTGTTTTTTTTAATTATTTAAAGAAGGTTTGCTTCTTCTGGCAGGAGGCCTTTAAAAAAAAAAAAAATCTACGGAAGGTCCCCAAACCTTTCGTGGAGTTCCTGATTGCAATCAAACTCTACTGATATCGACAATCAACAGCAGAAAAATATCTCTAGAAATTGACAACAAGTATAAAAAATTTGAATATCTAACCTATTATATCAAGTAGAGAGGATATGATACCTAAAAATGATGCACTTCTTTTAATTAAATGATTTGTTAATTTTCATCTATTGTTAATTATCGAGAAAAATCCACCCAAAACAGTTATAAAACGATGTGATGTTGCGTTCAATTTAATATGTTTAAGTAATTTATGCTAAGTTATTCGTAGCGTAATTGAAGTAAACATAACAACGTGAATATTTTCATTATTTGAATCGCCAGTAATGATGAAAATGACGAAGATTTCTATTCCTTCTCATTATTCCTGTCGGGGAGATTCTTTTGATCAACAATATCATGGCATCCTCTGCAAGAAATATTATTATAATTTTATACGCTGTGGATGAACTGAAATATTATATGTACGTACGTATATGTACACTCTATGGGGTTATTGTTACCTATGTTTTAAATTTTTTGATATATATGAACCTGTATATATATGAACCATATGAATCATTAGTATGAAGAATATAAATCAAAGAGTCTCCTATCGGCTGATGTAATTTTATTCACAAGAAATAATTTGAAAGAAATCGGTGGAATTTGCTATACTGAGAGTATTAATAGTATATTGCACCCAAAGCGTCCTCCAAAGATGAGTTAAAATGTACACCACTGACTCTCCACTTGATGCTATACAATTTGGATGGCATTCAACTCTCTAAAAATCATATTTACAATAAGATAATATTTTATTTAAATAGTGGTAGGCTGCTTGAGATGAATGTATATTTTTCCTCTCTGTTTAATTCATGATATATAAGGAGTACAGGCAGGCCCCGTTTTTATTACTAAAATTACGATCTAATCGTATTATAAATGGCTATACGACTGAGGTGAGTCACAATTAAGTAACTGTATATTGTTACTTCATTAAACATTTCATTTTCTACAAATTACAATAGAAGTGAAATGGGTTAAGTACTACTGAAGTGCAACTTTGAAATCAACTAAGATTAGGGTCATTTAATAATAGGTGATATAATAAATAATTTAGCATTGTGGTATCCATGAAACAATTTATTATAACCAGATAAAATGTTAAATTATGTAACTAATATGATCGAAACTGTGGAACTATCCATTAAACTCAGAACTTACCCTGTATCCCATTACATTTTGATCAGTTTGTTTAATCAAGAATCCACGATTTTCAAGGAATGGAAAAACATCTTCTTCTGTTTCAATCTTCTTAAAAAATATGTTATCTTGATAAAAGTTGCAGCGGTGTGCCAGATTGAAAAGTCCAATATTTTTAAAATTTCTGAATAATTTAAATATGAATTCAACATTTTATATTCAAAGTGTTGCAAAGATATTTTAAATTCGGTTTTAAATTATTCAGAGATTTAATTATTACCGAGCATTACTATTATTAATATTATTGTTCGACTAAGCCTATACGGTGTTCCAGTATTTGTTGCCTGAATAAGTTCATGTTCTGTGATGAAAGTTCACAGTAGTGAATGAATTAAAAGTTATGAAATTCAACCATAGCTTAACTCTAACTAAGAATAGGTCAGTAATTAATAGATACTTTGCTATATATTTATAGTGTTTCACATTGAATAAGCAGTAAGTTTAAGCTCTGTGGAATATTTTTAGCAGTATAAGGTACAGTAGAACTCCTGTGTTATAAAGAACTCGAGTAATGAATGACCTGAATTATCAAATAGTTTTCAATGTTTAAATGATATACGTCAAGAACTTAGTTCTATATTGTTATCCCTCAAAAACCGTAGTTTTCTTTAGATTTTAATCATAGAAGACTATCTAGTGCACCCGAGTTATGAAGTGGCTCTGAGTTTTGAAGAAACCACTTCTTCATGACTCAGGAGTCTCACTGCATATGTTTGTATATGTTCCCAGTTATTGGTTGGTTCTACAATTTCAAACACGTAAGAAAAGAAAATATAACTTTTTATTCAATCTCTATTTTAATTTGTTACCAGAAAGTATCAAAGATGACAATTGAAATAAAAATTAAATATTGATTATAGAATATAGATTTTACGAGTCCGAAAATATGGAACCGTGCGATAACACGGAATTTACCCCAAACTGGAACATGTTGATAATCACATTTGAAATTTAAATTATCTATAATGTGAGTATAATCGTCTATGAGCCGCTTTTCATTATGATTTGAATGACGGAAAAACACATTAAAATACTTGTTCAAAGAGGAGAAAATATCTCTCGAACCGAAGATAGAAATAATTAACAGTGTCGAATGTGGTTAATCACCGAATGACATTGCTAGAGAATATGTATGCTTTATTTATTATATATAATCACTGGTCAAATTTCTTCTGCTATAAAGTCTAATTCTGAACCAATTGTTTCTAATAACCTCATCTGGAATATAATATTGATGTTCAATTGTAGTTATATCGTGAAATAATCAACTCAAGATATTGTCTCGGTTTTCTATGTCTACGAACTAAATAACATCGAGACATGTCTCGCAGTTATTATAGCTTTATAAATGTGTGGTGTAATAAAAGCGGGGCCTGCCTGTATTACATTATTTTCTTTATCAAGTGAGCGATCAGTAAATATTAGTTTTTATCCATTGATTGATCCTCAAATTATAGTCTAATCCTAGGAGTGATTACAGTAAAACATGCGATCCAACAAACGATTTCAACAAATAATACTTATTATGCTTTCAATGGTGTTTTGAATAATATTGAATAGGCAAAGTCTAACCAAATATCAATACTCCATATAACCAACTTTAAAACATTCAGCCTAATTAGAATAAAGAATAGAAATGAAAGTTATTCTAGTGTAAATATTGAAAAGAGTAATAATTAAATCAATATTAGTTAAACATGCTTCTTCCTTCAAAAAGCGTATTATATTTATTATTTGATGTTATATCAAATAAAACCATAGTGAACACTTATCATTTTCAAATTTTGATGAGATATGTTTCTGTAAATATGGGTGACCGGACAATTCGCCGCCGGATAATTCGCCGCGGACAATTCGCCGCCGGACAATTCGGCGTGGACAATTCGCCGTGAGGACAACTCGCCGCTACGACCACTCGCCGCCAAAACAACTCGCCGTGTGATATATGCTTTACCGCCGTATACACTATTTATATATAATAAATGATTTAAATATAAGCTGCGTGTTGTAAATTAATTATTATTGTTATTGCAGTATTTGAAAATGTTTTCTTTTCCATTTCAAAAGTTAAATATAATATTTTTATAACTCTCGTTTAAACATAGTGTGTGTTCTAAATTAACAATAAAATTTACTTCGTTCTATTTGAATGTATATTTTGCTAAAAATAATTAGCTATTGGAAATAAAACAAGTACGGGTATCTTTTTAATACGTTTAATGATTTATAAAAAATAATTTTGTTTAAAACTAGTACACCAGTGCAAATAGAAGGTTCTTTAACTACGAAGTCTTAGATTTTTGTCTTATGTAGGCTAGTAAGTTCTATTTACTATCACCTCTTCATTTTCCTCTTCTATTCGTGAGTGCAGTCACCTATGCTTGTGTTCATTTTCATATCATTCCTTGGTAAGTGATTGCATCCACTAAGAAGCTTTTCTGCATCCATGAGCATTGTCATAGACTGGTGGTTGGTGCCTTTGTTCAAAGAGTCACTTTGCTTTCTGACTTCTTCTTCCTGTCCCTTGTATTTTATTTCCTTTTGACGTCAACTAGAAAGCCTTTCGTTTTAAAGCAGACGGTTAAATACTTCTAAATTTATATTAATAACTCTGATATTTTTCTCACAGATATATCAAAAGAAATTAATTAATTGAAATAATGAAATATGTCAACTATTGTTTTACGTCAGTCTTGAGCGTATAGACACAAATCATTGTTCAAATTTAAAACATTTTTAAATATATGTTTATGATTTATACGCTGGCAAAACATAAATCACGCGGCGAGTTGTCCTGGCGGCGAGTTGTCCTAGCGGCGAATTGTCCTTACGCCGAATTGTCCGCGGCGAGTTGTCCGGCGGCGAATTGTCCGGCGGTGAGTTGTCCTAGAACCGTAAATATCACTTCAATAAACAATAAATTAGTACGTACGTATACCTAGTTTTCTGTAATTCTTCACATAATTTTTTAGCACAGACTTTGCTAAAAAAAAAATTTTGTCCTAGTTATCCCTCAAAGACCATAGTTTTCTCCAAGATTTTAATGATAGAAAATATTTAGTGCATCTGCATTATGAAGTGGCTCTGAGTTATGAAGAAACCAATACTTTATAACTCAATAGTTTCACACAAGATATTATACTACAATAAAATACACTACTCTCGACAATTTTTATTTTCTCTGCCACCTGGTTTCGAAAGCGGGAACTAGAATTGAAATATAGTAAGAACAATTGATAGGCTATACTGAGACCTAAAGTATTAATAAAAATAGTAGTATAGGTATGTTGTGTGCGTGACGTCATAACAGCAACACTCTAAAATCATATTTAAGACAATTGAAGATCGTAACATTATGAAACTGTTTATTTATTTCCATTATAAGAAAAAGTGCTGAATCCATTCATGTTATTCGCACTGCTTAACCTTAATTTTATATTTATGTGTGTTGCCATGTTGACGTCACGTTAGCAAATTACTCTATTTGTGACAACAGCTCACAAAGCTAAAGTATATTATTGTACAGTTAAACTCCTGAGTTATGAATTTTTTTTATGAAGCACCCGAGTAATGAAGTACCTGAATTATGATATGCACCTCAGTTATGAAGTAGTTTTCTTTGTTTAAATCATAGAGAACTATAGTTCTTGAGGTATAACTATACCTTTTCCAAGTCAAGTTGGCAGAATTGAAAAATGAATTGGCAGAATTGAAAAATGAATTGGCACAAGTGAAAGTCATATTGCAGAAGTGAAAATGAAAAATGCATGTATGACAAGCAATTACAAAATTAAGTGTTTTTATGAAAATTACCACTTCAATACAATAGTGAGTTATTGCAATCTTCTCCACTAGAACAAGATAGAGTATTAAGTAGAATGATACTCTATTATAGGATAATACACTATCATAGAATAATACTCTATTATAGGATAATACCCAATTATAGGGTAATAGTCCATTATAGGATATACCCAATAATAATTATTATAGGATGATACTCAAATATAGGATACCACCTATAATTGTGTATTATCCTATAATGGAGTATTATATATGAAAATGTAAATCAGGAAGACAAAGATTTACTATACAGATAAGGTTATCAATAAATCGGATATATTGAGTATAAACTGTATTTCCCTTATTGTTTGAGGTTTAAATGATGTGTATTTTTGTTAATGATTTAAATTTAGGCATAAATGACTACTACCATGAAATATATTAATTTTTGTACGATAATGATGTTGCTATATTTATTTCCAACAACATTAACGTAATATTTGTTTAATTACCTCAATTTTGTATAAAATATTAGTGCACATCCATATAACAATTATAACATAGTTATCCCTCAATGACAAAAATTCTCTATGATTTTAATCACAGAAAACTCTCACTGCACACGAATTATGAAGTGGCTCTGAGTTATGAAGAAACCATTACTTCATAACTCAGGAGTTTCACTGTAGTATAATATCTTTGGTTTCACTGTATTTACTAATATAATATTTACAGTAAAATAACTGTCAGATGACAAAAATTGTGTTTTGTCTAGTACGAGATTTTCCTGTACAATTTCAAGAATATCTTTCTCTAGGACAAGGTATTTCTCTATAAAACAACGTTGATCTACAGCAGGGGTCCCCAAACTTTTCACCTCGTCAACCCCTTTATAGAGTATTTGCCTTATCATCGACTCCCGGTAACATCGCAAAGAAAATCCTTAGGTTTTGTTAGTAAATACGTCAAGATAATTTTATACATTAGCTGTTAATATGCCTTGTTATTTAAATAATTAACAGAAACTTACTGATACGTTAGCAAATTTGTGCATTAAACAAATTGTCATTAATGCAGTGAATGCTCTTGACGAGCTGCAGCAAGACTTATGATATTAGGTTGGAGATTTTAGTCTCAAATCACCACTCTTCTTCCAAGAATCTTCAAATTCAAGTAAAACTCTCATTAACAATTTGCTTTTTAAGTTTTCGGCCTGCAGTCACTCAGAGCTATTTTAAATTAATTTCTGTACTTTCCAACACTAAATCGGGTATCTCCCTCTCACAATAAACTCCTTCATCCCATCCTCCCTGTGCTTCCACAATTCATGCCAAACTCTTTTCTTTTTTCTCTCACATCAAAACTCTCCTTCTCCTGTCTAGGTCTCTTCAATTCCACTAACTGCCTTCTTTTTCTCTCCAACTCCCAACACCAAAATAAAATGCCTCTCGTCCATTTTGTGCACTCTACATAACTTGCACCGGCCAAATTCATCATCCCATTTTCAACTGTCCAACTTCAAACGTCCAGTCCTCGCAGCAAACCACAGCTTCGATTACATTTTCCCCTCATGATCTTCCTCCTTCATCTCACTCTTGAACTTCCTGTATAGCCTCAGACTGCTCGTCCGCTCCCGGCTCCACCTCCTCCCTCTACTTTTCATTCACCACCTCTGCTATCACTTTCTTCAGTTGCTCCTTTGATATAACCTGCCAGTTCATATTCTTTCTTGTCTCTCTCATCCATTCACTCCCCTTTACCTGCGCATTTCTTTCTCATCACTCTAATTAGCATCTTATTCTTCTCCTGCTCCACTCTCCTGAAATACTGCAATCTTCTTCGCGCATATAACCTCCAACCCATACAGGACACTCTTATCTATCATTACTTTATTACACCCCTATTCCATCAGACTTTTTTTGCATTCCTAACCATACCATTCTTCAGTTCCCCAATAAATATATCTCGCACTCTGCAGTCTGCACCCTCACACCCGTATATCGCGCCTCCTACACCACTTTTTTCCCCCTAATTTGTTAGACTTGTCTCACGACATTAAACAAGAGATCTTTAGAATCTTCCTATTGTTCAACTCTAATCCATATCTACCAGTCACCCGTTTCAACACTCTCACCCACTCCAGAGCCTCACTCACATTCTTTGCCAAAATCAGACCATAATCTGCAAAAAACAAACTTCTCAATTTAACTTCCCTCACTCTGACTCCCTCTAGCTTCATACCATGATTATGAACGTGATCAACCAAAATAACACTGTTGGCACCGCCGTACATCCTTGTTTCAAGCTACTCTCAACCTCCATCTCAACATCACTCTGCTCACCTGTCACTAAACATATTCCATCTTCACTATATGCTCACTTATAGAGCTCCACAACCCTCCACTCTATCCTACAGTCCTCCCCAGGTTCAGTCTGTTCCTCTGATTTGTTAAAATTGCGTCCATATGACTGAAAATAGCATCTATACCATGTATGAAGATAGAATATTATTTTTAACCAAGAACGTTCAATTCTTGCATCTTCGCATCAATCGACCTCTTCTTGACCCTTTTGTGCTTATCGACCCCCTTTCGACCCTTGTGTGTTTATCGACCCCCAAGAAACGCTTATCGACCCCAGGGGGTCGGTATCGACCACTTTGGGGACCCCTGATATACAGGGTCTTTCACGGAAACTATCAAATAATAAATGGCTAATAGACTCACGACCAAATTTGATATACTATGTCACGTTATAAAGTTCATAAAATTTGATTTATGAGCATCTATAATTTAATTGATTTCCGTTAAAATAAATGTTGAAAATGACCTCCATTACATTCAAGACAAAGTTCCACTCATCGATTTATATTAATCATTGGCTTTCTGAGGATTTGAGCTTGATTGTTGTTTCACAATTGCGCACAAATTGCCTGACTATTGAACAGATGAAGTGCCATCTGTTTTAGAAAACTAAAGGCTATTTTTCGCAGAATAAAGAAAATCTAATTAATTAGCAGGTAAATTGCGGAACACTAACTAACTGCGGCCTCTAACAACAGAAACATCATAGCATCAAAACACTCATTAAAAACTTAAATTAATGAATTATAACGTGCACTGCGCTTCTTTTGATAGTTATGCAACATTTTATTTTATAATTTCGGTTCAGAAGGATTTAGAGACTCTTGAGAGGGCTGCAATTAAAAATTAAAGGACCGCAATTTACCTGCGTGACCCTAAGTACTATATTAATCTACAGCATGTTTAGAAGTTAGGAACTCAGCGCTACAGACTACCTACAAAATGACATCGACGCCTACTATAAAAAAAATGTCTTCAGTTTTTTTGAGGATGTATTCAGGATATGATAATATGTTAACTATCTCTTCTTCTGCTTATAGAGTTTTTGGTTCGCTCACAAATGCAAGTGTGAAGAACCATGCGCCTCCATATTCTATAATATGTTCCTCAGACCTCAGGTCTAAAACCTTATGAAAATGGCGCCAATTCTCTTCCCTAAAATATGGAATCTGACATTTCAATTATCAATATACTGTTCAGGTATTACATCATAATATATTAATAAACTACCATTAGTATACTTATATGACAAACACGAATATTATAAATTTGATTAGGCTATAACTTTATCTAAATAAATTAAAAAAATACATTACAATATTAAAATTAATTATTTAGAATCAATTTTACGTAACATGTCAACAATATCACAGATTAAAAAAGATTCATTTATATACATTTCGTGTGGATGCTAGCCAACGTTAGGCCGATGATGGCCACAATGCCAATTGGCTATGATCTGGCAGCCAATATCGGGCCAATGAAGGCTAGGATCGTGTTGGTTAAGCATCGGCAGTAAGCATTGGGCCAATGCCTCTTAGCACCGGGAAGCTATCGCTCGTTGCTGCCACTGTTGAACCAATGGTACCCGTAGTTGGGCCAACCATGCAATGTTTCTTGGGTGAGTGGTTCTAGTCGAAATGACGTCACTGTAAACGGCACTCAAAAGTAATATAATTGGATCTACACTTCTTCTATTTAATGTTCTGTGGTCTGAACTGTGTGAATTTTCTATGGCGTTAATTCACCGTAAACTTGCAATTTGAATGAATAGTGTAAAATTGCATTTTATGACCTTTATAACGTGACTGAGTATATAAAATATGGTCTACATTAAGTGAGTCTATTAGCCATTATTATTTGACAGTTTCCTTGAAAGACCCTGTACTATATACTAAGGTTTCAGAAGCCAGACAATAGAGCATACAATAGAACAAATATTAAATGTAATCACCTAATAGGTGAAGGCGCATGAGATCTATAGTAATCCATGAAAATATTACTTCTTCGAAATACTTATACCAGAAAGATATTCTCAAACCTTCTACCGCTTGGATAGTTTTTCTCTGCTTTGAGAGATAAATAGCTAAGGTGAGTGAGTCTCTACTAGGTATATATTAGGTTCTAACGTGAAATATTTCATTAGTATAGTTGTTAGTTCTTTATTTAATTTGCTTGGAACATTAGTGGGTAAAATCTATTAGAGAATATTTTTTATTAATTTTTAGTGTATATAAAATTTAACTGAAATCTGTTCCTCGAGTGAATGTGATTAATTTTGATCATTCTATTACTTTACTGACTTTTTAAATGAGTTCAGATTGTACCTTTTATTCGGTGTTACCAGCGTAAGCTATAATAGATTATTCCAAATTAGATAACCTATTTAATTACCATTTAAAACTAATTGTGGTAAATTAAAATAAATAATTACCAATCTGATCAAATGAATCCCTTATCAAGATACTTTAATGATTAACGGGTACCTTAAATAAAATGAAATTCCAATAAATTACGTATTTGCGTGTTTTAAACTCTATTCTCATGGTTAATTTCAAATTAATTGTGAAAGATACTGAAGTCTATTAAAGGTTTATCACAATTTGCTAATTTAAATTTTAATAATTTCAGATTTTATATTTCCTTATTCCATATGTAGTTCCACTAAACTGTAAATGTTATTTTTTCTTCACGCATTATCAATATAACCAGTTTCATATTAGCCTATCTTGCTTTATACATAAATATAAACTTCGCCAGGATTTGTAAGCGACAGAGTTTTAATTATTTTAGCTTAATTGTTAGCTGTACTATTAAAATGAGTATTTTTTTTAAATTCTATTGTCCGAATATTTATTCAAATTTTAAATTTAAGTTAATTTTAGGTGTACTACCTAGCTATTCTGTTCATATCTAAGTTCGGTATGTTATAGATTTTTAATAACATGTTTTACCTTGTAACCAATACCCTTTTTTAATTTCATAAGTTCCCCTTTCTAGACAACGTAAAATCATCTTTTCGATGCAAATATTCAATTTCATTGGATTCAGCTTTTTATGCAGTTGTATCAAAGTTTAAGTTTAAAACTTGATATGCTAGTACTTCGTTATCTCATAGACTTTATTTTCATTTCAGGATTCAAGATGTCCAACGAAATCTCTATCCAGCATTGCAAAGAAGGTTGTAGAAAATTTGGTAGTACTTCGTACCAGAAAATGCTCAGGAATGATTGTTTCGAAGATTGCGAAGCTCTGGGATTTCTAGGAAACTTGCAGCTAACTGCCTTTTCGGACGATGAGGGCTTAGAAATTTGTCGTCCCAAGGTGAAAGAAGTAGTAGACTCGTATGTTTCAAGACGAAGATCAGATTCTTCTTCTATAGAACAAGAAAATCGTCCGTCGTCAAGTTTAGGCTCTAGAAAAGTGCCTAGAGAACCGGATAGTCCTAGTTTCAATAAGCGTCGTTTATCTCATGATGATAGAATTATCTACTCTCCAGACAGAGGTTTGGAAAATCTGCAGTCTTCAAGCGCCGGTTTAGGTAGATCAGAAGTTGGTAGTTCAACGTCTGACCACGTGATGGTGGGCTCTGAAGTTCCCAGTTTAGATGCTTCGAGGCAACCGTCTTGTAGTTTAGATGCTTCGAGGCAACCGTCTTGTAGTTTAGATGCTTCGAGGCAACCGTCTTGTAGTTTAGATGCTTCGAGGCAACCGTCTTGTAGTTTAGATGCTTCGAGGCAACCGTCTTGTAGTTTAGATGCTTTGAGGCAACCGTCTTGTAGTTTAGATGCTTTGAGGCAACCGTCTTGTAGTTTAGATGCTTCGAGGCAACCGTCTTGTAGTTTAGATGCTTCGAGGCAACCGTCTTGTAGTTTAGATGCTTCGAGGCAACCGTCTTGTAGTTTAGATGCTTCGAGGCAACCGTCTTCTGGTTTAGATGCTTCGAGGCAACCGTCTTCTAGTTTAGATGCTTCGAGGCAACCGTCTTCTAGTTTAGATGCTTCGAGGCAACCGTCTTCTAGTTTAGATGCTTCGAGGCAACCGTCTTCTAGTTTAGATGCTTCGAGGCAACCGTCTTCTAGTTTAGATGCTTCGAGGCAACCGTCTTCTAGTTTAGATGCTTCGAGGCAACCGTCTTCTAGTTTAGATGCTTCGAGGCAACCGTCTTCTAGTTTAGATGCTTCGAGGCAACCGTCTTCTAGTTTAGATGCTTCGAGCCAATCGTCTTCTAGTTTAGATGCTTCGAGCCAATCGTCTTCTAGTTTAGATGCTTCGAGCCAATCGTCTTCTAGTTTAGATGCTTCGAGCCAATCGTCTTCTAGTTTAGATGCTTCGAGCCAATCGTCTTCTAGTTTAGATGCTTCGAGCCAATCGTCTTCTAGTTTAGATGCTAAGAGCAAACCATCAACTAGTACTGGTACTAGGCGCCAACAGTCTTCTGGATTAGATGCTACGAGCAAACCATCTACTGGTACTAGGCGCCAACAGTCTTCTGGATTAGATGCTACGAGCAAACCATCTACTGGTACTAGGCGCCAACAGTCTTCTGGATTAGATGCTACGAGCAAACCATCTACTGGTACTAGGCGCCAACAGTCTTCTGGATTAGATGCTACGAGCAAACCATCAACTAGTACTAGGCGCCAACAGTCTTCTGGATTAGATGCTACGAGCAAACCATCAACTAGTACTGGTACTAGGCGCCAACAGTCTTCTGGATTAGATGCTACGAGCAAACCATCAACTAGTACTGGTACTAGGCGCCAACAGTCTTCTGGATTAGATGCTACGAGCCAACCATCAACTAGTACTGGTACTAGGCGCCAACAGTCTTCTAGTTTTGATGCTAAGAGCCAACCATCAACTAGTACTGGTACTAGGCGCCAACAGTCTTCTAGTTTTGATGCTACGAGCCAACCATCAACTAGTACTGGTACTAGGCGCCAACAGTCTTCTAGTTTTGATGCTACGAGCCAACCATCAACTAGTACTGGTACTATGCGCCAGCAATCTTGTACCCAAATTACTGTATCTGAGGATGTAGAACAAAATGTCGGTGGTTCGCTCACAAAGCCTGAGGGATGGTCACCGAATAAATCTATTCTAAGACGCCTTTTATTGAAAGAATCTTCAGTGAAATTCGGAAACTCCCAATCTCCCATTAAAAGCCCGACTGAGCTTTTGCGTGACATGGGCCGCATCATGGATTTGTTTCACAGAAACCCAATCCGGTATGATTCGCATGGTAGCTCTCCCGCTAGTGATTGTGATTTGGAGCATTCTCCGTCGCCTACCGTTCGTGATTTGGAGCATTCTCCATCGCCTACCGTTCGTGATTTGGAGCGTTCTCCGTCGCCTACCGTTCGTGATTTGGAGCGTTCTCCGTCGCCTACCGTTCGTGATTTGGAGCGTTCTCCGTCGCCTACCGTTCGTGATTTGGAGCGTTCTCCGTCGCCTACCGTTCGTGATTTGGAGCGTTCTCCGTCGCCTACCGTTCGTGATTTGGAGCGTTCTCCGTCGCCTACCGTTCGTGATTTGGAGCGTTCTCCGTCGCCTACCGTTCGTGATTTGGAGCGTTCTCCGTCGCCTACCGCTTTTGATTTGGAGCGTTCTCCGTCGCCTACCGCTTTTGATTTGGAGCGTTCTCCGTCGCCTACCGCTTTTGATTATTTTCAGCGTTATCAGTCTCCTACCGCTCGTGACTGCTCTTCTAATTGTTCTATATCTCCTAAAAAATATTCACTTGAAGATTTGGACCAGAATCAATCCACTAAATGCCAGCGTGAATCAACTATGCACCCTTCATCTAGCCTTCTTGATTCTGGGAGATGTTCAGTTAACAGGTTTGGTATTGGAAACTATGAAAATTATTCATGTGATTACCATACTGAAGTGATGTCTCAAAGATCAGCACCTCTGTCTACTACTAGTACTACTACTACAACTACTTCAGTCAGAGTTAAATTTGGTGGAAGTTACGATCAGAATCTCTTATTAGACTGCAGTTTTCAATCATCCTCGAGTGAGGATTCATTCTCTGACTCTGAAAGTTTTTTCATGAAGCATTAATATTTATTTCAGTCTTTTTCTCTTTATGATTTTAAATTGTATTTTTCACATTTTTTGAAATGGAGTCAATGTTCTGATGTTCCAGATATAGTGTCAATACTAATATTTTAATGTCTAATAATAAAGTTGTTTAAATTTTTTTGGTTAATCTTTAATAACTCCTTTTAGTTCCTTTAATTATGGAACTGTACTGCTGGTAGCCTCTTTTTTGATAAGGGCTTAGCTTTCTAATTGTGTTGTAAGGAAGGTTAATATTAGGTTACTTCCATTATTTTAAGTCTGTGTAACTAATTCTATGTTCCTAAACCAATATATTGTGCTTATAGCAAGCAGACTTATAATAACTGAATTCTAAAGTTATGGAATTTTATTAGTTTGGAATTTTTCCCTAAAGAATTATTCTTTCTGCTTTTTAGCAATAACGCTTATTTTTTGAGCATACACTTGAGCTCTGAAACATGCTATTAAAGCTACATTGCTTGTATTTATATTTAGGTTAGTTAGTTTACTTTTTTCGCCATTTTCTTTGTATGTACTTTGAAAAAGTATAGGTACATTGTTTGGTAGGACTACATAAAAATATTGATATTAAATACCTAAATTGTCTTTTATGAAATATTTATATGTAGGAATAGAACTCTTGGAGTTGAAAACTTCATATTAAATAAAACAATTATTCAGTTATTTATTTTTAAATATTTCTAGGTACCAAAGGGAAACTTTTAATTTGTATTACCTTGGTAAAGTATATGCTGCCACCTTCTAGTGCCGATTCAAACTCAGACTTGGATTTGCCTCCTTCAGGAGCTACTCTCAGATCCATTAGGGCCGTCAAGAGTTGCTCAGGCTACTTTCGTCCAAATGGAAATCTGTTTTCATTTACATAATTGCCCAGGAGTCTTTTCTTGCAATTTACAGCACTTAGAGGAGGGTGACCTCTGATCTGCCATGGTACTGAGGATGCGATTTCGGGTACTTTTGGACACTTCCGTCATTCCTGCCGCATCAAAAATTTCATTGCTTGTGCAGTGTGGGTTCTGATACAGATATCTTTTGATTTTTCTCAAATCTCTGTTATTTGTGACCTTTGGTCGACATTGCTTGTGAGATTTCAGTTCCACTTTACCCTCATTGACAAACCTCTTCACTGTACGATGATCTCGTTTGATTATTCTGTATATTTCCAATGTGTACTTTTCATCCTTTAGCAGCTTTACCATTTTAGCCCTTTCATTTTTTCATTTAATGTTAGCATCTTCCCTTTAACCATATTTGAATAATTTGTAAAAAGTGCAAAAACTTTTGGCTCTCCTTAAAATAACAAAATTCTGAAAAAAGGAGTATAATTAGTAGGGTTGTGACAATATTCTTTTTGAAATATGCTTTTAGGCTTTATGCTTTAAGCTTGTTAAATATGCTTTTATGCTTTATATATATGCTTTTATGCTTTGAATATATGCTTTTTATGCTAAAAAAAATATGCTTTTATGCTCAAAATATGCTTTTTATGCGTTCAGGTTAGCTTTATATGCTCAATAATAGGCGTTCAGGTTAGCTTTCTTTGAAATAAGGCTAATTGTAATGGAGAGTTTTCATTGATGGTATATTTATATAGAAGGCAGGGTAGGAAACAATGTCAAATTGAGACAGTTCAGTCCATAGTAAATAAATAGAAAAGTATACTAAGTTTCGAATTAATTGACGGTGAACTTGATCCATTCTTCAGAAACGATGTAAACAAATGGCGTCGCATACAGTACTCTCATGTATTATAAGTATTATAAGGTGAATATTTTAAGTGAATAGAGTGTAAAACGTGATAAAAACAATTTTATGTAAGTTAATTTCCATGAAAATGCACGTTTAACTGAATAGTAGAACATTTTTTATTTAAAAACAAAATGGAAAATACTTTGTATGACGTCACTCGGAGTATTTTTTGATGTTCCAATATTGTACTTGGTATACTTCTCTATTTCTTTACTATGGTTCAGTCTGTATTAGGTAACCAAAATAATAAATAGTGAACAGTTTAAGAAAATAACTTGCACAATAAAGAAATCTAGCATTTGTTACATTTAATGATCATAGCTGTTTTTAAATTCTCGAAAATAATTCTACGTCTGTTATCTGCTATAATTTGTAGTCTCGACTCATTCGAATTTAAAAGGTTCGTCTGGGAATAAAAAATATGGTACCGAAACGTCCTAGCTCTGTTTACAATGGGGACGTGTCATTAGTCCGACAGTTACATCTTTCTGTGTTATTTCCCGTTTTATTTTTTGATTAAAATAAAAAATATTACATAAATTTATATTATAGATAGGTATATCAATTTAAATAAAATAATATTTACCTTTATTTTTTTTACGTTGGTTATATTCCTCTCTTATTTTACTGTATTTCTAATATTAGCTAATTTGTATGATGCATTTCCTCATTCGATATAATGGAGATTGTTGTATTCGCTAGTTTGTTGTACTGCACACTTCATGATTTTTTTAATGACCTGGTAGGGGGGTTAGGGGGGTAGCACGTCCCATCCCCCGATATACATATATTTTGATGTTCAATCAGAAATAAACTGCAAAAGTGTAGAACTAATGGAGGGTCGCACCAATGAATAGTAACCGTTTACAATAGGTAAAGCGTAACACAAAATGGCAGCTCCTATTGCGTACTCCTTATTGAAATTATTACTATTAATTATCGCCTTACAGGTTCCAATGATTCAATAAGGTAATTTCCTCACCTAGTATTTTAAACATAAAATTTCTTAAATTATTCATTCAAACAATAAAAATTAGTTTGTATTTCATTTGCAGTCACTTGGACTATTTGATTAGATAAAAGCATATTTTGAGAATATTCTTTATTTCAAAAAATATGCTTTATAGCTAAAAAGCATAAAGAATAATTTTTTAAGCCAAAAGAATATTGTCACAACCCTTAATAATTAGTTAAGAAAAACTGTACAAATACATAACTAATTGTAAAACACTGACCCAACAGTAGAAAATGACGTGATACGAAAATTAAGTATTTTATATTAGTTTTACATTATTTTGTGAAACTGCAGTAACAATTCTTAAATTGCAAAATTATAGATTGTGGTGTTATATAGAGTAGGATATTGAATAAGTCAGAAATTTTATGAACATTATAATTTTCAATTCAATTGTTACGTATGTGGCTTTATCTAAAATGGAACAAATCATTCTGTTCAATTTTGAAAACAAATAAATACCATATTTAAAATAATATCATTTTTATCGTAAAATTCATCTTATGGAATCCACATTGGAAATCTTTATATGTGGCGTACCATGTTTCATAATGTGACCTCTTTTGTTAATGTATCAACGATAAATTTATTTTTTATGTCTTATATTATTATAAGTGATTATTTCAAATTCAAGAAGTTTCCACACGACTTCTAATCCATACTATGAAACATTGCTGGATTAGAGTCATACACGCAGAAATAAATGATAATGAGTGGTGAAGCGAACAGAAGATTCTGTGTCATCTGTCTCGAAATAGTTTCTATCGCTTAAACTTATGATAACCAATAAAAAAACCTATTTTCTCTGAAAATGCAGTGATTTCAGACGCACTATTTCAAATTATAAATAAATAATTAATATCTATCTATTATATTATGGTCAAAAAAAATCATATGAAAATTAGACCCCGACCTTTAAAGTTAAAGCTAATTATTATTCAGTATTTTTCAATCATTCAAACCATAGAAATAATCATTCAATCATTAAACTTAAATCGGGGGAGACTCCACTTTAAGTCGTTCAGTTATAAAAACGCGGTCTATACTAAAAGCGGCGTTTTGCCTGTATACTTACTTTAGCGAAATCATGGCAACACTAACTTTAATTAATCACAGGAGACATTAGATTGTTTAATACCACATGGCAAAACCATACCAGCAGCAGGAAGCACATCGAGTGGAGCCATAAAACCTGTCATTATTCTGCTGATTAATAGAGAAAGGAATGGGTTGTGGATGTGAGTGTACCAAAAGTGATGAAATGCCAAGACATTAAGTGTTGTATTAAAAATCTAATACATGGATTTGAAAAAGTGGAAACTATCAAGGGCAAGGTAATTTATAACTTAAGACGTATTCAATGAAATTGCCTGAAATTTGGTGGGACGATTGGTCCTTATCAAGGAATCAGTTTTTCAGAATTGGGGAGATATTAGGTCAAAGGCCAAGGTTATTTACAAATCAAAAAGTATTCAACCAAGTTGCCAGAAAAAAAATTTGGCAGGACGATTGGTCATTTTCCAGGGACCATTTGATTAGATTTTGGGAGCGAACAGATTGGGAGCGATAATTTATAACTCAAGGCACATTATTGGATGATCATGGTCAAGCATTGACAGAATATCTTGTAAATACAACCATCTACCGAAATGTATACTAGGACACTCACAGTACTTGGAAAGTGAACATAACCATATTAAATATATCCCAATCTGATATTAAAAAGGTCTGATTGTTGTTTCAGATGCTAGGGAGAATACACAATAACCGAAAGCCAGTTTAAAAAGATGTTCAAGTTTTGATAGGAAGTGGCTATAAGGATCTTTTCAGTATACCGTGTAATTCAATTCAAATGACACCATACAGACTAAAAAGTTCTTTCCTATAGTCTCTTCCTATATATAAAATTAAACATATTTTTGCAACTCTCATGGGTTTCTGTGTCATATTGGCTACTGTACATTTACCCTGTGTCAACATCCACTTCTTAAACCCCGTTTGTTCACTATTATATAGTCTCTATCAGACCACAAAAAATGTAATACCGTGCTAATCATCGGCCACCCCGAGATAAATTTCTAACTGTACATTTAATTGGAATTTTGGCTCATATGGACAAGTGGCTAGAAAATTAATTCAGTAATACCTAAATTCTGGTGATGAACAAGTTTATGGTTCATGAAATAAGCACCACTAACCAATGGATGAACTCTTCCATCGATATTCAAATTACCAAAAATATAACATGCGCGATCTTTTACAGATATGACAACTTTATGTAACTAGTTCCTAACTATTTCTTATCTATTCCTACCTTGTAAATAACTATCATGCAACTTTTTAACTATTCCTACTATTCTTAGCTGTTTTTTATCCCTCAAGTTTTGAACTTATACGATACTGCTCATTTTAAACATTTAATATTCTCTGTTATTTACTTTGTGATGAGTTTAATTGAATAAATACCAAATGAATACCTGTTCTGCATGCGTGAAATTCAAGCAAATTTACTCGATAACTAATAATGAAGGGATGAGAAATACAAATTAAATCCATTCTCCGAGGCTACAAGTTTATTTACCATTGATGTACAAAATGTTTTCAGTTGTACAGCAGATTGCCTGTGTATTTTGGTCCAATAAGTTGCATAGTTGTTACCTCTTTCCACTGTCCTGGGGGTAAATTGAATCCAAGAGCAGAGTTACTAGGTTAATATCCTTCCAATGAAATGCACCATTCTTCCCCGACTGTTTCATTTATATGCCTTCAATTTGAAAGTCTTATTGGTTAGATGCAGCCCTTTAAATCTACAAAATTGTTTCATATAATATAATTGGTAGATATTTGTTTGCAAGCAGATTATTATTGATTTATATAAACTGTATTGTCATAATAGAGGCTCCCACCTGGAGACAACTACACAGCTGTGTATTTCAATTTGATAAAGTTTGAGCAGAGTTCAGTATCACCATCAATGGAAAACCAAAGAGAACCGTACCACGTTATATTCTGAGTTTCTTTGACAGCACTAAAATACACAACTGACGAGGCATGTGCATACATTTTAAAGAAAAGATTCGGTGACTAAATAAGATCAAAGGCTGACATCAGGAGATCGCAATGGACTTAAAGACAAATAACTCAAAGCAATGTGAAGCCATGTACGAAAAAGCAAAGAAATTTATCACAGATAATTAACTCCAATTTTACACAGCGTTTAATAGAAATGTGATCCGCTGTTATAAATTGACTCAATGCTGCAATTAAAATGTTTGAAGTTTGTTTTATAGTATAGGTCGTATATAAAATCGTCCAATATTTGTACAAAATGACACCCTAATCCAAATTTTTAACCAATTGAAATTAGTGAATAAATTAGTTATCTGATCTCTACAAACATTTCTAATTTCTGCAGATACACTACATATGAAATAGCACTTAAACAAGTAACTATCATAGGATTACTATATTTCTATATCTATTCCGCTTTTTATTCCACAAATGAAATTGAATCTCTAATGGGGTAGATATTGCTGACACTTTATAAAAATTTACGGAGAATTTAATATAAGCGTTATTTTATCCAGTCTTCGTGAGACTGAAATAAAAAAGAATGCCCTCCCGATAGTTAGTACTCGCCAGGAAAGTAATATCTTCCATTTAATAATAAAAAGTACAATGAATTCTGTATTTTTGATAGGTGGAGTAGCAATATTGAGGGAATGTAATATTACTGTACAGAACCTTGATATTGATTGTTTGTTCTTCTTTATTCATTTAAACTTTTTCAGTTTTTTTTATTTGATCTTAAACGATGGAGATTCTTAATAGTCATTTCATTACAGGTTGGAATTCATATTCCAATTCTATACACATTAATGTATATGTATGTAGCTTTTGATTGATGAAGACCTCCCTCCCAAGAGCTGTCTAGAGAGGTGTAAGAGACTAGTGGAGGAATATGATGTGAATGCTGAGAACTTGATGATGGAAACGACAACTAGCATCCCTCCCTGGACAAGAGAATGTTTATTATTCTGCTCGGATATATACCAATACAAAAAGCAAAGAAACACTGCCCTCGAAATGAAGAACCACTTTAATGACCATTTAATAGAACATGCTGAACATAGAAATATTTACACTAATGGATCCAAATTAGAAAACGCAGATGGATACTCCTACTCAATAGAAAATAATATATCCTCTAAGAGAATTGTATCAAATGCATCCAACTACACTGCAGAACTATATGCAATACTTGATGCAATAACTAATGATAGCAGCCCTCATACAGTAACTACTAATATTATCACCGATTCCAAATCAGCAATACAGGCAATAGAAAAATACTACAACAAAGGCCCACTCATTCTAAAAATACATACAGCAATTCACAACTGCAACGGAAACATCAACTTATGCTGGGTACCCAGCCACTGTGGTATCTCTGGCAACGAAGTTGTAGACGACGCCGCAAGAACTGCCGCTAGTGAACAGAATGCAGAAGATATCCTAATACCAAGATATGACATAAAAACACTGATTAAAGCAGAATCCTTCCGGAGATGGAGAACGCAATGGCAAGCTATCCCTGAAGACAACAATAAACTCAGAAAAATCCAAACCGACATATCGCCCCTTCGAAACAGTCACTTTGAAGACAGACTATGGGAGAGGGTTGTGTGCCGCATTAGAATAGGTCACACAGCCCTAACCCATGGCCTCTTGATTTCAAATGACCCTCCCACAGAGTGTCAACCTGTCACGTACAACTTACTGTCTACCACATCCTAATAGACTGTCCATACTATTCCATAGCCCGACAAGCCCTCCAAAATTGCCCATTCAAAGAATTACTATGCCTCTATACATCAAAATTCGACAGATTATACCAATTCATAATGCAATCTGAATTAATGTACCATATTTAACATTCATATATGAAACTATTTTTTTTCTTGCTAGTGATTAACGAATGAATCGCCTCTGTAGCGGCCGTTGTTGTAAAACGCCAATAGATAATAATAATAATGTATGTAGCTTCTTCCAATTGTATGTATAGTATTTGTTCAAAGACTGATTTTCATCAATTGAAAGTTTCTTGCCATTTTTTTCTCCGTTCAGAGAGTTTTAACTTATGGTTGTATCTTGAGGACATTTATTCCAGTGGAAATCTATTTGTTCAACATACAAGGGAAGTTTGCTAATAAAACGATTCATGCATGGATTGTTTTTAATCTTTTCAGGATGAAAGAAATGTTATGACTCTGTCTCATTTATTTAATTTGACTTATGCTGTAAGTTTATTCCAAAAATCAATTCAAAAGAATAATTCCATTATTTTCGAATGAAGACTTGTAAATTAATTTGCAAATAACTTCCCATCACTCTCAACTTTCTGAGAGACTCTGATATTTTCCACCGGATTTTACAGATCGATGAAGGAAGTTAAAGAAGGTACTTCGCAACCACATTAAAGTTAGAGAAAAAGTTAGTGGCACACATTATATGGTGGCTATCTTGGGAGGGACGAATGGGGGTAAATATGACATCTTCGCTCATATTTGAAAACTTTAATAGAATTTGATGCTAATGGAAGTTACGAATTATCGGTCGGTTTCACATCTTCGGTCATATAAGATAGTATGACGATATAATATAACTATATAAAAATAACAGTTTAAATAATTATTATTATATCGTTTTTTATGATATGACCGAAGATGTGAAACCGACCGATAATTCGTAACTTACCTTAACATCAAATTATATTAAAGTTTTCAATTGAATGAGCCACTATCAACTGAAAATAGCAAGTAAATCGACAGCACAAGACAAGAGTGCATCTTATTGCTCTCTTCTCTTGCTTAGATGCTAGAGTTAATCTGTGAGTTAAATAGATTCAAAGCACATCGTACCTACTATATAATAAGGAGAGAATTCTCATTAGTGCTCTCTCGCTTTCTAATGAAAGAATCCTGAGAGTCTGGATTATATTAGTTCTCAAGGCAGATATTACGTATTACATTTCCATACTCAGCAGTTTGTGTCATCTATTTCACCCCATGAAAAAATGGAACAAAGTTAATCAATAGAAATTAAAGTTTTCTTTTCTTCATATTCATTCGTGGGAATTAAATAACTATATTTCCAGCATCACTCTCTACCATCACTCTCTACCATCACTCTCTATCATCACTCTCCACCATCACTCTCCACCATCACTCTCCACCATCACTCTCTACCATCACTCTCTACCATCACTCTCTACCATCACTCTCCACCATCACTCTCCACCATCACTCTCCACCATCACTCTCTATCATCACTCTCTATCATCACTCTCCACCATCACTCTCTACCATCACTCTCTATCATCAATCTTTATTTTTTAACGCTACTTGCAGTTTTAGAGGATAGCGCTAGGGTTATGCTCTTCAACTACGAGGTCTTAGATTTTGTGTTAGGTAGACTCGTAGGATTCATTTACTATCACCTCTTCATTTTCCTCTTCCATCCGTGAGTGCAGCCGCCGGTGCTTAATTGCATCCCTTTTCGTCACATTCCTTGGTAAGTGACTTTATTCACAGAGTAGCTTTTCTGCATCCATGATTATTATCACTGAATGGTTTAAAGTGATTTTGTTCATGGAGCCACTTTTCTTTCTGACTGTTTCTTCAAGTCCCTTGTACGTACGTGCTTCATTTCTTCTTGAAGTCAGCGATATAGTATAATAGGCGTGATCTTTTAAATCAATAATAAATGGCATTATAAATTTTAAATATATATTCCAATTTCAAACAATTTACTATAAAGTTTACTGAAATTGTTCGATAATTTTTCCAGAGGATATTTCTATTCTTGTGTAGAATTGACACCAACACTTGATCCAGTAAATAGAGGCATTTTACCTCTGAATTACTCCCCTGGGGCTCCTTCTCCCAAACTTATTTGTTCAATGAGGCGATAGGAACAGAGAGCTGCTGTGAAATAAAAAAATGTGATGAGAAATACAATAATTTTTATATATTAATTAATATGCTTAATAATACTACGAATGCATTTAAATGAAATTATTGTCTGTTAATAACTTGGAATCTAAAATTTGAAGCGTTTGGTTTATTAAAGTATTTGTCGATGGAATAAAAAAGTTATTTTAAAAATGTAGTAAATTTTAAGACTCACAAAACTTCTTCGTAAGATGATATCGAGTCTCAACTGCTAATATTATTATTAGATACACAATTCAGTTATCACTATTTTGTATCAAAACACAATTTCACACTTTTAGTTATATGGTTTAATGATTTGAAACAACTTTCTACATCAATAACTTTAAATATTATTTCAAATCTATTGATAAGAAATGCAAGGAAGTTCCTTATTTCCCTATATATTCTTTGCAATGTTACCATAACATTTCCCCTGGGAAGAGCGAGAGAATGAAGCAATTTACTGTCTTCGTTTCTGTCTTTATGTGGTACTGTTCCATCACATGCCTTCAGTTTCCAAGACTATATCGCAACAGTACATTCTTTTCAAAATTATTTCAGAGGCTTTTTATCCAGCGAGAATAACCAACATAATATATATAACTTTATTTCAAATAAAATTGTGAATTGAGGTTTGGTTCGAATCGCTTCTTTTATCTTTCAAGTCGGACTCTATTTTGCTAAAATCCGCGATTATTCCTCATATTGTGAGGAATTTAAGCCATTACTTTTTAGCAGCTCCGTGAGGATGATCTCATGTTTTTATCTCTCACTAATGGTCTGTCCGTATGAGGTTAGAGTACATCATAAGACAAGAAATGAGTTGCGGCACAGTTATATTTGAACAGAAAAAAAAACTTTATAGTTGTAACTCTCAGCAAAAAGCTTTAAGTTTAACGTTAAATTTTATTTACTTACATAGTTCTTCTTTAACTCTTTTCGTTCACTAAATCGGTTTTGATCCTCAATTTGAGTGACCAAATTTAATCACTGAAACCATGAAGGATTAATCTATCTCATAATATTTAATGCCCACTGCTATTTTGAACACATTAACAAACTCATTACAAAAATATGAAAAGTGAATCTGATAAATAAGAATTGAATAAAAGGTTTTACTCGAATAAATAAAATTCTAGGTTGTAATTAAAGGTACGTTTTGCGTGCAGCAATTTTTGCGATTATGACTCAGCGATCGTCGCCCAGCAATTATCGCTCAGCAGTATTTCAATGCTATTACTATGGGTCTGTTTAACAAGTACGTTTTGCATACAGCGATTGTTGCGGTCATCGCTCAGTGATGATCGTCCAGTAATAGGAATACATTGAATTATAGCTCGGTGGTAATTGCTCGTTGCAAAGCAGCTCCATAGGAATAGCATTGAACTATTGTTCAGCGATAGTCACTAGGCATGATAACAATTAACAATCGCTGCATGCAAAACATACTATTGTTGGGCGATCATCGTTGAGAGATGATTGCAACAATCGCTGCATGCAAAACGTAGCATTAATATATACAAATATACAAATTTATTTACATATGTATATCTATTGAATTCCATTCAACTGTAGCCATGAAAGTGCGGTAGATAAATCAGAATAAATAGTTTTACCATTTCCATTGGTATATAATTTAATTATTTTATTACTTTGTGTGCTCTATAGTTATAAAATATGAATTTACCCAAACTCGATTTATAAAAATAGGATTTCTGAGATAGAAATACGTATTTTTGTTGCAGTTTAGATTCTCTCGAACGAAGGATATTTTCCAGTTTTGAAATATCGAAATTGAACCAATACACTATTTTCTGCAATGTACTAGAATGAATTCCTTTCATTTATTTCTCCGATGAAAAGGCAGACTTTTATTCAAATGCACTGCAATTTGCAATTGACGTGCACGTTTGTTTACTTTGACTTCAGTCAACATATAGGAACTTCAGAAACATATAGTACACATACCTATACTAACTTATTCTAGTAAAAATAGACTGGAATTATGTACTAACATTTCTTCTCAATATAGGCTCCTTTTCTACAGCTTATTCGTCTATTCAGAAAACATTCTAATTGTAATATACTGTATATGCTTATATTTCTAGGTATTATAACCTCCCTATACCGGCCAAAAGAAAGAGCAAGGAGTGTTTGAATTTCGAATATGAGATTGGCTTTAATAAGCTCTCCCTCAAGATAAGAAAGGCTTACCCTATAATAATGTCAGGAAAATTAATCTCCGTCAACATGTACTAAAGAGTAAAGGCTATAGTAACATGTACTGCTGAAAGAGTAAAGGCTATACTAACATGTACTGCTGAAAGAGTAAAGGCTATAGTAACATGTACTGCTGAAATAGTAAAGGCTATAGTAACATGTACTGCTGAAAGAGTAAAGGCTATAGTAACATGTACTGCTGAAAGAGTAAAGGCTATAGTAACATGTACTGCTGAAATAGTAAAGGCTATAGTAACATGTACTGCTGAAAGAGTAAAGGCTTTAGTAACATGTACTGCTGAAATAGTAAAGGCTATAGTAACATGTACTGCTGAAATAGTAAAGGCTATAGTAACATGTACTGCTGAAAGAGTAAAGGCTATAGTAACATGTACTGCTGAAATAGTAAAGGCTATAGTAACATGTAATGCTGAAAGAGTAAAGGCTATAGTAACATGTACTGCTGAAATAGTAAAGGCTATAGTAACATGTACTGCTGAAAGAGTAAAGGCTATAGTAACATGTAATGCTGAAAGAGTAAAGGCTATAGTAACATGTACTGCTGAAAGAGTAAAGGCTATACTAACATGTACTGCTGAAAGAGTAAAGGCTATACTAACATGTACTGCTGAAAGAGTAAAGGCTATACTAACATGTACTGCTGAAAGAGTAAAGGCTATTATATAGTAACATGTACTGCTGTTATGTATCTTAACAATTTAATGTTATTGAAACTTTTGCAGAATATATATTTAAAATTGTTATTCTAATACTATAACACCATAATCAAGGAACATATCTATTTACAATTAACTAAATCACTTCTTGATTAATTTGTTAGCAGGCATTAAGAACATTCAGGTGAAAGGATAGGGTACTATCTTTATTGGTCTATCAAGAGTTTTTCAAAGTGTTTCGTATCTTTTATAGATCTTCCCAGAAGCTTTCAAATCACTGTTTAATCAGACAAAAGTGACCTTTTTACACTCTGAAGGTACAAAGCTCACTCCGTTTAGATAAGCATTTCACCATTTGATAATAGGCAGTTGATATCCTCTGGAAACCTTAATTCACGAGAGAAATCTCCTGGAGAGAGAGGCATTACATTCGGATTTTATTTCTAAATTGTTAGGTAAAATTCAATGGAAAATACGGTAGCTTCATTTTAAGGTTTATTTCTTTATCAGATGAGATAAATTGATAAAATTTAAAAAGATGTTTCATTTTCATTTTCTTATGATTATGCAATATTGATGCATTAGTGATATTGATTAAGTATAGCTTGCTAAGAATTTTGTTCTGCTTTGTTTCTAATTTGTATATAACTGTGGATACTTTTGTCGTAATTATTACTTAAATTCAAGATTAATTGATTATATATATTTTTATGCACATCTTAGTTTAATTAATCGAACATTCAAATCTCACAGCAAATTATGAGTCTAGAACATACTACTACTTCTCATGTCAAATTATTCCAAATATATTCCAACAATCAAACTCATTTACTTGTTAGCATGGTAAATAATTAATGCCGATCGGTCATTCAACTATGCAGTTGAGTAGGAATTAACTGGAGATAAATAATCAATATATTTTAATTTACTATTCATTATTACTTCTTTAAAGGAAATTGTCAAATTCTTCAATTTAATTGACATCATTAGAATTCATTATCGTACAAAATAACAAGGACAGTGAAACAAAAATAAATTAGCTTAGAAGTGTTCTAAATAAAAATAATCAGACAAAAGGTTTAATGTCCTGAATAAACATTAGTTTATAATTCAATTGAAAAATGACCTGCCTCTGAAGGAGTTGAAAAAATTAATTTAAAAAAGGAGGTCGAACATTTAGGAATTGTAGATTTACCTTTCCACAGGTAAATACAAGGAGGGGCTGAATTATACTCTGCAATCAAAAGTGAAGATGTTTGTTTAATTGGATGCGACAGAGACCTATTCAAAATCACAGTACAGGGTGACAACACTGATCGTTGAATTCTGCAAACTCGTCAAATTTCTGCTTTTCGAAATAGGAAGCTGTTTTGTAATAAGATTCAGCGGCTGGTGCTGCCTCGTATGCTTATCTTCTTCTACGGTTCTGACTCTGTCGTACAAGATACAATCTTGCCATCGAGACACTGCTACTGACGTGGAATTGCACGACTGGGTCACTATTCCAAGGTCATATTTCCTCCTCTAGACTAGGTGGAGATTTTCATCGACTAAATCTTAAGATGGTTGGCTACCGAGGCTAGAGTAAGATGAACAATTAACCCTGTCTTGAACCTGAGCTTCTCAAACTTGACTTACTAACTCTTCTAATCAACTGACTTTTAAATAAAGAGTGAAATAACCCTCAGTTAAATAGAAGAGATATTTCATAATCTCCTTTATCCACCTGTAAGATACCTCCTCCTCTCATTTAAAAATTCTATTGATCCTCTAACCACATGTGAGCTGTATCCAATGAGAGCAACTATCAACATTATCTGCGGACTGCCAAAAACCATTGAACAAAAATATAATAAGAAAATTACAATGTTCCATATTTTAAAGTTACAAAATTATTGCTTTAACTTCAAATAACTATTAAATCTGAAAATTTGTATACCAATAATTATACACAATACTCGCTTATTGCTGTAAACATTACAATCTATAACTAACTTACTAACTGTAAAGTAACTACAAGAATGGTGGAAGCATTTCTGTCGGCTGTTCATTACACAGTAGCTGCTAGTTTCAATCAGGAGGTCATATGAGGGCCAGAGGCCTTATTTGATGTCCCAATTGCATTGTTAGGGTCTCTAATTGGAGAGATTATTTTTGAATGTCTATTGAATCTGGCAGCAAATTGGAAACACTTTTTGTTCATTCAGAACACATATGAAATGGCTATTTGAAAGGTGCTTGTTGATTATTTTATCAAAATAAAACTATGTAATTGAGTGGGAGGCCAGTTAACTATTGTGCAAATTATTTGTAGATATATGCATTTTGATGATGAAAGCTGCATCGTATTTTAAGAGATAGATGAAGTCAGTGGGGTTTATATGCACTTGTATCTAAAATTATATTTTAACTTTGATTTATAAATTTAACTACAGTTTTTCCAATCAGTGTGCCATAAATTTGGATCTGGGAAAAAATCCCCTTGGAAAAAACGAAAAATATCTTCCCCGAGGTAAGAATCCCCCTAAATGCAAAGCAAGAAGTCAATTCTAAAAATAAATTATACATAACTACATAATGTCACTATCGAACCAAGCCCCTCCATAACACCACCAACCAGACCACTATCCTAACCTTAGTTCAAGAATTTCTGGGGATGTTTTCCGGAGGGTATTTTTCCGCGGGGGATTTTATCAGAACACCCATACATGTTAACTCGAGATCTTTATAAATAATATACCTACCTACCCTATTATTAGCATAGGGCTATTCTGCTCTAATTTGAGGCGAGGGGGGGGGGGGTCATATTAACAACTGTATTATAATTCTACCCATAACGAAATTACCATGTTCCTGTATTATATAATATGGGGGTGTGGTATGTCTTTAATTTTAGCCTATATTTGGAAGTAGATTTCATTCAAATTCTCATTTAAGAAAGACTGACGGGAGTGATATATGGTGAAATATAGTATATATCACTTTTATTTCCTTTCAGCAAATACATATAAATTATATGTATATTTACGCTCGTCTAAAATTTCCACAAATCATGAAAATATTGCAACAACCATATATCTCACCTATTCCTAATGATGATTAATCATCTTTTTGGCAAAAACCAAGCATTGAAAATAAAGAATAAAGAGTACTCGATCTACCTGCCTTTATTGCCATAATGAAAATATTAAATGAATAGTAAGAAATCACACCCACTGATTTTGTATCCACCACAAAGGCAATATGGGATATATTTTTATCCCTCGTGATTCAGTATATTTTTTTTGTTTTTGATATCTAGGAGGCGAGATAACGTCCATTTTTTGGCCGGAGTTTCAGTTTCGAACTAAAAGAAACGACTTCATTTTATGGCGCGTGAAATTTGGAAACTTTAGAGCGAGGAACACGAAACAGCGAATAAGAAGTTATCGAATAACGTTTATAACACAACTAGTGTATATTATGAGTGTTCGAATGAATTAAAAGAATAACCGGGTTGTTACAATATGCGTTAAACATCATAGATCCTGGAAATATTATAGACGTAATGAATTAAAAACTACACACAGAGAAAGGATTAGTTGAATCAAATCATATTTGATTTGTTTTGACTAAATTTTATGGTTTATCTGTGCGCCTACCTACGTGGTGAGTTGCAGGTACTATTTAATATGAGTTAAATTGACGTTGGTTAAAACAACACATATGTGAGTTGATTATTTTTAATTCCCGATGGTCACAACAACTACCTGAGATAGTCAAAACTGCTCGTGATGGTTGAACCAATTATATGTAATGGTTAAAACAACTACAGAACAAGGTTACATCAACTACTTGTGAATGTTTCTCCAATCACTCCTATGTGTTATACCAACTACTCGTGTAGGTTATACCAACTACTCGTGTAGGTTATACCAACTGCTTGTGTAGGTTATACCAACTACACGTGTAGGTTATACCAACTACTCGTGTAGGTTATACCAACTACTCGTGTAGGTTACATTAACTAAAAAGTATAGTTGATATCATCTACTCATGTAGGTTATATCAACTACTCGGTTAGGTTATATCAACTACTCGTGTTGCTTATATCTACTACTCGTGTAGGTTATACCAACTGCTTGTGTAGGTTAACCAACTATTCGTGTAGGTTATACCAACTACTCGTGTAGGTTATACCAACTACTCGTGTAGGTTACATTAACTACTCGTATAGGTGATATCAACTACTCGTGTAGGTTATATCAACTACTCGGTTAGGTTATATCAACTACTCGTGTTGGTTATATCAACTACTCGTGTAGGTTATATCATCATCTCGTGTTGGTTATATCAACTACTTGTAAACTAAGTAAATGTATATCAACTATTATAGTGTAGGTTGAAATATCGGACTAGTTAGCAGTAGCCAAACTTTTTACAAGACTTTTTCAGTCACTATATTTACTCTATTAAATTATAATCTCGAGTTAGGTCCCGGTATCAATTAGATTAGACTTTTTATTTTCTAGGACCAAATCTAACATGTTCACATCTATTTCCTACTTTTGCTTTTGTGATATGCATACTATTTTAATTTTAAAAAATAATTGATCACCTAGACCTATCCTTGCTTTTTGAAATGTTTTCGATCCTATGAATTGATATATGGTTATCAGTTGTAAATTAATAGATTAGATTAAATAAGTAATCTCATTAGGTCAGTTTATAAATAAGTAGTTAGATGACATAAATAACTTTACGTAGTGATAAATAGGTAGGCTAGATGAATTAATTAACCAGGCTAGATTAAAAAAGTTGATAAATCTTTGATATGCTGCAATTGTACTATAACTTAATGAATAATAAATTAATGATAAAGCCTTTATCTTCTAAACCATATTTTAGTGTAATTCATCTTACTCATAGGCACTGATATTGAAATATGCTAATAGAATTACCAAGGTCAAATTGAAAACGAAATGTAAACATTTAAGTTTTAGATTTATTATTTAGAAGAACAATTTGAATTCTCGTCACTTTCTTTCACGACTGTAGGTTGCCAATTCCTGAAATAAGAGATTCGTATATTAATATATATTGAATAGAAATTCACAGTATCGTTCATATACATTATCAATAACATCACCAACTCTTTTTCCTTTTGTGATGAGATAGCGACAGCTTCGATATTCCTTTCATGTCTGGAATCCCTAAAAGCATATGAAAAAGTAAGAGCTAATCATATTGCAAATACATATTTAAAAATCATCTAATATTTTCAAATACTTACTTTGACCTAGCATAATTGTTCCTGAACCATTCAAAGGAATTGAAGAGGACTCCGATAGTTGATGACGTTGATCTACTTCATCAATTCTTCATCAAGATCTGAAAGTAGATTCAGAAAATATAGAAAACCATATATTAATAAAGAATTCATATAATTGAAACTGATAATTCTTTCATATAGGTAAATTATTTATATAAAATGTTAAACTAATTATAAATCTTCAGATGCAGTATAAATTTAGCTCTAATAAATGCAATGGATTTTTCTAGCTAATCCTCATAATTTTGTTCATTATACACTCATAATGTAGACATTAATTAAATACCAAGAAAGTATAATATATCAAAAGGCTCACCTCTGGTTGGAGTTCTCCCTGCTAAATCCCTGGACGGTGTTCTCCTCCGACTACCTCCCTGGATGGAGTTCTCCCAGTCATAGAAAACTAGGGTCAAGTAGGTAAATTGCGGCACTTTAACTAACTGCGGTCTCTTATCTCAGAAACATTAATAACCATCATGACTTCAAGGCACTCGTGAAATGAATAGAACCTATCATAAATTGAGCTTAAATTATGATGTTCAACAATTCAGTATATAGCTAAACTAATTTCAGAATGATTTTGAGACTCTCTTAATAGGGTCACAATTAGAAATTAAAGAACCGAATTTGGCTGTGTAACCCTACCTATAAGTACACCAACTAGTTTTAAAATATATAGATTATCAGACCACTTTACTTGAGATACTAGGATAAATTCCGAAATATCGGACGGCTCCACATTTTCGGTCGCGTAAGAAAAACTATATTAAATTAACTTTTATTTTAATTAGCTATTAGGTAGCTATATACTACATTTCATACGTGACCGAAAATTTGAAATCGCCTGATAATTTGGAACTTACCCTATTCTGAGGACAGCGCAGTAACTGCCTAGCTTATGTAGAAGGGGTGTAGGTCATAGCCCCCCCCCGGTCATGAGCCCCCCCCCCGGTCAAGAGCCCCCCTAGGTCATAAGCCCCCCCGGTCAAGAACCCCCCCGGTCATGAGCCCCCCCGGTCACGAGCCCCCCTGTTTTTAAATACTTTTTTACCCATACTATTTAATCCTTATTGACACTTTTGTAGTTCATTACTGAATAGACATAAAATATATGTATATCGGGGGGCGTGCCGCCCCCCGAACCCCCCTGCCAGGTCATTGAACAATCATGAAGTGTGCAGTACAACAAACTAGCGGATACAACAAACTACATTAGTAACTCTCAGTTACCTATTTCTATCTAAGTAATTCTTCATTTGTTTATAACTAGGTAAATAAGGATTAAAAAAAAACAGGGAGGGGGGGGGCTCGTGACCGGGAGGGCTCATGACCTAGGGGGGCTCATGATCGGGGGGGCTCTTGACCGTATCCCATGTAGAAGGTATTGACACTGAAAAAAAAACAGCTAGGTAGGTATGATGCTTAAGTTAACATATAATAATCTAGGAAAATTAGTTTGGATATCAGTTTACAAACTGGAAGGCAGTAATCAAAATTTATTATTATAAAAGTTATATACTGATAATCAGCTCTTCAAATAGCTACCAATATAAAGCCACCAAACTATCAATCACCAATATTTTAGAATATTTAGGCAGACATTTATCTATTTATTAATGGAATTAATTAATAATCGATCGGCACCGATAATACTATTTAACGCATATAACGCTATTGTTTGTACTTGAACTAAAATGGTATTGAGGAGCGTTCACATTCAACACGTAACACACTTGAAACAAGATTTGAACTGAAAAGTGTTATGCGAATAAATTAGCTTTGAGGAAAGCATAAGTTGCCACTTACTCATTTGATTGAACTCACATCTAAACTTTAAAAAAAAGTAGCACTAACTCTCATAGTAAGTTAATTTATACACCAGATAAATAAGATTAACAGTCTTTGTGGGTTACATTATCACACCATGTCATAGTTGTTTTAACTCTTACCTAAACTTACAAAAAAGTAGCGCCAACTCTCATAGTAAGTTAATTCATACACTGCAGAATACACTGGATTAACAGTCTTTGTGGGTTACTATAACACACTATGTCATAGTTGTTTTAACTCACACCTAAACTTACAAAAATGTAGCGCCAACTCTCATAGTAAGTTAATTCATACACTGCAGAATACACTGGATTAACAGTCTTTGTGGGTTACTATAACACACTATGTCATAGTTGATTTAACTCGCACCTAAAATTAATAAAGTAGCGTCAACTCTCATAGTAAGTTAATTCATACACCAGATACATTGAAATGACAATCTTTGTGAGTTACTTCAACGCACTATGTCCTAGTTGTTTTAACATATGTTCAAACTCCCAAAATGTAACTCCAACTCTCATAGTAAGTTGATTCAATCTATAAAATGATTTGAATTAACTATGTTTGGTGACACACACGTCATAGTTGTTTTGACACACATGAAAACATGATTATAGTCAAACCAACTCACGTAATAAATTGATTCAAAGCATAAATTGTTGACCCATTAAATATGAGTAAACTTTTTTCTCTGTGTATTGAATCGTTCTACATCAGCGGTATTATACTCGATACTATTTCATTTCGTTTCGTCTACGATATTCTTGAGATTTATGATTTTATCTGCATATTGTCACAACCCTAGTTATTAAAAACAGCAATAACATTACATAATTGGAAACTGCACCTCCTTGAACATAATGTTGGACTGCTGAAATCAACACTTTTTGCTCAATAGCGGTTTGGACAGAATTGTGAAAAAGTTCATTGCAAAAGTATTTGACAATCACTCGTTATATTTATGGAGTAGCGGAGATATAAAATGCCGTAGTAAACAATATTTTTTATTGTAAACATAATAAACAGAATCTATTATTTGAACATACGAAATTAATTCTTGAATTTAGGATAGTTTTTTTTTCTACTGTGGTATAGACACATTGATGTGTTCCAATAGAACAGTTGCTGGGCAGTGGAATTATTGGACACGCGATCTTCATTAATTCTTGCAAAGGCTTCACAGTATTCTACAGATAACTTTTTTTCAAGTCTGAATTGGTGTTATGCACAACAAAAGCTTCTCTTTCGTTGTTTAAAGAGAAGGGGTGCGTCTAATTTTCATATATATATCTCCATATATAACTAGATTATTTCTGCTTAAACCAGTGTATTTTCAGTGAAAATAGGGTTATTGTTAACATAATTAAGTTCAATCGGCAATTCGACTGATAGAGATTTAGTTTAAACGTTTACAAAAGGGTAAGCTTTTATCTTCGTAAATATGCAAAAAGTAAACTACTTTAAGAAATACTTACACAGTAGATTAATAAACAATACCTAGAATTACAAAAGGTTGTACAATCATTAGAATTATACGAGTTCCTCGCCGTTTGCTAATCTCGAGAATGAACTACCGGTTTTTTAAACCCCTATATCCCAATAAGGATGAAAGTGCGTTTATACCTTCATTTTTTATTATGAAATAGAATACTATAATATATGTGTATAGGGGCCGTGCTGTCCTCCAAACCCCCCTGCAAGGTCATTTTTCATTAAACAATCAAAATATATGCTGTACAATAAACTAGCCGATACAACAAACTATATAACGGCCATTTATTTTGAAACTTACATGAAGATTACTTTGCAACTCTAAATATAAAAGCTCGTTATGCAGTTTGTTGCATCCGCTATATTGTTGTATTACAGACTTCATGATATTTTAGTTACCTTGAGGGGGGGGGGTTGATGAAGCACTCCCCCCGTTAAAAATTCGATTTCATAATAAATAAAACGAAGGTATTAAGCTCACACACTCGGCATTATAGGGTTAAATGGTGTAAAAATTGCAGTGCCTTCGTGATTATGCGACAAAGACTCGCGAAAAACTTTATTTATTTAACACTAGATGGCAGTTTTCAAATTTAAAATAAAATTCAATTAATAGTATATATATGTATATTTAGATGAACAGAGTGGATTTGGTTGCCATGTAATATTTATTAATCAATTATGCAGATTCCATTTCAAAAAAGTTTTAGCATTTTTTTATTGTACTCCCACACTCCCTTTATACAGGGTGGCGCAAAAAAAAAGGAAACCCATTTTCAAATTAGGTTATTTTACAAACTATCAAAGCTAGAGATTTTCTAAAAAGACAATTTTATTCGTTTCCTTTTTTTGTATCTATCTTGATAATATGTTAAAAGTTACGACAAAAATTAAACATCATGCACCGAGTTGAAAAAATGGAAACAAAAAGGGCTTGCGCGAGGACGAAAAACACAAGAAATTGGTGTCATTTATTTCCATATGGTAGTAGTGAAAACTAAATTCTGCTATTTTTCATTCAATTAACTGTTGGTTATTGACTTTTTTATTCATGGAAATACATCTTTATCTCCTAAAACGATTTCTTCTACAAAATGTGCATTTCTTTGCAGAAACAATTTTGCAAAATTTAGACGGTGCGGTAAATCAGTTCTAAGAGTTCAAGCCTTACATGCATCTTAAAAGGATGATATCTAAAATAGAGTTTAACAATTCAGTGAAATGTGTGTTTAGTGATGTCTAATCCGTTCCTTCTGATTGATATTTTTGGATTGTCAGTTGTTCATGAATAAGATTATTGTGTTCATTCTTTTCACCTATGACATTATCGCTTTTTGTTCAAATTTAAAGGGGTTGTTTCTTCAGTATCGAACTTATTAACATTTGTCAATATGGTTTTACAGTTGGTTGAAATCTTTCCAGAAAGCGTTGTTCAAAATAAGGTTGAACCTCTGTAAAGCTTCCGGTGTTTAAGCAAATTATCACAACAAAAACTCTGTTCTTTTGAAAACAGCATTTTGAGGGTTTCGAATAGGAGATACAAATTAACGGCGAACTGATTCTATAAAGATATCAATTTTATCTCAAAAACCAACTTTCAAATGGTAATTAATTTTTTTAGTTTCTGTTATTAGTTACAAAAAACATTAGAATTTAATGTTTTTACATCCATTTAAAATGAATTATACTTATAATGAATTCTTTTTCGTATATTTCGTCCTTGCGCAAGCCCACTTTATTTCCATTTTTTTCAATTCGCTGCTGGATGTTTAATTTTTGTCCTAACTTTCAACAGATAAAAAAGATAGAAGCAAAAAAAAAATAAAACGAATTAAACTATGTTTTTAGAAATTTTTTTAGCTTCGATAGTATGTAGAACAAACCAATTTGAAAATAGGTTTCCTTTTTTTTGCGCCACCCTGTACTGCAGTGTTTCTCAAAGTATTCTTCTCGCACACCCCTTGCTTTTCTCAGGCACCCCCTGAGCATTGTATTGCATTGAAATAGATTGGAAAGCTACTATTATAATATATTTGTTTACTATGATACAAGAATTTAAAACACAAAAGGAAAAAGACAAAATGAATGCTTTAAATATCCGTCATGTATATTCTGCATGATATTAACACCAATAACCGAATTTATAAGTAACATAAAACAGTCATCCCAGGCTGTTATACATCAATCCATCATATATACAATCCAGGCCTCAAAGGAGTACCGGGCACCCTACATTAAGAACCACTGCTTTAAAGGAGATGTATTTGCTTTATAGAGATGTATTTTGGCATTATAAAAAAAATTTAAAAAAATTTAAACTTCATGTATTCTTAATTTTTTAGCCATTATTTTTTTTTAAACAAACCTAACCTCGGGTCTTTCCCATTTGATGACCCCCACCAGATTTAATTTAAATGATTTTTTTATATGTTTTTTTGTCCATAGAATCCGAAAATCAAAACAGTTTTTTGTAGAAACTAGTAGTTTTTGAGATATGAGGATAAGTAATTTATTTCTTATGTATTACTGAAGGATTGAGAACTTTGAAAAAACTTGTGTTTTCATTGAAATTACTTAAACAATATATATTTTTTACATGAAACAGTAATGTAGTTTGTTGTACCCACTAGATTGTTGTGCTACACACTACATGATTGATTAATGACCTGGCAGGGGGGCTCGGAATACATATATCGAATATTATTTCCAGTTTCAGTGATATTTTCAATTTATTACTTCAATGCTGATATATGTGTAATGGGGGACATATCGCCCCCATACCCCCCTGCCAGGTCATTAAACAATCATGAAGTGTGCAGTACAATAAACTAGCGGATACAACAATCTGCATTACGGTTATCTTTGATCAAGAAGCGTGAAAACACGAGTTTTTTCAAATTTCCCAATCCTTCAGTAATACATAGGAAATAAATAACTTTAAACCCTCATATCTCAAAAACTATTAGTTTCTACAAAAAACGGTTTTGATTTTCGGATTCTATGGACAAAATTACATATAAAAAAATAATTTGAAATAAATTTGGTGGGGGACGTCAAATGGGAAAGACCCCTAACCTCTTCAATAAAGGGCTAGTATAATGATACAATTACCTTCTTACGATAAATTACTATAGTTTATATAAGGAAAAATATAGCTAGCATATCATAATTTCATAAAGTTTGTTAAATAAAGAGATTTAATTTATTCTTCCCGAGTAATGTCAAATGAAATTGAAAAAGTTTCTAGAGTTTGTCACCACAGTACAGGGTGGCACAAAAAAAAGAAAACCCATTTTCAAATTAGTTTATTTTACAAACTATCAAAGCTAGAAATTTTCTAAAAACACAGTTTTATTCGTTTACTTTTTTACATCTAGCTTGATAACCTGTTAAGACTTACAACACAAATTAAACATCCTGCAGTGAATTAAAAAAGGTACCTAAAAATGGCTTGCGTGAGCACGAAATATATGAAAAAAATCATAAGAGATAAACTTCATTTTATATGGATGTAAAAGCATTAAATTATACTATTCTTTGTAACAAATAAGAGAAAATAAAACAATTAATTACCATTTGAAAGTTGTTTTTTGAAGGCAAAATTGGTATCTATAATAAATCATCTCTCCATTAATTTTTATATCCTATTCGATACACTCAAAATGCAGCTTTCAAAAGAACAGAGTTTTTGTTGTGACAATTTTTTTAACACTAAGTTTTACGCAGGTTCAACTTCATTTTGAACATTGCTTTCCGGAAAGATTTCCACCAATTGTAAAACCACATTGACAAATGTTAATAAGTTCAAACCTGAAGAAACCACTTTATATTTGAACATAAATTGATCATGTCACAGGAGAAAAGAATGAACACATGAAAACATTAATCTTTTTCATGAACAGCATATTGATAACTAGGGCTGTGACATGGCTTATTTTGCATATGCTCGTAAGAATTTGCTTATATTTTTTTTAAACATATGCATTTTGTAAGGGCTTTAAGCAAAATCATTCGAGCATATGCTTTTTGTTAGGACTTAAGGCAAAATGTTTCGAGCTGCTGAGCATATGCTCTATCAAAGCGGTTATCTAATTTTAATTGACATAATATCCTTTCGTTGAGGCTTTTGTGAACAGAAAATATCTGAAACTGTTCATAAAACGGTGAATTCAACTAATAAGTATTTAATAATCAATTCATTCTGTGGAAGATGTACGCGGCATCCAGTGCAATGTATTATAGGTGCATCTTTCTTTCGTGATAACTCACTTAGCTCTTAACATGAATGGATTCATCACTGTTTTTCATAATGGAAATAAATAAACAAATTTCATAATATTGCTTTCTTCAATAGTCTTAAATATTATTTTAGAGTGTTGCTGTTATGACCTCACGCACACAACATACCTCGATTGCCTTTACAATATTTCAATTCTATTTCTCGCTTTGAAACCAGATGGCGCCACAACGCACTTTTAAAATAGAAATTGTCGAGAGTAGTGCATCTTATTGTAGTATAATATCTTTGGCGTTACTCTTTGAATTTGCAGAAAAAAATCCAGTTGATAGCTTGCACGAGCTACCATCCAGGATAACTAAAGCTGCTAAATCCGCCAGTAAATTTACAACCAAATCCAATGCTCTAGAAATTTTAACTGACAAGCTTTTTTGAAAGTTCTGCGAAGTTAAAGTGATTTTATAATTTCGTCTATTTCAACGTGTCTTGTAATTATACGCAAAGAATCAACCATGCATGTATAGAAAAACGCATATTGAAGCTATTTTCTGGAGTGACAGAAAATTTTAATTCCTTCCTTTTCGAGTAATAACGATCAACAGGTTTCCCGCAGTAATCTACAGTGCTTCCAATAAGGATTATAAGGTTATGCTTCTTCTGTCTATAATTTTAAACATATAGTAAACACCGAATAAGGTTTTCCAGATACTGTCTCTATTGAGTAACTTTCTATCGATACAGTGTTGCAAGAATAATGTTGTTACAGATGAATTTTTTAACGATAACTCTTCTCTGAATGGTCAGCTAGAAGGAAGAGCCAGCATGGGGCTGAGCACTAAATCGTTAGTGTTTCGTCCTTTGTTGGCCCTACCTCCTTGCATACAATTTTGTGTTGAATTAAATCACACTTCAAATAATAGAACTTTGAAACTGTCATAAATAAATGGTTGTAATGTAGTTTGTTATTTCAGCATAGTATATGTTGCACTGCATATTTCATTATTGTCTCAAGTTGATTGGTTGCAAGAGTCTAGCATTCAGAATTTTTAAAGCAGCACGCATCCCAGTCAATGATCTAGAAACAGTATTTTTAAATCTATATTCTATGTGGTAAAAACCTTCTATTTTTTAACCTTAGAGGTGCCACCCAGGTCCCAGAATAAGGGGGCCACCCAGCCAACTAATAAAAGTTAATTTCATTGACAAGGTGCTAACGCGCCCCTTACCATGGAAAATGAATTATTGGGATGAATATTTCTCATGTAAAATCTACATTTGTTAAATCAGGAGTAGCTATATTTATTCATTTCAATAATTTTATTTAATGTGAAAGTATCTTTTATAGTCATATTCCCTAAAATGCCCAGTATAGACCCCTAATCAGTTAAATTTTAATTTTACCCTTTATTATTACTCGTTTTCTTCAATCAATAGAAAATTTTGAACTATATACTATTGTAAATTTGAAGGCATATCTATTAATAAAAAGCTTATGCATCTTAGTATTGAGCTTTAAAAGCTTAATCTGAAACGACTTTACAGCATTATTTTTGGAGCTTAGAGCAAATTTTTGAAGCTTATAGAACATATCTTGTTAAGGGCTTACAGTCACAGCCCTATATTGATAACACAAAAATATAAATCAGATGGTAAGAATTAGATATCATTTAAGACACATTTCACCAGAATGTTAAACACGATGTGAAACATCATCCTTTTAAGAAGTATGACAGGCTCGAACTCTTAGAACTGATTTACCGCACCGTCTAAATTTTGCAAAAGGGCTTCTGCCAAAAAAGGCACATTTTGTATAAGATATCGTGATTGGTGATGAAGGTGCATTTCAATGAATGAAAGAGTCCATAAACAAAACGTTAATTGAATGAAAAATTCAAGGATTAAATTTTTACTACTACCATATGAAAATAAATTATTCCTATTATGAATTTTTTTTGCGTATTTCGTGCTCGCGCAAACAATTTTTATTCACCATTTTTAATTCGCTGCAAGATGTTAATTTTTATCGTAACTTAACAGATTATCAAGATAGAGGCAGAAAAATTGAACGAATAAAACACGTGTTTTTAGAAAATTTCTAGCTTTGATAGTTCGTAAAATAAGCAAATTGTAAAATGAGTTTCCTTCTTTTTGCGCCACCCTGTATAGAGAGGTAAGAGTAATAATTTAAAGATGAAATATAAATTATTTTAACTTCATATTCAGTTATATATTTAACATGCAATGCACTTTCAAAGAGCCAATTCAAAACTACAATGAACTTAACGAAAAATAGAGATTTACAGACTTCTCCATATGAAAATTACTTACTACCTCTATATCAGGCAGTTTATTTTTTTAGCTTAAGTATTTTGTAATTTAGGCATTTAGAGACATTAGAAACATTCTGCCAGAAAGAAATTGAGAGTAGCTATAAAGGCAAATGATTTTTCCGTAAAATTATAGAATTTTGAGAATCTGTTCTAGGAGTCTAAAGCAAATTTCAGAAAACAAATTTGGAAAAGATGGTTCGACATCGGTAAGTTCATATTCTGAAGTAAACATTTTTTTTTATGTAATTCACCAGAAACGTTCATGGTTATTAAAATTTATCATTACAAATACTTTTTATTAAGAACTTTACACACTAAAAAGTCAAATTAGAACAATATCAACTATAGAATTAAACTTCAAAGCAGCTCAAGTTAAATGCATCATGATAAGAGTCATGAAAATTCATACAAATCAGCAGTTCAATTAAAATTACTCTACAATATCTGTAAAGATAGACAGCATCAAAAATTAAATTTAATTCTTTGAAGAATCTCCAGTTTCATCTCTACTCGCACGACGTTTCTTGGATGCCATCTCTTTTTCTATATTTTCACCCACGTTGTCGTCGTCATCATCCTGAGAGAGCCTCTTTTTAGGCATCGATGGCTTCCTCACCCTCGTCATCTTAGTTTCACCTGGTATAGGTTCTAGCTTTCTAGGAGAAAGAGGAATAGCAGAGTGCGACCTTGGTTTCACAGGGCTTTTTACTTTTCTTGCAGTATCAGGAGACAGAAAATGAGGGGTTGGATCAGAACACCTTTCGCACTCTTCCAAGACAAGGCCATGACTACATAATTTAGAGATTCTCCGAGACTCACGACCACCCGATGCTTCTCCAGATTTTGAATCCAATTCTTCTGTGCTGCTTAAGTACTGTTTATCACTGGCATCTGGAGGACACGACTTGGGAGATGAAGGTGCATCTCTATCCTCTTTATTTTTGTCTAACAAATTTAACGTACTTATGTCATCTGCATCAACAACAGAAGACAGTGCACTTCTGGAGCCTGAAAAAGCAGCATTGGCTGCCATTGAGTCTCCACTCTCACTGGCATCATCTACCATGGCATCTTCATTAAGCGAAATCTTAGGTAATTTGTCACTCAAATATTCCAGTTTCCTAGAATTAATTCTTCTATTTCTCAGAAAATCATTACTCAATGACAGATCTCCAAATAATTCAAGATCACTATTTTCAAGCCCGTAAGCTTGGAATTCCTTGAAACACTTCGGGTCAATGAAGTTGGTCCAATAACCATCCACTTGACTTGGTCTTAATGGTTCCAATTCAGATTCAGAGCTGCCGTTTCTTTCAATTATTTCCGCCTCTTCTTCCGGAGCAGCATTTGCAGGTTCATCAGAAGACTGGAAAAATCCTTCGAACTTATCCACGAGATTAGTGTAGAACCGGTCCATAATTATTAATCTGAAAAGGAATTTACAATAAATTGTAATAGTCTAATGAAAAAAATATAGATCGTACAGAATTTCAGTTCAGTTTCACAAAGACCGTAATCATGAATCATGATCTGAAATTCTTTAGAATAGGTTAAATTTGGATAGTATTTAATTAGATACTATGAAAGTTAATATGATAACATTATGAATTTGTACTAATAAATTCAGATTTAGTCTCATAGCTACGCGCGCAAAAAAAGTGAGAGGAACGATAAGAATTAGAAATCTACCCATCAACTTAACTGAAATAAGTTTCATGAATATTCAAGAAAAATATCTTTATTGATATCCAACAAAATAAAAATAAATCAGAGCCTCCAATTACCATTACACTATTATCACATTAAAAAATTTACGCAAAGACTGATTTAAGTTATTTGATACATAAATTAAAATAAAGACTAAATTTGAAAAACTTGAGTTTTTTAGGAACATGTAGATGAATAGAATATGTACCTACTATAATCCTTGAAAAAATTATTACTATATTACCACTATTGAAAGTCAAAGAGCTTTAAATATGAAAGTGTCAAATAGTAGGTAGATTATTTAATGTAAATTTGGTATAATCATGCTGCATCAGTTTTTATCAACAAAATAAGGCACAATCGTTCAGCAAAACATAAGTTGAAAAGAGTAAACACAAGAACGATTAAAGAAAGGTTAAATTTGTTTTAAATAAAGTAGGTAGGTAGATTGAATACAAGCATAATAAACCTGAAACTAGGTTAGTGGTAGATGAAACTAATCTATTCACCTACCTAAACAGTTCAGTATAAAAAAGGAAAAGCAATCATTGATTTTCAGCATTCAGGAAATAGGTATGTTCCAAAATAACTATCGTACACATAGGGTAAAGCAGATAAATTGCGGCACACTAACTAACTGCGGCCTCTAACAACAGAAACATCAGAGCTTCAAAACCCTCTTAAAAAACAAATTAATAATTTATAGCATGCACTGCGCTTTTGATAGCTATGCAACACTTTACATGTAATTTCGGCTTAAGAATGTTTTAGACTTTGAGATGGCCGCAATTAAAAATTGAAAGGCCGCAATTTACCCGAGTGACCCTGAGTGACATTTACATGAAATGAAATAACGTACCTCGAAAAGTAGATCAGCAATGAAGAGGGGTTGTAAAAGTACAGAATTACCCTATTTAGACCTGCATTAATAAATTTATTTATACACAATATAAGCAAACCGTGGATATTAAATAGGACGCTTACTCAGAAATAACTTTGTCGTCCTAAGCAGAATCTCCAATATTAATATAAATTCTTTATTGACCTTAAATCAATAATATTCAACTAAAAACTCACAAAATCAAAAATTTGACTTCAGTGGTTTAAATTAATTAATCTTAAATTCCTTCAAACGAGATTAAGATATCCTAATTCAAATATCCACCATTAGATTAAATAACTAAATTGAAAGGTTGAATAATATAGAAAAAGCCCAAAGCACTTTCAGGCAAATTATTGAATACCAAGTCTAATAGTAAGAGTGGAAATCTTCAAGATATCTATTTAATAACAGTCCTTAGATTCGAGGAATATATTTTATATGGTTTTCATATCAATAGAAGCGCAATAAATCTATATTCCACTAACTTTAACAGGGTTAAAGAAACCAGAGTCGGTGTGCCACAATTTACGCGATGCACACTAATTATATGGGCGAACTAATTAATCAATTATAAAGAGTATAGTGTGGAGAGAACTAAGTAAAAATAACTTGTAAAGTAGCCGATGTGGAAAGTTTAAGAAAGCGGCTACAGTAACATTTATATAATGGAGATACTATCGAAAACAGATTATAATAGGATTTATTAGATAATGGGAGATGATGACATGTTTAGTCATACAATTCCACACTGATACTACTGACAAAAATCATACGTGTTATCGATAAAAATTACAATTTCTAATATTTTATACAGCACACCTGCTGAGGTACTGCGTTAGTAAACCTTGAATTATTGTGAATTATTATTTTCTGCTCTGAAAAATTGTTGCAGAGATAATATACTGCAACTAGATTATTTGCACTCGGTAGAGTGCATACCTTCGCCTCCGCTTTGACCCGTTCTCTCCAAAAATTTAAGAAACTACTAACTGGATAATAACCAATCGTCCCACCAAGATTCATGCAATATGGTACAATACTTTTTGAGTTATAAATGACCATGACCTTGACCTTTGACTGGGTCGCTCCCAAAATTCTAGCAGCAGGTCACTGGATATGGACCAATCGTTTCACCAAATTTCAGGCAATTTGGTTGAATCTTTTTTCAGTTAAGCGAATAACAAGATGATAAATATTTAAATATATAAACAAATAAATAAATAAATAAATTCCGATGAAAATATGACCTTCCCGCATTCTGCGAAGGTAATAAAGTACACTACTCTCGCCAATTTCTATTTTCCTACCATCTAAATTCGAAAGCGGGAACTAGAATTGAAATATAGTAAGAACAATGGAAGTATGTCGTGTGCGTGACGTCATAACAGCAACACTCTAAACTCATATTTAGGACAATTATTGAAGAAGGTAATATTGTAAAAACTTATTTTTAATTGGTACAATGAAAAATAAATATTTGATATTGAATTATTTAAACTGCTAGACCTATAATTTTCGTTTCAAATTTGTTCCCTTGCATACGTCACGTCACAAATCACTCAATTGTCGCTACCCATTAAAATTGGTATTCCTACTAGGGTAGGTACTAAAGACTAAGGAGTAAAAATTAGTGAGCTGCTGTCACAAATCGAGTACTCAGTACTCAGTTAAAGAATGGACTTAAAGCACACTGAAAGAGAGAGAAACCAAATTGCCTTGTCGACCTCAGGGAAGGGTGGTCATCAATGGGACACTGGGAACAATGGGACATGCTGAATAACTTTTTAATTTGAGGGTAATTTGTAACAAAATCTTAGTGGTAAATTAGGCATACTTCATTACATTCACTCGCATTGCATTCAGCGGTTGGGGTGCAGTCAGCCCTGTGTAAAAGCGAAAACGTGTTTTAGAGATGGGAAAACTAAATTTTTCGTAGCTACTTTATTTCAATTGTTATAAATCTGTTAATTTAACATATAATGCTTACGGCACTTTTACATAATATTAAGTAATATGTAAAATATGATCATATGAAAGGATTGCCTACTTTTGTAGTTGAGCTGCTATACCCATATGCTTTCAAAATGGCGTCATGGTGATCATTGGGACAGAAAATTTGGTTAACAATTGGACAGTGCCCTATTGTCAACCAAACTGTCTAGTTACTCCATATGAATCATTAAATATCTATTTTTGATACAATAACGTGAACTGTAGCTTCAGGGCTTCTTGTAGAAACAGAGCTTCCAGATGAAGCGGGACTTTCGACCATATTCAAGGGCTTTAGCAATCTGAGGTCATCACAAAGCACTGCATAGAAAACAAATTTCACTAATAAAAGAAAAAGACGCAGCGTAATTGCAACGGATACACCAGAGAAAGAAGAGTTTTTTGCTGGTGCCACTAAGGATAAGGCCTTCGAAATTACTTCATAAAGTATCCGCCGTAGATGGCTTGTGAACTATTGTTCTTTGTCTGGTATAGAACTCTTAATTTAACTGATCCATTCGTTTGAAGAACTTAATTCTCTACCGAAACTTTGGAAATGAAGATTTATGAACTTGTAGAATTTGATTCGATTTCTAAAACGTATTCTGCTGGCCAAAAGCATGAAAAAGATAAATACGAAATATTGATGTTAGGCGAATATTCGAGTGCAATGAGTCTCATTTTCCAAATGTTCCTGACATGGCTTCGGTGAAGTTAGAGGACATTAAACTGATATTATATTTACCAACTGAGTGTGGGGCAACAGAAAGAGATAATTCGAACTTGAAATTTGACCATAACCTCAACAATATACAAGTTTGATAAACTGTCCCATCGTTCACCAGGGCATGTCCCATTGTTCACCAGTGCTGTTATACAATGGGACAATTTTTTTTGTTTTTTATTTAATTTTTTTCTAGTCAACACAAAATGTGATAGCATTCGAGTTAGTTTCATTTTATAAAGAAATATCTATACTACACATGGATTTTTTATTTTTCATACTTTGCCCATCTTTCAATTTTTCTGTGTTTTTTGTCCCATTGATGACCATCCTCCCCTACTCACGAGCAAAGATTTTGTGGATGGAAGCTATACCAAAATGCTTTTCATTGACATTCCATTTGATCGAGAATCGAAGCATTAATTTCTGATACTAAACTTTTAATCACTTAACCCTAATGAGTTTGATGAGTGATTTCTAGGCACATCTTTTTTAACCCTAGTAACTATAGGGACTGGTCCAGGCAGACCAGTCCTCATGAAAAAATATTAATAATTTTATTTTTGAACTGATTTGGAAGCTGTCTTTTCATGACTTTTAATTTTCAACATAATTACTAGGGTTGTGTACTTATGATAATAATTAGGGTTGTGACATTGCATATTATGCATATGCAGATAAAACGTGCATATGCATATAAAAATGCATATACATTTCAAAATGCATATATGCAATTGAAAAAGCATACATGCATTTAAAAAACATAGAAAATTATAAGTGTATGTGCAAAATAAATTGCCCTAATAGAAATAAAATAAGTACAGGCAAGGAATTGTATATTTTTCTCAGGCGAAGAAACTATCATTTTAATTTTTTTTAAGAAGAATACAACTATTCTGATTTTCGGATATTCATAAACCATATATAGGCATATACAGATAGCGCAAGCACCGTGGACTTTGTTCTAGCATTCAACTTCATTCCAGCAAGGTTCTTTTTGTTTTGGGTTTCTCCTTCATTCTTTTCAATTTCTTCCTATTATTATTTGGGGACGGTAGGCTCCGATTGGCAGAACTAACTTTAAATTACCCTTATTTTATATATAACAAAGTATCAGTAACTATATTTTTTTTATTTCGAATGAGATATTATTACCAATCTGTGTAAGATTTGAAAGTGTTATCGAAGATGGTACTGTACTGCACAAATAGGGCTCCAATTTGATTATTGTTGTGGAGTGCAACTATAGTGCTATAATCTTGTAGTGCTTCGTAAAAGTTGTCTATTTTTGCTGTACTTCATGGTAACAAAATTATAGCATCATTCACCAGAAATCTAAAATATTGTAATACTGATAAAAATAATGTCTTATAAGACTGGAAAAGATAAAAAACTTTTTAACATTGAACCGTAATTTTAAGAATAGAAGATGGTCTGCGAAACTCTATTTTGTAATCCTTGTTAGAAAGAGGTAGCCCTAAGCCTACGTTTAGTTGTAGGATTAAAACTGTCTAGCAACCAGTTCGCGCGAACAACTTGAATGGTTGACAGACGTTTTGCCGACAAACGTTTCGTCGACAGACATTTCGTCGACAAGAGGAAACGTCTGCACACCACTTGAATCCTACCAATGACATGAGATGGGAAAATATGTCTGCAAGGACATATGGGTCAGAAGAAATTGAAAAAGTTAAATTACGATTTACTACAAAAATATAGTTAAAGAAAACGGAACTACAAAAATATATAGTTAAAGATAACGATAAACGTGCGCGGAAAACTGCCACTGGGGAAAAATTGCCACTGGGGAAAAATTGCAACTGTGGGAAAATTGCAACTGTGGGAACACTGCCACACGAAAAATTGCCACCGAGGAAAATTGCCACTATAAAATATAGTAACAATATATTAAACCAACTAAAAAAATATTTAACTCTATATGAAAATACCGAACTGAATGCAAAAGTATTCGAATTTAATGTGAAAAATTTTTTCACAATGACAAACTAAAAAAAAAAAATCTATAAAAAAATATCGAACTGAATACAGAAGCATTCGAATCTTTTGTCAATAAAATTTTCACTGTGCGTTCATCTTTCATTGACAAGTTAAAATAAAATTATTCAACCATGGAACGATCAATGAGCCTGAGAGGCACATTTGGGTTTGAAATGTTTAAGCATAATTTAATAACTAATTGATTTGAGTTACTGAAATTCTTTGACTTCTATTGTCTAAGACGTAACTATTTATCGTATGATTAAATAATTGAGAGAGGGACACAATCCACAACATCTACATTTACGGATAGGAAAGAGAAAGTAAGAAATGGATAGAGCACCCTTCAGTTACATAATGAAAGCTAACTTAACTATTTAATCATAGATATAATTGATCTGTAACCAGATCAATATGGATCGTATAAAAAAAAATGTAACGTGACACTACATTATGGAACACAAAAACGAACACACGAATTAAACTGATTATTACTTTCAAATAAATAAATATAATTTATTGAAATTAATTATTTTTATTGCATTAAGCTCAAAAAAGTTTCTCATGAGTCATCAGACTCATCACTCTAGACTAAGAGTCAAACAAATAACGTGAAATTGGTAATATTGTAATTCTCTCAGCGTTATGTTATAATAATATTATTATAAAATAAAAAACAATAGTTTTAGGTTTTTGTATAACTTTTTCCTGAAAAGCAGTTTTGTGTAACTAACCTTTATACTCCTGTTTTTAAACATAACGCTGAGAAAAGAAAAATATTAACAATTTGAAGTCATTTGTCTAAGTGATTAAAAAAATTTATGAATATAATACAAAAAGAATTAAAATACCGATTTATTCCAAAGTTATAAGCAGTTTAATTAGAGATTCCTTTTTTGTGATCCATACTGTATACAAGACTTATTATTAGGGCTGTGACATGGCTTATTTCGCATATGCTCGTAAGAATTTGCTTATACTTTTTAGAAGCATATGCATTTTGTTAGAGCTTTAAGCAAAATCATTTGGGCATATGCTTTTTGTTAGGGCTTAAGCAAAATGTTTCGAGCATATGCTTTGTCAAAGAGCTTATCTAATTTTAAGGCATAATATCCTTTCGTTGAGGCTTTCGTGAACAGAAAATATCTTAAACTGTTCATGAAAAGGTTGATATATAAGTAACACAGATTACCTATATATTCAGTAATCAATTCATTCTGTGGAAGATCCACGTGGCATCAAATGCAATGTATTATAGATGCCTCAGATTAGAAGCATCTTTCTTTCGTGTTAACTCACTTAGCTCTTTTAATACTTCTTTTTCTATATTAATTTTCTTCTTCAATACGATGTTGTATTTTTCATATTTAAATTTTTAAGTAAATTTGTAAAAACAGTTATTTAACCTGACAAACCCCTAATCTTCTTTTTAAATTTGTTCCCTTGCTTACGTCACGTCACAAATCACTCAATTGTCGCTACTTATCAATATTAGTATTCCTACTAGGAATTTAGGGAAGGCACCAAAGAGTAAAGCTTTGTGAGCTGTGGTTACAAATAGAGTGATTTGTGACCGTGACGTCAACAAGACAACACACATAAATAGAAAATTAAGGTTAAGCTCTGTTTTTATAATAGAACATTCTTCAATTGTATTAAATATTATTTTAGAGTGTTGCTGTTATGACATCACGAACACAACATACCTCGATTTTCCTTACAATATTTACCCATCCAGATGGCGCCACAACGCACTTTTTAAATAAAAATTGTCGACAGTAGTGTATCTTATTGTAGCATAATATCTTTGGCGTAACTCTTTAAATTTTTAGAAAAAAAATCAATTTGATAGCTTGCACGAGCTATACCATCCAGGCCAGGATAACTAAAGTTGCTAAATCAGTCATGACAGTCAATAATTTTTTTGTATATTCATAACTAAATCCAATGCTCTAGAAATTTTAACTGACAAGATTTTCCAAAAGTTCTGCAAAGTTGAAGTGATAGTATAATTGTATCTATTTCAATGTGTTGTGTAGGCTCTGGAAAATTCGGTCTCTGTTTATAATGGTGTTATGAAAGAATAATAATATAAAAAGTTGAAATTATTATTTCTTAAATGTGTAGTTTATTTATTAAAATAGGATAACATTAACCGTTTTAAACTGATTCGTAACATTAGAAATTTGACATGTTATGACATTTATTTAACAAGAAATTTGAGCGGAAAATTCAGTCTCGGAATTTTCGGTCTCAGGTATGAATGAAGCTTATGAATTAGATGAATCGGGGGCGTGTCGCCCCTGAACCTCCCTGCTACGTCATTAAACAATCAGGAAATGTGCAATACAACAAACTCATTTATGTTAAGAGGTCATTTATGATTTAAGACCGAAATGTCAAGACCGAATATTCCGAAACCGAAATTTCCGGCCCCCTGTTGTGTAATTCTATTCAAAAAATCAACCATGCATGTATAGAAAAACGCAAAATCAAGCTATTTTCAAGAATGACAATTTTATTCCTTCATTTCGAGTAATAACGATCAACATGTTTCCCGTAGGAATCTACAGTGTGCCCAATAAGGCTATGCTTTTACTGTCTAAAATTATAAAGTATAGTAAACAGCGCATAAAGTTTTTGAGATACTGTCTCTACTGGGTAATTTTCTATTGATACAGAGTTGCAAGTTTTTCACGATAACTCTTCTCTGATAGGTGAGCTAGAAATTAAGGAGGAGCCAACATTGAGCGGAGCACTAAACCGTTAGTGCTCCGCCCTTTGTTGGCATTCCCTTCCTTGCACTCAGAGAAATTCCGATGCACACAGGTGTATCGAGTTGACTCTGTGGCTTTGTCTCTAAAGCGAGACACTTTGGTGCTGTTCAATGCACTTTAGTGTCTTATCTATAAGTTTGTTAAAATGATGAGGAAAAAAAAACAGGGGAGAATAATTCACTCATCATTTTAACAAACTTTTATAACTAAGACACAAAAGTGCATAGAACTGATGCACTTTAGTTCATCTAAACTATAGTTTGATGCATTAAGGTGTCTCGCTTTTGTGACAAAGCCTTAGGGTGAACTCGAAACACCTAGGTGCATCAGTTCGAGTTGTTTATTTCCCCCAGTGTGTGTTGAATTAAATCACATTTCAAATAATAGAACTTTGAAACTCGACATATATGGTTGTAATGTGGTTTGTTATTTCAGCTAGTTTGTCGCACTGTACACTTCATTATTGTCTCAAGTTGATTGCTTTCCATAGCCTAGCATTCAGGATTCCTAAAGCAGCACGCCTCCCAGTCAATGATATAGTAACATTAAAAACAATACCCTAAATAACTTATCCGCAAATAACGATATTTTTAAAACTATATTCTAAGTGGTAGTAACCTTTTATTTTCTAACCATAGGGGCGCCACCCGGAATATACTTATAGTGCAGCCAACTAATACAATTTAACTTCATTGACAGGTTGCTAACACGCCCCTTACCATGGAAAATGAATTCTAGTGATGAATATTTCCAATGTAAGATCTACATTTGTTAAATCAGGGGTTGCTATATTTATTTATTTAAATAGTTTTCTTTGAAGATGAAAATATCTTTTATACATAATCACTAAATTACTAATCAGTAATCAGTTCATTTTATATTTCCTGAAATATCTATTTGATACCTATTTAGTTAAAAGATACCTATTTAGTTAAATAATAATAGGGTTCCCCTTGATTATTGCTTGTTTTCTTCAACCGAAAGAAAATTTTGAACTATATACTATTGTATATTTGAAGGCATATCTATTAATAAAAGCTTATGCATCTTAGTATTGAGCTCTTAAAGCTTATAAAGCATAATCTGAAACGATTTTACAGCCTTATTTTTGAAGCTTATAAAGCATATTTTTAGAGCTTATAGAGCATATCTTGTAAGGCCTTACAGTCACAGCCCTACTTATTATTATAAAGTTTCTATGTACGTTTTAGTGCACTTGTGAATTAGAGAAAATAACTAGACGACAAACTAGTAGAGTAGAGAACCTTTAAAAGATTTTACCTCTTCAGGGAACAATTCAATACATATATAAAGCTAAGAATTAATTGCGTATCAGTCCACTCAAACCCACCGACGGCAGAATTCACTTAGATCGTATAACTTATCAAAATGAGATGTTCACGTTGTAGAAATTAAATTCTGATGAACATAGCATTCAGTACCTATGATTTGTGATTCAGTCCGTATGAATTTAAATATGTACAGTGGTAATTTTCCCAGTGGCAATTTCCCACAGTGGCAACTTTCCTAGCACCAACGATAAATAGGTCACTGTGATCTTAGCAGACTTTTATATAAAGTCGGATATGCTGTGATACGATATTTACTATCAAATTATAAATATAATCTCTAGACCGTGTGGATGCTCAGTTTAATGCGTATTTATATCAAGTTCTACACAAGTTCAATACCCACTCTGATAACAAAAGTACGCCAATTACATTCAAGCATATATGTAGTTATAGTACGGGTTCAATCAACGATTCGAAAAATTAAAAATATAATCTTTTTAATTAAAATAATCATGTACATTTCTCTCTAAAAAGATAATCCAGGTTTATAATTTCAAGGAACCGGTCGATTGGGTCACACTCCACCCGATCACAGGTTTGCTCTCTCGGTTGCCAATGTCTTATATACATATCTATTTATTTCTCCGTATATGTTCAATGTCTATACTTGAAATTTTTTACACATTAGTTTAGTTTATATACTAACAAATTTTAAAATATTATAGTACCGTAGGTTTAGAAATTAGACATGTGTTTTTTTACCACATACTCCAACCTTCCAGTTCATTCTGATAGTCAAACTCATTCGGGTTAAGGAAAAGCCAAATCAATAACTAAAATTTAATTGTGAATCATACTTCACCTGAAGTATTGTTTATCATTGAAAAGACCAATAATATAAAGGTTCTCAATAAATTCATACAAAGCACTCATATTTAAACTAAGGCATCACTAAAGTTTTCCTTAGAGATATTGTCCAAAAGCCTGAGATTACCTACATAATAATAAACTATTTTATTTAAAATACATAAATTTATTAAGAAAGTTCATTAAAAACTAATCTATGTCGAAATAAATGAATCTAATACCGACTACTACTTTATGTCTAAAATTTGAGAAAACATTTAGGCAGCTTCATCTTCATCATCATCATTAAAAGCACCACTTAACGGATCACCATCACCTTTATCATCATTATCCTCCTGATCACTTAGAGTTAATGTGAATACATTATCTTCAAAATTATATTGATCATTGGGAGCAGATTCTTTTGAAGATTCACCAAACAAATCAGACCTGTATGAAGCTGGATTTTGACTATTGTGACTTCTTTCTTGTGCACCAGAAGGTTGCCTACTTGTTTGAACACCAGAAGGATGCCTTCTTCTGCCACGTGTACCAGAAGGATGCCTTTCTTGTGCACCAGAAGGGTTCCTTCTTTCTTGTGCACCAGAAGGGTGCCTTTGCCTTACCGAAGGTGCATTAGATGAAGAAGCACCTTGAGTGTGAAAGTCCTTAGATTGAGAGCTTTCTGAATTTTTATGACTTTGACAGTGATCAGATTTGAGGCCTATATTAGTTTCAGAACTCAAATTATGGTTTAAATTAGGATTACTTGATAAAGTGTCCTGGAAACGCTGCGCCATTTGAACTCTTCGTCTATTCCTATGGCGTAGGTCATCAGCTATCCTGCCCAGATTATCTCCAGCGGCCAAATTCAAGTTAATGCATGGATCACGTTTCTCTTTACAGCCATTTCCATCTCCTGACATGAAAAAATTCTTTAGAGTGTTTTCTACCTTTCTTTCAGGAGAAACTATTATGGTACCTTCTCTTATAAGCTCTGGAGATGGCAATCTGTTTTCCTCCCTTGGTAATCTTCCCCTCTCCCTTGCAGAGTTGTAGAGAGCATTAAGGGCCCTTCTGTTCTCCCTCAACATATCACCAAGTTCTTGAGCCCCAATTATGTGCTCATCTCTCATACGACGTATTTCATGTCTCCTAATCCTAAGTTCCCAGTAGAGTCTTCTTTCATCATCATTAAAATTTCCCTTGGCTTCTTCGTCACTCGAGTCGCTATTAGGTGGTGTATGATCAACACAAGATGCGTAATATTTAATGAAGTTAATCCACGGGAATGCGTATTCAACACCACTCCAATCACTCGACCCGTTTGGTTTATTTTCAGAATCTTTGGGAACTGGACAACTCTTGCTACAAATTGGCTTCGAGATTTTATCATTCTGAATATTCTGGCCAAAGAAAAGCCGAAGCTCTCTGTGAATTATATTTGCGAACCAAGACATAATTTAGCAATAAATCTGAAAATAAATTATGCAAATAAAGTTTAAAAAGTTTTACGCATCTAGATAAAAGGAAACTATTTCTATTGTCAAAAGTCATTTCACACCATTTCATTAATTACAAATTAAAATAAACAGAGATAATACATAATAGCATTAACAAATAAATACAAAATTTGAGTAGAATTGAATGACACCGAAAAAATTTCTTCCTAGCTATGTTGGAGCAAGTAAAGATAACGTACCAGGGTCCGTTATCTTTACCAGGTTGAATTACCGATAGGCTGACTAGCTTAATTTCTGGTCCGTTAACTTATAAATATTTGACCAATAACTGGAATTAGAAGTCATCATACTACCTTTATTTCTGGACCGTTATCATTACTTGGTCAGTTTCTGGTCTGTCATCTTTACTTTATAGTAGGTCTTGATGGATCAAACTAGTTTTAAAAAGAGGTCGGTTTACTCAGCTTTCACTCTATGCCTGTTCTTAATTGAATTGGGATGAAAGCATTCTATGAAGAACTTAAATCAGGTTCTGTGAAGAAATTTTATCCTACCAATTTATATCAAAGAATATCAACTGTTGAAAATGGCTATAATTCCGTTTTATGGATTGAACCTATAGTTCCAAATTTCTCTAGCATTTTTAAAATGTTTTAAAATATTTCACACTAGAGTAAAAAAAACAAGTTTACCAAACGAATTTCATTCGGAACCTACAGAACTCTTAATAAAGTTCAATAAACAAATATTAATGATTCAGACTAAAAATCAGATTCAGGAAGCTATTTCCTAACTGACCCAGTTGCAAAATAAGACTCCTCCCAAGGGTTATTGTGTGTTTTTAATGATGGCTGTCACGAAACACGACTCTTCATGTTATACGAAACGTAAGACCAACCTAACCTACCTTCAATTGAACAGCAACAGGTTTTCTATGTTTTTACCATTCAATTTAAGTAAAATTTAATAAGTACAATTTATTAAACCTTATAATACAATCAAATATCCTTTATTAAACTTTATGATACAATTAAATATCCTTCATCAAATGTTCGAAGCAATTGCATAAATAAATTGGTATAGTTTGCCGTAACTATGATACAAAAATTTATTATATTTATTATAATTATTATTGAATTAAAAGGATTTCATTACTTTAATGTAAATTAAGAGGAGTCTGATTGTTTTAATACAGTCTCTATACAGCTGTCTCTATACAGATCGAGGAGTCTGATCGAATTTTTGTATTTCTTAGGATTCTTATTTCGCAACTGGGCCCCCTAACTAAACTAATTATAAAAGTATCCAGCGTAACATTCACACTTCACAGCTTCGAACTTTTAAAAAAACAATTTTTTTGGTGCTAAACCCACTTACAATTTCGTATGAAAGAGCAATGCGTTTTCATATTTATAGTAAAAGCCCAAGCACTCTAGCTAGCTTTTTTTTAGTCTGTTACACGGAATCACAACGTAAAGTCCATCCCTGGTCACCATTTAAACCTAAACTAAACATTATTACTGTGCATTGATAAGACCTAATGTGGAACCCAATCTCTGTATCCATACGATATATTAGGGAGGAGAATAAATAGCGTTATAAATAGCATAGAGGGTTTAATACGTAAGACTCATTGTGGAAGAAACAATAGCATCAAGATTGGCACCCTATCTCATGTCTTTCATCAGTAACTACCTGGTATTGAATATAGATTAACACATTTACCCTCACTTTAAGAAAAATGAAAAATAATTATATAAAGACAGTAGTTCTTCAATTAGCTTTAGTTCGAAATTTATCTGATATAATAGGCATGGAATTTGTAAGAATTTCAATACATTTACGCTGTACTACAAAGAGAAACTGCTGATGAATTTATGTTATACATAATTTGTCTAGAATATCCACCATTCTATTTATTCAAACTATTAGTTTGTTAAAAACCAGTACAGAATAAAGCACACAAAACTGGAGATAGATTTAGCAAGTTTAGTTCGGTGTGAACAAATTAAATCATTCCATCAAATTCACGCATCTGTTTGTACAAATAAAATCAATCTACCTTTACGTTGTGTATTTGATTAAATATTAAAAAGTATCGGTAACAAGTAAAACTATACGAAACTAATAACCGTGGAAAGAATTTTCTGCCCCTTAAAATAATCAGAGCACTAATTAACGAATGCAAATTAATCTAAACTTCCATTCTGAACTAAAAAGCTAAATTAGGTAGACTGAAAACCTTACCGAAGGCTATAATTTAAACTTTTTATACTTATTATAGTATAGATGCTCAAAACTTTTTGAAATATATTATGGCAGTCATTGAAAGTAAATGAATAGTCCTGTATTTGACTATCTTCTAAACGACTCGACACTAATACATCAGACTAGTATTAACCTTTATGCAAAGATGGATTTCTCCAAGTACTGCTGATCAATGTAGCTAAATTTAGTCCATAGTAGTAATTAAAGACAAAATTTGAAGTCTGAATTTCGTAGGAGGGTGCCATATCAATTACCAAATTGCCGTAAAGAGATGTAACCAAAGAAAAATGTAAGATGTGTTAATGATTTAGTTCCTCCTATCAAATTTAATTGGAGCTAATATTAATGAAAAATAGGCAATTAACGTCACAAGTTAAAAGTTAATTATTATCATGCGTTCAGTTAGGGTGAAGCAGGTAAATTGCGGCACATTAACTAATTTCGGCCCCAAACCACAATACTAAAAGTAGTTTCAAAACAAGTTAAATTTCTATTTTTAATAAGTATTGCTCTCCTTTTGATATTAGATCACTTTAGTAAAAATTCTGTTCAGAACGATTTAAGGTATTCTTTGAGAAATTATTAAGTTAGCAAGGGCCTCCATTTACTTGTGACGACCCTATTACCGTATTAGTTAGCACCTGAAGATTATAATTAGAATAGAATATTAGCTACAAAGAGACAGAGTCATGAGGGTAGGGTAAAGAGAGGCCCTTTAATTTTTGATTGCGGCCCTCTCAAAGAGTCTTATAACATTCTGAACCTAAATTACATTAAAATGATGCATGTCTACTTAAGGAGCCGGTGTAGGCTATAATTTATTTTAATTTTTAAACGAGTTTTAGAACCTATAATTTTTCTGTTGTTAGAAGCCATAGTTAATTAGTGTGCCGCAATTTACCTGCTTGACCCTAAGTAAAAAATTAGTTAGCCATTTTGGGTGAAATAGATTGACCTCCATTATATTAGAAACATTAGAACTGCTAATCCAACTTCCTTCAAGAGAAGAAAGTCATTCTGGAGTTGAATGGGCCTCAGCAACGTGCGAAATTTATATCTGACTAAATTTCTTCAAAACAACCAGTAACAGTACTAACAGTAGGTATGTGGATAGATTGTATCATTTACAACTTAGAATTAAAAACACCCATGATTGAATAAAACAAAATTTACCAGTACAAGAAATAGACAATATTTCACGCCCCAAAAGATACGTGAAATTAGTTTTCACTTCAACCTTAGTAATACTACTCCAAGTCTAATACTGATCTGTCTGTTATGATGTCCCTGTGAATGAAATCGTAAAAGTTACATTATTGGAACCATTGGTCAGACTTTTAAAAATTAAAGTAGGTACCTACCTATTGATGACGGTGCACAGAAACATTGGTAAACGTTGGCAAAGTAAAGTCACGATCGGGAATTGACACGCCAGTGCTATTACACGATACCAGGACAATAAACCCGTGTAAAAAAAAACCGCGGTCAAAAACCCCCCAGACAAAATAAACCAGTGTAATAAACCCCCCAGACAAATACCCCCCGGATAAAAAACCCCAAAGCAAAAATCCTCCGGTTTATATAAATAGCATAATTCATTTTTATTAATATATAAAAAAATCATTCAATGATAACCAATAATTATTACATTTTCTTCGAAAATATGACAATTTTTTTACAAATAAGGTATACCCAATTACCTATTTTATAGTAAAAATAAGTACAGTATACATTTTGTCACTATCAAAAATCGCCGGGGGGTGGGGACCGCTAACGTAACCTTAGGTGCACTTTATCTCTTTATATTTGTAACATATAGTAATTTTATTAATAAGAAAATAATGAAAATTAATAAAATTGAATTAGGCTATTTATATCGACTTGGGTTTTTTGCACCGAGGGTTTTTTGCTTGGGGGGTTCTTGTCCGGGGGGTTTATTACACGGGGGGGGGGGTTGTCCGGGGGTATATTGCACGGGGTTTTTTTGACCGCGGGTTTTTTTTTTTTTTTTGCACGGGGGGTTATTGTCCTGTCACCCTATTACACACTGGGCCGATACAAAGAAAAAGAATTTGAGCCAAAGGTTGCCAAACAGAACTGGCCCAATGAAGGGAAACATTGGTTAACCAATAAAGTGTTTTTACAATCTATCAGTATATTTATTATATGTACTTACTAGTCTACCGTTTCTATTTGGCAGTTATCGCCAGACAGTCAGAGAGGTTAGGTGCAAACGATCTCTCCCAACTTTAATCACACCAAATAGCCAATTTGATATCCTCAATTAAGTATACATCTTTAAATTGTAACAGTTTATGGCAATTTAGTAAAATGGACCTGTTATCCCTTTAATTATTAGTTTAACACTTTATTTATTTTAATTATAAAAATAAGACTGGCCGCTAGTTAATTCACATATTTAGTATGAAAGTTTATTTTTCCGTGTGAAATAATTATTCGCATTTAAAATTTTACTTTCTACTAAATTTTAAATAAAAAGATTATTATTTGGTTGCAATAGCGTAGGCAAAATAATATAAGCTTGAGTTTGAATTGGCAATTGTTTTATTTCCTATCCCCCCCCCCCCCAAATTTTCTCCAGACCGGCATGACAACCTTGGTCCAGAGTTTCGTTCTGAATTGGGTCAATGTTGGCCCAACAAATTGTAATGTTTACTGGGTACATTTATACTATATTGGGTATTTATAGCGAAAATAAATAGTTTGCATCGAATCGACAACAGAGATATGTCGATTCACATACCGTCAGATGATTTTAACTTTTCCAATATGTATAACAAACATTTGGTTATAAGTTCATTTATTTCAGTTATTGATTGTGATGAAAATTAACTAATAGCCAACTTCTTTATACAACTGCTACTGATTATTATATTTTTTGATGTCATCAAAGTGTTAATAGACCTGTTGATAGATTTATGTTGCTTTTACCACTAATAAGTATACCTACGGCTATTATTAAATAAGGTTATTTAAAAAATAAACCACTGAAATATATTAATATAAAAATGTTAAATCAGAGCGATATGCGCACTGTGCAAGACCGAGGGAACGTACACAGAATATTGTTGACTGATCATAAATTAACATGAATTATTTCAGTTACTAGTTTTATAATAGAAAATATAACACTCACCTTCAGAAAATTTTAATAGAAAATATAACACCCATCTACAGAATATTTTCCTGAGATTTTAGGGGTGTCTTACTTATACTGTACCTACATAGAATTCAACATGCCTATACGAAATATGTGGTATCTTAATTGATCCCTACTCGTCGGAACATGATTTGGTAGCAATAGAAAATTGAGTATTTATTTATAATAAGACTATTAGTTGATTGTTGGTTTAACATATTTTATGTATTCCTTAAAATTGCAATTTTTGTCTCACCATACCATTTTCTTTGAAGTTTTTACAGGAGGAGCTACTGTAAAGATCATTCCTAGTTCGTGGACATTCTTAACACCTAGAATTATTATCTGATACGCATCCACATGAATTATTAGGTTTGGCTGATAAATATTTATTAACGTAAAAACTATGTGAGGCTCAAAGGAATATCCTACCTTCTATCAAAATTTCTAGAAATTGTGATAGATAATCTAGTTTTGAAGGTGAACTATTTTTAACTACCTACCTATCATTATTGAGTCGTTTGTACTGCATCTAAAAATTTCTATTGAGCAATATGACTGAAATTTATTAATAGTAATCAAATTATGAATTCAGCACAATGATTTCAATGGCTCTGAACCATTTTCAAGGTTAATTTCTTGCTACAGACTTATTCTGAAAAGGTAATCTAAAACTACTCTCAGGATTCTTCTTTTCCAACTTTCAAATATTATAACCTTCTATTTTCTTAGTTTCTTTTCTTCCGTCGCTGGATAGCTTCAGGACACACCGGCTTCATATTATCTCAATCAAAAATGAAAAGAGAAACTTTTTAAAAAGTTTCTACAAAAACTTTTCATCTCTGGTTAACGAGCTACAGAAAATGGATAGCGCGTGCTATCGTTTTTTCTTTGGCACGACCTAACCGAGAGTTAGACGAGTTATTAAACGAGATGAAGATGGGAAAATGTATATTACTTAAAATTAGATAAAGTTACGTCCTGTTCCAAATTAAATTATGAACTATTCATTCTTATAAATATTTATTTGAAGAGAAATTTAGGAAAGCTAAAATTTAGATATTTCGATAATTCTCTTTTTTCTTTTGCTAAATTACCTAAAATTCAACGGATGACGATACTTTACATAGTAATTAAATAATAAGAAATGTTGATGTGACGACAGTCATACATACATCAGTCTAACATTAAATCAAATGATCTCTACAAGGTTACAATAGTTTAAAGAAATCATTTGTATTTGAATTAGTGCTGCCAAATGCCTCCAGATTTTTTTTCATTTCGCTTTAGTTTTTCTTGCGATGACTCTAGCGATGCGGTGACGGGACAAACTAACCTCCGTTATCTGCGACCGTAAAGACGCTATCTTGCGCTTGCGTTTCATTACAATGCTAACCTGAAAATGAAGTTAAAATATCAGAAACAGTTGTGGATAATTTTCAGTGATAAAATATCGTTTTGAGTATTCACATGAGATGCTCTTTTAATGAAAATAATGTAAGATAAAATCGTTAACATATTTTCCAAATTGACATAATAATTTTAAATGCATAATGATCATGCAGCTAAAATTAAATTATAGACAGGTTCAATGGTGAAACTTATCCATGTTTTTTAATGTAATGTCATAGAGTAGTAGTATGTACTATATTACTTATTAAAACCTAATAAGATGGGAGATATTTATGCTTTACAATTTATGTACAAATCGTACATATATTTAGAATGGTTTAAATTTGATTTCTAAAATGAGTTGCACGGCCATACATGTTTGATAGAATATTGAAAACACGAAGAAACTTATATGTGAATAACTGACGAATTATGGGTCATATGTTTGTTAGGGGCGTACAGACAAGAGCAGACAAGGACCATGTTAGTGAGTTAAAATGGACTGAAATGACTGAATCCCCATTCGATTTCATAATTTAATGTAGTTTTTTCTATCCGCTATAGTTTGTTGTACTGCACACTTCATGATTGTTTAATGACCTGGCAGGGCGGTTCGGGGGTGGCACGCCCCCTGCGATATATATATATATATATATATATATATATTCATGTTGAATCAGAAAAAAACTACAAAGGCGTCGTTAAAAGACGCCTTGTCTGTCTTTGACTGTCCTTGTCTGTCCTTGACTACAATTAGCATTACCCGAAGAAAGGATATATAAATGGTCCAAACCTGAATAAGAAGCCAAAAAGTTACAATGCCAGTCACTGTGTACAGGAATGACACATTACCTAAGGCTAAGAAGAACTTTCTGGAAGAGAAATATAGTTTATTACTAGCAGGGTTGTGACATTTTGTAAAAATATGCTCTTAAAACTATAAACTCCATGAATGTTATAAACGACATCAAAATTTAGGGTATTGGAACTTCCTATCGTTATACTAGAAGGGTTCTACACAATATTTTTCATGTTGCGCTTAGGATTACATGGAATTTATATTTTTAGAGCATATTTTTAAAATAATGTCACAATCCTATTTATTAGATGCAGAGTTTTGAAACTTATCCTAAGAGAATCTTGAATCTCGCATGAATTATATATTAGAAGAAAAATCAAAATTGGTATTTACTAATACAGCGAAATTTAATTGTTTTGTTCATTCAAACATTCACATCTAAAAATAAATATATAATAGTCTTAATCATGAATTTCATTCGTTCAGTCTTTCAAAAGTTTCTTATGAATAATTAATAAACACTTTAATTGATTGCTCCAATGTTTTAAATAAAAGAAAAATCATTTGACTCAGCATTTATCTGCTAAAAAGTTTGTTTACAGTGGCCTCATGACAATGTATAGTGACTAATATACCTGACTAATAATATTCATTTGCTTTGAATGTCTTATATTATAATACCTTATACCAGGCCATTCCTCTTCACTGATTCCACAGATGAAATATGAATTGATGTGCGTAGCCGTCTGAAGTCCTTTGAACACATTGCATCCGAATGAAGGAGAGAGGACTGTGAACATCAGGGAGGTACAACTCAGTCCGCATACAAAGGCTGTCGCCGTTCCTACTGTGAACAGGTGCTTTGTGGCCTCGGATTCAGGGAGTTTACAAGTAGGCTTGCAAAAGAGCAGCAGATCAAATGACAGCAAGAAAATGTATAGAATGAGAAGAGCTAAGATTATGAATGGTATCACCGGTGCTACAATCAATCCTATCCAACTGAGAGCCTGTAGATTGAGTAGTTGGAGAGCATTGTCTGATACATTCAGCTCGTGCATTACGAGATTTTGAATAAATTGAATTGGAATGAGTCTCATTGGAAGAAATATGAAAATATCAAATACTAATTTAATCAACCATACGAAAAACTGAAACATTACCAACGAATAGATCTGTTTACCAACTTGTGCCTCCCAACACAACGAGTCATACGGGCATCGAGTTTTCAATGGGTTGCTAAGTTCACAATACACCATAACTGCTATAGATGAAAATTGGAACACTAATAGACGAGTAGTTAGAATATTCAATGTATCTACCTCTGGAAGTCTTTCAAATTTACCAAGGTAGGAGAATATTGGAGAACTGATTTTATTTAAAAGAAATAAAGTACCCGTTACAAAGAATTGAAGAAAGGTAAACCAAAACTGTACAGTCCCATAATCGTTAAGAAATTCCCATCTACCTTCAAATCCACCATGAACTATTAATGTCCTTTCTGTTATTGATTTGAAGCAATTGATTTTATAGACCAAATACCAAGAGAAACTGATCAGCACATATATTGCACTTCTGATATAAGTACGAACAAAATAGAGCTTAATGGTTTGCTTGGTGCTTAAATTTGAATTCAAATCAATTGTTTGCATTTTATTCATGAGACAAACCATTGACGCTCCAATCATTTCTTTATAAGACTTCACCACAGACTTCTCGTTAATAGACCAATCCCAACCTGCAAAGACCAACCGTATCAACTGTGAATTACAAACTTCAGAATCTGAGTTCTCGCTCGACCTTTTTCTCATGAAACTCCCCAACCTACGAACTATGACCACGATAGATATGGTGTAGCATATGTAGCCACAGATCGAGTATATTAGGCTGACTGGATAGTTTAATTTTTTCAATGCTACTGGATAGTTTGCAATGTAAAGAAGAGATTGCTGTAGAACACCACTACCCTGTACAATTGCAAAGAATAAAGACAAGAACCCATCCTCTCTGTTGTCTACGTCTTCCTGCATAATATATTTGTAATTTTCAGTACAGTTTATTATCTGAAATGAAAAGATCAACAGAAAATATAAATAAATATTAAGTATGAATAATGTTTAGTAGTAAATGAAATAATTGGAAATTTCAAGAATTAGAAAAAAGTGTATTGTGTTGACGGACACTTGGCTGAATGACACTTGGTCGAACGGATTTTTGGCCGAAAGAAATTTTACCGAAATATATTTAATTTGAAAACAAGACATGGGGTAGTAATTAAGGTTTATCACAAATACAGGCTATTCAAATTTTTTGAGGTAAGGGATTAATAATTTATTTATTATGCGAAATAAATAGGGTGAGGCACTTTTCACACTTTCATTTCTTAACGCCGCATGAAAAAAGCTCATCTTGAGATGTGTTCATACTTGTGCTTTTGTAACGCCGCGTGAAAAATGCTCATCTTGAGCTTTTTTAGGGAAAAAAGTAATTTAGCCTTGATATGGTATGTTCTGAATAGTTTTTCTTATATGATCGAATATGTGCAACTGTCCGATAATTCATAACATACCTAACTATTACAACTCTATCACTTGTGATCATGCCCTGAATTGCGAGGGACTCCTGTTACGTGAGTGTAAAATGATAACCATTGTAGATAATTATTTTTTATTTTCTATTTTTCGTCGAAAGTATTTTGTATGTATGCAAAAAAACGCTAATGTGAACGGTGCAATAGACATTCGTATCCTGCTGAAGCTCTAGCGTTTTAGCAGGAGACTGATCTATGTTGTGTGAAAAAAGAAAAACACTGGTACTAGTTTGAAGGGTTCTGTTAAAATCAATTGTAGCTAATTTTTTACAATGAGCTTTTTTTTCATGCGGCGTTAGAAAACACAAGTGTGAAGAGGGTCTGAGTTACGAATTATCGGACAGTTCCAAAATATCAATACTATAAGAAAAAGAAAAATAATTTATCATTATTAAAATAAAAATGTAACCATGGTACAAACGGAATTTTATAAATATAATCTTTCAATTTTTATGAATTTATTTCAACAGGAAAGTGCACTTCTAACAGAAAACCCATTGTTTTTAACTGAAAAATACTCTAGTACAGGCATCCCCCGCTTTAGTAACGGTAACTATAGCGAATAAAAGTAACAAGAAATTTATAATTGTCACTCCTCGATTATATATTTCATTTTCTATGAGTTATAGAAAAAAAAATTTGTTTTAGAGTTATATATAAGCACTACGTATATAAGCATATTAATAATAATATACAGTCTTTCATTGTTTGTGACTGTGATGAAAAAGTTTAAAGTCGTGTATTTATTAAATGTTTTAAAATCCATCCATAGCTTAACTCTCACTCAGTATAGGTGAGTAATTAATAGATACTTAATATATTTTTATAATTATTGTGCTACATTTAACAAACAGCAATTTTAAGATCTATGAAATGTTTTTGGTAGTAGGGTACTAGGTTCCAAGTTATTGGTGGGTTCTACAATTTCGGACACGTCAGAAAAGAAAATATTATAATTATTATTTAAATTCTATTCTAATTGGTATCATGGATACCAATTGAAATAAAAGTCAAATAATGATTATTATATAAAGATTTTCACGTGTTCGAAAATATGGAACCGTGCAATAACACGGAACTTACCCTAAAATGGGACATGTTGAATTTCTGAACCAATTGCTTCTAATAACCTCATCTGGATTATAATTTAGATATTTTTTTAGTTACCGTGAAATAATCACAAAAAATTGTCTCTGTTTTCTATGCCTACGAACGGTTCTTATTTCGAAACATGACTCGAAATAAGTACCACTTTTACTAAAGTGAGTTGTACTTAAAGCGAAGCATGCCTGTATAATATAATTACTAAAAATAACAAAAATAATAAATTACAAAAGTATACAGAGAAACTTTTTCCCACTCTTTATTAAAACGGGCTACTCGATCACGATCAGTTTTGCCTGCAGGAATTCCTTCGGGCCTGGTAAAACTGATCGTGAATGGTGGTATTTGAGGCTTGTCACTGCACTTGTCAGTGCTACTGTGAGCCGGACAGATGATGCTTGATTTTTGAGGGGGGGGGGGGGTCATTTGTGTGTCATTTGGCCAAGTGTCCATCGCCCAAGTGTCATTCGGCCAAGTGTCCATCGACCAAGTGTCAGTCGGCCAATTGTCAATCGACCAAGTGACAGTCGGCCAAGTGTCAATCGACCAAGTGTCAATCGGCCAAGTGTCAATCGGCCAAGGGTCCATCGGCCAAGTGTCATTCGGCTAAGTGTCCATCGGCCTAGTGTCCATCGACCAAGTGTCAATCGGCCAAGTGTCAATCGGCCAAGGGTCCATCGGCCTAGTGTCATTCGGCTAAGTGTCCATCGACCAAGTGTCAGTCGGCCAAGTGTTAACCGGCCAAGTGTCTGCACAAGAGTGTACTGAACTAACTCACCATCTCGTTATCATCACTCAAGAACAAATCTAAAAGGCAAATCTCTTCTCCTTCCTTCTCCACTTCTCCCTCACGAGGCCATCTTTTTGTTCCATAGGACCAACCAATGAAATAATCCTCATCCTCTGCAAAAAGAACCACAGGAGCTAGCACTAGTGCTAAGATGATCAATGACATCGTTAGATTCAGAAGGAAGAGATCCTTGTGAAGTCGAAGAAGAGAGGCACCACTCCAGCCAAGTCTTGCCTCGAAAAAACTGTAGAATTCACACAAAATCTGAAGAGATGGATAGAACTCTTATTATAATTTTATAATTTCGGAAATCATATCTAATTTAAACACATCTTATTCGTTATACGTGACTGCAGAATACTTTCATCCTACAGATTATTATGAAAAATATTACCTTCCTGGGGCTTAACTTTTTGCAGATGCAGATAAACTTGTTGCAAAATTTTGCTGAACTTGATATTCCCTGAGACAAAAGTAAAAATTTTTAGCAGAATTATTCAAAAGCAATCAATATCAGGCAATTTATTGTGTATTTACTATCCATTCATTATATATATTTCTACTAGTATAGCATATCATATATTACTGTATATTATTTCAATTAAATTATTTCCAGGTTCCGACTACATATAAAAATATCGTTTTAAACAAGGTTGCAAAAGATATTTCGATATGAAATCTATAAAATATCTTAAAAATTGATCAACTCATCGTAACTCAATATAATATTATTGAAATAACTTTAAATTCTATACACAGTGTAAAAGATTTAAATTGATATTATCATATATTAAAGAGAAATAGAATTTAAATATACTTAGGAAAAGGAAAAATTATCAAAATAGAATTAGTCTTTGATTATAGCCCGATAAATTAGTTTCGTTATCGTGAAAGATATGAATCAATTCAATGAATATACGAGGTAGATATGTTCTTTATGTTCTTTAGAAGAAGTATGTGAAGTGTGTATTTTTCAGATACTATCTTACTTTAATGTTAAAGAAGATCACATATTGAGTACATACTCTAAGTTACAAATTGGATCGTTCTGAGCATGAATAAGAAATAATGAGAACATTATTCACTGTTGATTGGACAGTCGGTAGGACAAACAGAACGTAATGGTACTGTTGAAAAACTCATAGTGAAGACTATAATATCATAATTGGAAATATTTTGTATAATTTATTTTTTAGAAATTCCATTATCCATTAATAAGTTAATAATTGTCTATTTGACCATTTTTTTTATAAATTACATATATACTCATATAGGGCTAATATAATATATCGTTTTTAAAACAAATATGACTTGAAAATAATATTTACGTACTTTCTCTGATTGACCGGCTGCATTGACAGTAGAATGTTTTGATAGTATTCTGTTCTTGTAGCCTGGATGCAGTAAATTCTTCTTATCCATAAGTGACATCAATGTTAATTTATCCACTTGATCTACTTCTATCGAAGACCTTCTCTCTGCGGCCAGTCCTTCATCAACATCTCCCCCTTGACTTAGGCTACTTCCATCTCTATTCCCACGCTTTCTCCTTCTCACTGCATTCTTCCTTTTGTGTTCTCTTACGAAACCAAGAACAGCATTCTCATCAGCGAACAAATCCTGGAGTACCTCTGCGCAATCTTTCTTCCTGTCGTTCTTTTCCACTGAGACATCACCTGTTCTTCCTTTTTCCTCATCATTATGTTTCAATTTTGGCAAGTTGTGAAAAATTCTCCCCAATTTCATGAGGCAGATGCCGCAATCCCGGAACCGGTTCTCCAAAGTATCTGCTAAGTTTTGGAGTTGCGACTTGAGTTTCTGGAATAAAGTGTCCAGTTTGCCGTAAATATTCCACATTCTGCAGAGAACTTCTTTCAAAGGGAAACTCTCTGTTCAAATTCTGGGACAGGAAAACTTTTGGGAGTTCAAGAAAAGTTAATCTTGCATTAGTTATTTAGCTTTTAAATGATAAACAAGACACAAAATAGTTCTGTAAGAATCACAACATTGAAATTGTATGCTATCTAGATTCTAGAATATATATGTAATATTATTATTAATAATCAAATACAAATAATTTACAGGCAATAGAATGATAAAAAATTATTCAATTTCAGTGAAGTTAATTGACATTAATTTTTAATATATATATATATATATATTTTCTTTTGCAAACAGTTTTTAGCTGACCACATTTCACCATGGCTGACTCGGTATCATGGCTCACTCGGTATCATGGCTCACTCGGTATCATGGCTCACTCGGTATCATGGATCACTCGGTATCATGGTTCACTCCGTATGATTCTGAAGATGCAAGTGATGTGGTGATACTAATGATGAACATAGTGATAATGTTAATCAATATATAATGTGAATGGTAATCAATATCAATGTTTGAACGGCAATTAGTTAAAGAGATAATGAATTGATATAAGGCTGAAACCTAACATAATAATTATATTGTTTGTAATTTGATTTTCAGTTCGAGTCGATTCAAATTAGTAATTAGTATTATTTTAATTACATATTTTTTCTGTGGAAGCCAAATGCGTGAAATGAAATGTAATTGCAATGGATATCATTAACTATATAGTATATAATATCACTCCATAATTACTAATTAATATAGAAGACTCTCAATAACTATAATTCAACATTATAATTAAAACGTACATTAATTTTTTTATCCGGAAAACATTTCAAGGTCTTGAATATTTAATTAGCTAAATACTATTTATATTTACAAATTAATTTTCCACTGCACATTTAATCAATTTATTTTACAAATGGATAAATATTTTCCTATGTAATACTTTTCCGGGAAGAGCTCATAAAAATTCTTCTAATTGAAATCTATGAGTTGCACAATAATCATCTATAATTTAGATTTTCTGTATTCCTATACCTATAGAGAATTATAATATATCATAAAAGGTATATGGATTATGGAAGTCTATAGATATCCTGAAATTATTCTATAATTCGATATGTGAAGGTGAATTACTATACGTATATAGTTTCCAGTGAGATATTTAATTATGAAAATAAAATAACATTAAAAAAGTAAATAGCAGGACTTCAGTTGGAAAGGATTTGGTTTTTATCTTTTTAAACATGAGAAAATACTCAACAAAATAATTCTCCAAACATTAAACTCATCGTAAATCAACACAGAATAACTCTACAATAACATAAATTATTTTGAAAATTAAATTAAATTAAATCCTTTAATAACTTTCCCTCGAATAATTGTAAGTACAGGAATTGTAAATGCTATTCACTAAGACTCAGTGTAGCGTAAGAAGTTAAGCCACATCTCTATTTGTTAGAGGTATTTGTTGCTAAGAGTACCTAGTAACTAGTAATTGGGGATAGTATTTCTCTTTAACTGTAGTTGTTTGAAAGTAAGTTTCATTGGTTTGTTGCTTGTGAAGAGATTTTAAGGAAGATGATTTGCCTTTTGTCTACTCTTTCAAAAATTACAGCAGTCGTTGATTGAATGTTAAAGCAAAGTCATCTTTTAACTATAAATATAATGACATCAGTTAATTAGGAAAAATATCATTCAATCTTTAACGTTATACAAAAACAATCAAAATCGTCTCAATCAAATATACCATACAACATCATCTTTCTTTCAATATAATATAATCATTAGTAAATACTAAAGTATAGGTATAGAAAACATAAGCAGCAATATGGAAAAGTTACATAATTGGTAATTTTATATGCCCCTAGACTTAGAGGTTCTCAACCTGCAGCATATAATGATATATTATTTATGTTAGGTACTCAGTTGCACTTGAGAGGTGGAGATGTGCGGTTGTGTGATATTTATGGTCTAACGTGTGGAGTGGATATTATTTAGTCACTGTATTTAATGAGTGAGCTGTGGAGATGACTTGCAGTTGAAGCATTTAGAATGAAGATGTTATTATAGTGTTAACTTATACCACCTCTGGTATATATAAATTAATAACTTGAATACATGATTGGTAATAAATATGATAATAACACTAAAATGGGATAGCAAAGTCCTATATTTTAGTGTTCACTTCTTCACTTACTGTAGAATATCCGCCACAACATTACTATCCCCACTATAAACTGATATACCATTACTATAACATTTTATATAGATTATAGTGCAGTCATACGATCACACTATAGCTTGTCCTCCTTTGCTATATCTTTGTAAAACTAATAACTTTTGTGCTTTTATTTCTAATGTTTGACAGTGAAGTAAACTGTTAAAATATTCATTTTTTCTATTTCCATTGAGTTTAAGAATAGTTTCCCTAAACATTACACTAATATAAGTTACTTCTGTTCACAATGATGCACTTCTTGCAAGGGATAGTTCCTCTCTGTCTGCTACTATCACCCATTCTGTGCGATAAGAGCATTTTAACGGGTGATGCCGAAGTCAGATACGCGGTGCAGAATTCGCTGAGGTGAGCATTATTGAACCTTTTTAGCCGTGAAAAGTTTTACCGAGTTACATTGAATTCTTGCGGATAATAGACCGGAAGTGCGATATTACCTCTCAAAAATATCAAGTCTAAGTTAATGATGTGAAATATTGAAAATTAAAGAATGGTTTGGAATTTTATTCAGTGTATCATTATTATTTTACTTATTTGTTCATGTATGCCTTTTGAAATACGTATATAGTTAATTAAGTAAAATTTAAGAAACACATTTATATCAATAAAAAGTTCTTCTTATTATCATTTTATAGCATCCCCATACATATAAATTATGTGAATGCTCAATGCTGTGTATTTTGCTGTGTCATTTATTTACAATCCTATGAGGTTATACTCTGAAGGTCTCATATGTCCTTCATAAGCCAATGACAAGCATTTTAGGTTCACTTTAACTGGTTTCAATTCATGCACTCGGATATTGTCAGTCATCTTGCACAATGCAATTGATTTGCAAGTACATACAGAAAAAATATAAAACAAAAAGTCGCTTATTATTGTTTATGAAATATATATTTTTATTTACACAAGCATTACTCGATTGAAAAAAAATATTTCAACTACTATTTCGAAATCATATTTAATGTATAGGTATGTTACGTATTATCCCGATGACGATTTTCATTGCGTAAACCTTTATACAGCCTTTTTCGCCTTTACAACCGGGATTGCAGCTAAAAACAAAACAAGAACTTGCGACCATAGGTTCGTAAAAAATATCTATAAAATAAATTCTATTGAAAAAAGAATGAACAAAGGTAAACTCTATGAGTCTATGTAGTTAAACACCAACAGCCATTAATACATAAGAGTATTCGCGATGAGAACTCGTGAACTCAAAATGGATATATATACAAAAACAAACTCAATAAATTACAGAATGCATGTCATTTTATATATACAAATAAACTTTTCGGATAAACTATAACAGTGGCTAATACTAAGAATATTTATGGCCTATCGAGCATCTCTTCTACAGGACCCCTCATGGCTGAACAGGCCAATCCGGGATCCACATATCTTCTGATAACCAGCATACATAAAACCATTGTTAGTTTATGCGACGCGTACACGAGCTCGTGCTTGATAGCTGCGTTCCCTCCAAAAGCCCCGTCCAGACGGTCAAATTTTTTAGAGAAGTGACAAACTTAATGACAAACTAAATGACAAACTTATCGTCAGTTTTCAAGGAGTGTCTACACGGTCAAATTTTCTCGCCAAAAGTTTGAGGTTCACTGGCGTCAGTTTCGTCAAAATTAATGTTATACATCGTGAAAATCAAAATTATATAAATTGGTATGTATATTTTTTAATTAAGAACAGTAAGAAACCAGAAAAAATAATTTGTTTTTAATGACAAAATATCGTCTTGAAAAGGATAGTCAAAAATAGATCATAGAAAACAATTCACAACGTAGGTAGCCTACCTATAACTTAGATCTAATACATTCTAATATAACCAAGTATTAAAGAGTCTGTCGTCAGCCATTGTAACTAGATAGATACTAAGTTTGAAAAAAATTAGGTTTTTGTAGGTGTACCTAGCTGTAATAAACTAAAATGTTGCGCAAATAAAAAAATATTATTGCCGGAAAGTCAGTGTGTACTTCAAACTTTATCGTCAGCAAATAGTTTGACAAACTTTTTGCTGACGATATCCAACATGTTGGAATAAAAAAACTGATGAAAAGTTTGACGGTTTACTGACGCTAGGAAGTTATCGTCATTTAGTTTGTCATTAAGTTTGTCACTTCTCTGAAAAATTTCCACGCATAGTTCAAAACCTGCATTGTGACCCAGGTAAATTGCGATCATCAGGAATATGCAGCCTACCCAGCAAAAATGGAAAGGGCCTTCCCAGTAGTTGAGAGGAGAGACATCCTTTTGTAGTTATCAGAGGCTCTTTTTCTTTCACCTTTATCTTTTATACAAAGTGATCACCAGAGAATTTTTCATATTTTGTGGCACAGCCACCTCCTCCCTGAGAATGCACAGCAGTTGATGCCGTGATGGGACCAGCACCTGATTTCTTGTATTTAGCACTTTACTGGGAATGTTGTCTATTCCTGGAGACTTCCCATATGACAGATGTGATATGTCATGTGCAGCAAGCTCCTATCGTGTCGACGGTGCATCGAGTTCTCTCATCTCAGGAAGTGCTGGTAAAATCTGATCAAGTTCATCTTTGGCCTTTCAAGGTCCTCTCTTAGAGTAGCTACAAGCAACTAATAGTAGTGATCAATCCAGCACTCCATTTTTGAAGCGACCTATATATTATCTGCTGGCCATCTTTGCTTATCAACGCATCAGTCTTGGTGATAGTGAGACTCAACGACACTTTCAGTATGCTTGGTCAATTGCCACTGCATGGGCAATTGCCACGGCATGGTCAATTGCAATCAGCATTTTTTCACAGAGATTTACCCAGTGGCATTATGCACTCACACAGTGTCTCGATACTCTCTGTACTTTATTTTTGGCTCTGTCTCTCTCAGTGAGAGTGTGGTCAGTTTTGTAAACTGCAACCTTTACTCATTATGTTTTACATTTAAGGGTATTAAGTAACAAACAAAAACATACTTCGGCACTAATATGTGCTCTTCCTATTCGATAATAATTTTAGATTTCATTAAAACTGTAATCATTTCCGTAATTTACGAGGAAAAAGAAGAAAAGTTTTGCTAATATTTAAATGTAATACACACTCATTCCTATTAAAAAATATTCTAAACTATAAAAAATATAGGAGGAAAGATTAAATGCATTTAATCCTCAATTTCATTACCAACTTGCAGACTTTCTCCCGTCCAGAAGGCTCTACAGAATGCAACTCTCCAACACCCCCGGGGCCTTATGATTGGAGCCCCAGAGAGTGTGCAACTGATGACAAACCTCCTCGACAGCATTGCTGCTAAAAGAGTGAGTTGTAACCTCTTCTTTCGCAAGACTTGCAATTTAACGTAAGAATTGCCTCTACTTTAATTATTCATTTTATTAATTCTCAATTTATATTTTCACAAAAGAAAACCTAGGGAGTTAGATTTCTTCTTCAAGCCATATAAGATTATTTTCACTACCATTCATTTGAGTTTAATTTCAAAGCTTTCAGTTATTTATATAAGATTATTATACAGTTTGCTCAAAATGCTTTCCTTATTAAATTTAATCAACTGAAGCTTTTGCCGCCTTAGAAATTAGAATGAAGGCATATTTAACTAAAAATTCTTCGCTTCTTTTCCACGTGTATATGAGATAAAAATATATAGTTTTTTTTAATGGCATACAATAGTTTGCTAACGTTACTTCACACATTGAATATTTAGTTGTTCTAAAACATTTTACAAGCGATTACAATGAGTGATTTAAGAGTGAGGAGAAAAGAACATTCAGAACATTTTAAATATTCAAGATGGATGTGACGAGTGATGTCTTCCTGCAAACACATAACCATTCTCATCGGGATAAATGCCATATTTTCCCGTACATACAGATCCAATTTCATCGGGATCAGTGCCATATCTTCCTGTATATACGAGCCCATTTAATACAGATCTATACCATACCGTAGCCGTAAATACATAGCCCATACCTCCCGTATTTCAGCCAATCTCTCTTCCATTCCGCAGTCAACAGCTGGCCGGAAATAAAAACCAAATTCTCATCTGTCATTCTTAGAATAAAACATAGAAAAGAATATCTCTTTCAGGATATATCTGCTGCCACCCAGTGTGCCATTATTGTCGTATGTTCCTAAACTTTGAGACATCTGATGGTTTAAAGAATTTTATGTATTGGTTGGAATATAGGATAAAGGCTTGACTTTTCTGAACTGAGGTATCTCTGACATAGGTTTGTTATATCGATGCGTCACCTCCAGTAGACGATTTGCAAAGAATTACTCTAAAACTATACTGATAGAATAAATATTTTATGTAATAAATTGAATAGATCATATATATTTATGACTCATTGTTAATTTAAGAACGATGGAATTATGTTTGTGACTTTTATGCCCTGTAATCAATTAGAAAATCAGTTCAATATTATTTAACTGAATTTTGATGAAGAAGTACGTTTGATTCCCTTAATTTACTTACCATTAAACCAATAATTTTAGTTAGAGTATTGAAAGATCAGTGACTATAATTTCCATTAAATATCATTAAAAGAATGGTTTGTCATTTTCAATTCTTTTCATTAATTTGAAATGAAAAATTCAAAGACTGGAACCCTAAACTTGGTTGTTTAAGTATAGGAACAAGTTAGAGATGACAAGGTTAGCAACTCCGCTGTTACTGATTAATGATCCTCAGATACGAAGTCATGAAAATGTCGCATTTTTGTATCAACCAAAAGAGACATTTATGGGTGAGTATAGATTATTTAGAATGGCAAACGTAACAGAGGAAGATCAGAGAAGTCCATTTATGGCATTTGAGGGAAGGAGAAATCCTTTACGATCTTATATAGAAGATATTTGGTGTGATATGCCCTTTCAAGTTTATGGGAGGCTGAGCTACCTTAGCTAAAAGAATCTTTCGGATGAATATGCCGACACTAATTATAAAAATTAGTGAAAATTTCTTTTCTAGAAATTATATAGGGGCTTGTTGAATTGTAGATTTTTTTTTTATACTTTTCTTCAATAAATATCCTTATCCTTATATAGTGTGTCTTATAAAATTTCGGGTATCTACGTAGAATACCCAACAAAATAGTAGAAGACTATATACATTGTTAGAATATCTCAGAAAAAAAGGAAAAAATTATGGTATATGTAGTGAATAATTTTAGTTTTATACGTTGAAAAAATAGCTAACATGGTGAAAAAATGTAAAAAAGACAATTCAGAACTGAAACTATACACTGTAAAGACTAAAGGATGCATCTCTGTCCATTTCTATCTACCACGAACAGCTCCCGAGCTGATAAATCCTCATGTTCCTATAAATATGTTCTTTGATGTGTTTCAATATAATTAAACAGTAGTTCCAAGATACTTAAATATATCCTAAATCCTCGTCATGGAAAACTATTCTGACCCTTCCCGTCACGGAGTCCTCTATGATCTAATGTGAGAGATGACTCATCACTAGGGCTGGGACAATATGACCTAAAAACTATAGATCCCGAAAATATCATTGACGAAACTAAAAGAAATGATATCGAATACTATATACTGCTGGTTTAGAACGATTCAATACTCTTTAAATCTCTCCGTCTATAATATTTTTGGGATCTATAGTTTTTAGAGCATATTGTCCCAGCCCTACTCATCACTTATGACGCTATTTAAGATGGTTAGCCCTTCTAAATTTAATTGGCGTCCGGTTGCAAATTTTTCTATTATAATATACTGCTAAAGAGTAGATTCTGTTTGTCTTTACCAATAAATAACGGTTGGCATTTAGAATGAAAATCGCCTAAAATCAAAGGTGATTTATTTCGGGAGAATCGTAGTTTACAGAAGTTCCGAATAGGGACTGCCCTCCTTAATCTCGGGTGTTATAATGTTGTGTCAAGTGGACATTTCCTAAGAGATTTTGGTGTGCTGGTCGCTGGTTAACTTCTATAATCTACGTGACTAACCATTTTTTTCTCCCTGGGAAGGTAATTAATTTTACTTTATCAGTGCCCGTGAATATATTTCAACCAAATTGTAAAAGTAGTATTATTTCTCTTCTAGTCAAATTTCATTAAACTTTTCAAAGGTAATAACTCCCGATTTTAAGCATTCCAAACCATCTATTGGTACATCATCAATAATTTAATGGGATAACCACTTTCCTTATTCACACCCAAGAAGAAATATTCCCTAATGCAAGATCTGCCAAATCGCCATCATTGTGAGTAATTATAACTCGATAAAAGTCCCATTCAGATATCGACTCCATTATTCCCTGTCTCCTTCAGAAAATCCTTGGCACTCCTATGGAGAAAAGAAAGATTTCGTCTCATCGAAGAGTGACAAATATTTCGAGTCGTCAGAGAGAAATGGAGAGGCAGAGAGTTTTGTTACACTCTCTAGTAATTGCGATGCTTTTGTGTCTTTTGAAAGCACTAAATTATCACCTTTGTAACCTGTGTGTAAAAAGGCAGAGCAATCTTCGCATTTTCACAAACTTCTTGTGAAATTATCTGCAGAAAAGAACTTTTTCGCTCAAATGCAAAGTTTTGTGTGGAGAATCTTGACGATGTTGAGTTTTTCCTTCTAATATTTCTTTGAATGAAATCTGCATTTAGAGTTTTGAGGAATTAATGAGAAAGGACTTTATAGAAAATATAGCCCTCGATATAAAGTTTAGATACCTAGCCTCTCTTTTGATACATGATAATCTTATTATTATTTAATCAATTTAGTTAATATACCAAAGTTTTAAATAACAAACAAAAGTTACTCCATGTTTATAAGGATACCCTGTAGCACAATATTTACTGGAGTCTAATAAAAAGAGACTTAAATAGGCTGTGAGTTGCTGGAGAGAAAAACAAACTTGACATATCTCTCACTGACGTATGAGGCTTTTCTAAATTATTTGTCCTGAAATGAATGACGGAGAGCAAAATTATTGGACATTCTTACCGGATTCAATCTAAAGTAAACGAGAGAACGAAAAACAAACAGACTCAATTCGTGAGAAAAGTTGTATCTGCGAGAGAAACGAATTTCATTTTCTTTTTCGAGTAATATGAATTCAATTACAATTTTATACATTTGGTGTAATTCTTTTGGATTTGAGTACATGTCCGAGTCTTTTATTTCAATGATGAACTGCTTAATCTATAATAGTTCTATTTGTTAAAATATTTTTTTAGTATTTTAATTATTTATTGATATTTAACTTCTTGCTTCGTAAGCAAATTCCATATATCTGATGTCAAAAGGAAATGAAATACAAGGGACTATAGAAGGAGAAGTTGGAAAGGAAAGTGGCTATATATATAAGAGTCACCTACCACCATTCGGTAACAAAGCACATTGGTGCAGAGAAGCTACTCCGTTTATAAGGTCACTAAACAAATGATTTTACGAAAAAGAACACAAGCACTTACGGATGGAAGAGGAAAATGAAGAGGTGATATCCTAGCAACCTAACTAATACAAAAATGTAAATTTTCGTAACTGTACGCATTACATTAGGGCTTAGAAACTGCAAATATTGATAACAATGGAAGAAGACAATTCATAATCCAAATTACAACAGTTCATGGCCCAAGGGACGCATCCCCCTTCTCTTCCATTCACCACAGACAGCTTCAGGATAGAGCCCCTGAGGCTAATATTTAGTTACATTGTTTTATGTAATCTTGGTGTCCGTCATGAATAATGCAATGCTATTGCAGTTGATTATCTTGAACATATTCAAGATCTCTAATTTTTCAGAGTGTATAATATTAATATACGCGCCTTTATATAATTAATAGCGTTGCATTTCATAGAAAGAAAAAGAAAAATACTAATAAACTCTGTTGTAACAAAAATTTAATTTTAGGTCCCATTCAATGATTTAAATTTACCAAATGTTTCATAATTTTTCTGAGTATATTGTTTAATTTTTGGAATTATTTCAACATTATAGAAATTATTTATGTTTTCCTTTAATTTATTAATGATTCATACGATTATTTTTTTTAACATTCAGATCGACATTTAATTTTTCTACGAATTAAAATTATTTTAAATGTAATAATCATTAATATAAAATACTCTCATTGGAAATCAAAAAAGTTTTGCAACTTGACCATTTGAATTAAAAGTTAGGCCTCACAAGGTAATTAAGTGTCAAAAAATCTATTCGGCGGATCATTGAAATGTTCTTAGTTTTGATTTCTTCTATTCAGAGTTGATTACATTATTCATGTGATTGTTTGTATTTATTCATGTGATTGTTTGTATTTATTCATGTGATTGTTTGTATTTATTCATGTGATTGTTTGTATTTATTCAAAAATGCACTTTTAATTTGTCTCTAACTCCATTAAAGTGATAATCAAACTAATTACCTAATTGCTATTTCCCAAAAATCCTGTTTTTGTCCATTTATACAAACATATAAAGGGTGAATTCTTATAATATTGTCCATATATTTCCTATATATGTTGATTTTATTTGGAATATTATTCAAAATAAAATGTAACTATTTCATTCACTAAAAAGTAACTATTTCATTCACTAAAAAGTAACTATTTCATTCACTAAAATGTAGCTATTTCATTCACTAAAAAGTAACTATTTCATTCACTAAAATGTAGCTATTTCATTCACTAAAATGTAACTATTTCATTCACTAAAATGTAACTATTTCATTCACTAAAAAGTAACTATTTCATTCACTAAAATGTAGCTATTTCATTCACTAAAAAGTAACTATTTCATTCACTAAAATGTAGCTATTTCATTCACTAAAATGTAACTATTTCATTCACTAAAATGTAACTATTTCATTCACTAAAAAGTAACTATTTCATTCACTAAAATGTAGCTATTTCATTCACTAAAAAGTAACTATTTCATTCACTAAAATGTAGCTATTTCATTCACTAAAAAGTAACTATTTCATTCACTAAAAAGTAACTATTTCATTCACTAAAAAGTAACTATTTCATTCACTAAAATGTAACTATTTCATTCACTAAAAAGTAACTATTTCATTCACTAAAATGTAGC
>CANNZV010000527.1:268598-401425 GCA_947561585.1 Caprella mutica
AGTTGATCGAAGAGGGACAATCGGGATCCTTTGACTTTGCTTTCATTGACGCCGATAAAGATAACTACGTCAACTACTACGAGAGATGTTTGCGACTTCTACGCAAGGGAGGCATCATAGCTGTCGATAACACCATTTGGAGTGGCGCGGTACGTACGTAGCAATTAGCATATATGTAAACTGTAGATTGCTTCTTTATTCTTTGCTGATATACACTAAATAAAATGTAGTGGCATTTTAATACTTCACTGTTAACGTTCTTAACAACAAATGATGGTTGTTTTACAAGTATATTTTTATATCAATCATGAAATTTAGAAATGGGGTGCTAGTAGCTATACTATAGGATAAAATATTAAAATTAATTAATGAAAACGTACAATTCGATCATTGAAATGTATTGTGAAATTGTACTTTCGGGTTTAATTTCATAAGACTTCAAATTGTATCACATACGACACAACACACAGAAAAGGCTTAAACGCTATTGAAGATGTTAACTGTAGTAAATAATATTACCATTAAAATAATATGAGATAATAGCTAGCCTAACATGTTTATATATGAATTAAATGCACTAAATCATTCAATGAAAACATTCAATAAAAATTTTAGAAGTTTTAGAAGTGAAATCGGAGAGCTGAACAGTCTTATTAGTTAACTATATACAAATCGTATTTTGAGTTTCATATAAAAAGGTTTATATACATGCATTTTCATCATAAATTATGAACTGTCAATTAATGCGACATTCTAACCAATAAATAGGTATTACAATATTCAAAGTTTACGTGAAAAATCGCGGATAGAAAAATTTAATGTATAAGACGCTTATCTACATAATAATGTGAGATTTATGGGTACATCTTATATAGTCTGAGATGATCTTTGAATATTTTACACCATTCCGAACCTATTATAGTGTCCGTATTACATTCTAAATTCAGGGCAAACTTTATTTATTTTACCGAAAAGATTTACAGCTTGTATAGTGTATATTGTATAACTCTATGTATACTTCAATACAAACTTCTATGTGTACGTATAATTATACCTCTAATTATACCTCTATTTATACCTCTATATGTACACCTCTATATATATCTTTATTTATACCTCTATTTATACCTCTATTTATACCTCTATTTATACCTCTATTCATACCTCTATTTATACCTCTATTTATACCTCTATTCATACCTCTATTTATACCTCTATTTATACCTCTATTTATACCTCTATTTATACCTCTATTCATACCTCTATTTATACCTCTATTTATACCTCTATTTATATCTCTATTTATACCTCAATTCATACCTCTATTTATATCTCTATTTATATCTCTATTTATACCTCTATTCATACCTCTAATTATATCTCTATTTATACCTCTATTTATACCTCTATTTATACCTCTACATGTAAACCTCTATTTATACCTCTATATATGTACACCTCTATTTATTCCTCTATATGTAGCCTACACCTCTATTTTTACCTCTATAGATATATATCTATAAATTTGAATCTTAAAGGTTTACTTTTTCAAAGATTGCTGCACTCGTAGTTATTACCTTGTAAAGGCGTATAGAGTAAAATCTAAAACTATGGGAAAGATCTTTAATCATATCAGGCATATAAGGTAATGATCTAACTACAGTAATGCCTATTTTCCTTTACTTATTACTGGATGGAAAGTTTCCAAAGAGCATTATTACTACCAAATGCATTCAAATTGTGAAGATGCTATAGTTACTTCTGTACAATGAGTGTACTTTCGTCTTCTTAATCAATCACATACAACCAGAAAACAATGTTCTACGGGGTAACATTATTCCAATATTCTAACAATATTATGACAATTTATTACAAATTATGGTATACTATAGCTCGTCATAGTATAGTGACGAGCTCACTATAGTTGACTGTAGGTCACTATAGTTCACGCTCAAATTCTCTGGTATAGAAATGGATCTATTGAACGATAGACACTTTACTTTTGTCACAATATAGTTGGGTACATTCTTTACCTTATTTGCCTTTCATTAATAATGTTATTGAACAATATAGATATAAGTAGTGCTACTTCAATTAAACATTTATCTGTAATATCCATAATTTAGAATAAAAGATTAAAAAGCAAGATCCCAATAGTTTCCACTCATCAAATCAGTATCCAATACAAACACACAGATAGATGATAATTATTAGTTCTATGCAATGCTACACATCATCAATATCAGTGCATATGAAATGTTATAATATCGATAGGCTTTAGTATTGTAATGTATACTATTACAGGAATATATTGAAAAGTATAGGATTTAGTTAGGTACAATCACGATTGCCAACTGTTCTAATTTACGGTTATTTGGTCAGTCATAGAAGCTATCCTACAGGGTGACCCATAAGTTCAGAGTTGTTATGAACCTAATGTAATGTTGATTTTCCTTAATATTTATAGTTATTAGCCATCATAGACCTAATAATGTTTGCATAAGTTTTAGAGTATTCATTCCAGGTATCTTAGTGGTTGACTGGTTATGTCTAATAAGGTTAAGCGTGACCAAATTATAGCCTTAAAGAGCGCTGGCATTAGCACCAAGGATATCGTCACACAGTCCAAAGTGTGTCGCCAAACGATTTTTAACCCCTGGAAGCAATAGGAACAGTCAGGCACAGCCTCCAGTAAATCAATTCCTGGAAGTAACCGGTTCATTAAGATGCGATTTGACCGAAATCTGAAATAAAGTGCCCGAAAAACTGCGATACAAATGTCCAAACTCAAAAGTTAACTCGATATAAGAATTAGTCTAGCAATAATTTCAGAAACCATGAAAAACTAATGGACAGGGAGGAGCTGATGCTGCAAATTCCAACCGATTCACAGGAAAGATTTAGATTTGTTCAGACGAGAAGATTTTCATGGTGGAGGCTGTTATCAATAGTCAGAAAGATAATTAATTTGTCCGTAGCTTCGGAGACTTGTATTTAAATGTGATGAGCCATACGAGACGCCAGAAACCTGCTATCGCCATTGAATGGGCAGAATGTGCTGCTACTGTATCAGAAGAGACTAAATCTCATTTGATCCTCATCGTTGAAGGAATCTAAGTCACCAGCCATGTTTATATTATTGTGTTACCTTCCTTGTATCCCCAAATTAATTGGAACCAATTTCCACTGACGAATGTGACTGAATGGTGCAGGTACAAAGTTTCCAGAGTTCTATGAAGAACAATACAGCTGCCCTCAAGTCCTGATATCAATCTTATGGACTTCGCAATATGGTTCACCTTGGATAGTGAAGTTTAAACTAGATACCATAATCTAGGCTTTTGGAATTCAGTCATTTGTTCTGCTTGAAAATGATTATTGGAAAAGACGATCATTTCGGAATTTGGTTTGTTCTATTTTAATTCCATTTTTTATATGGGCAAATCTATTTGGGTCATCCTGTATGTATATACATACTATGCAAGAGAAAAGCCAATATATGCAATTAAATATGTATGTTGGAATAGTTAGCGATATTAACCTATATTAAATATAAGTCTATGAATTGTTCAACAATATTGAACTGACTACCTACAATCAAAGATTGAAAAAATCACACCATTGTTACTAAATTTTCAATTTAATATTCTTTTTAAATATACACTTTTATGTGCTTTAAATTTGCATGTAGACACATTTAATATTTAGCATAGGTATAATTAATAATTTTATTTAACAAAATATTAAGATTTGCACCGTAGCAACAAAGATGCCTAATTTTTTTTTAAGTTGTATAATTCACCTAAGGAAAACTTTCAATTTTTGTTTTCATTCTATCCGAAATGTTTAATTTAACCGGTTGAAAAACTCATCACAACTTACAATATTTGTATGGACCAACGTAGATAATCCAAGGTACTCTTCGGAGACATTTAAGAGATTTTATGCCTATGTGTCCACTTTCTCTACTATGATCATCAGTAGCTACGCCATATATGATCTTCGGTGATGATCATAAGAAATATCACAAAAGTTTATATATTTTCTTTCATACAAAATCGTGATTCGTCAATGTCATACAATATCCGTGATCTTCGCCAATAAGAAACGAACGTCGTTCATTCATAAGGCAATATTTGAGAAATTAAAAATTACACCAAAAATATGAATAAAATGGCTAGGTTTCTCTTGAGGATCGTCCCTATTGATATCAAACTGACTTCATCTCAGAAATCTTCCATTTTTTAATTGTCTGAAAATTGGAAAAACGCAATTAGATTTTATCTACCTATACTTATTTTAGAGCAGTTTTTCTCTTTCTAATCATGTCGAAATTCATTTAAAATACATATACTCTGTATGATAAATTATCTGCAAATCAAAAATAATCAGTCAGGGTGAAATTTATTTCCCAATCTAAATGCAACCAAATTTTTGTAGTACACATCACTATAAATAATATTGTAAATTAATTTAATTGGGAGATATTCTTCATTTATCACAAGATTGAAATGGACATTCCAGATCACATAACATTATTACGTTACATAACTAAACAGACTGTAGAATGTGTTGCTAACGACAACGATATTGAATCTATTGTACAGTGAATTAGAAAATAATAACAAAATGTAATATCATCTGATTTATAAATTTCAAAATTATAAATACAGTTAAAATGTATATGTAACTATTAACTCTAATCGGGCAGACGAAGTTTAGGTCTATAAAGTCTAGAGGACTGAATTTCGAGGATTCGTCACATTTTTGATATTTAGGAAACCAGCTGCTTAATTTGTATGATTTTTGTCAGTTCATAGCTTTTATCATATAAATGTACTGTGTAAATTTTTATGTACCCATGATTGATAGGAACAAAAGTTATTACATTGAATGTATTCTCTTAGATCTACGAACGTTTCTCTGGTCAGTGGGGGTTAAATTGGGAGTACACACTTTTTGAAATATCTGAAACTTTGTGTAGGTATGTATGTTAGTGTGCCTTGCTGGGGTAGTGCGTGGGTAGAGAAACAGCACAAATACAGAATACTAACTGAGAATAATTAAGAATATGATAATTTACAAAAATGTTTGATAAAAATAGTAATGGAATCTTAGTTAATTCAAAGCATGTACAAATATTTGATCGCTCTTATAAAGTCTTGTTGAGGTCAAACTCCACAGTCAGTCTTTTAGGGTCAACTACTCATAGATATTCTAAACTCACCAATTCTAGATATTAAATCCTAGAAGTTAGATATTTCAAATCTTTATTGTGTGGCTTGATAGCTTTCATATTTCTTTAAATTGAAAAGAAATAGGATATCAAATTAGTCATTATATATTATTTCTCGGTAATGAAGGAAGTATAGGCGCCACTCATTCATCTTATTTTACATACTGTGAGTATGTGAGTATGCAGGAGTTATAACAGTATATCAAATGTCACTATGTGGGCTTTAGATGATCATCGAAAATTAGAAATGAGATTTCCCACCATTTTCTCACATTAATTCACCACAAAATCAGAGAAAGAATAATTCAATTATGGGAAGAAACACTAAACTGTAGCCATCTTCTATTCAACTTTTTTAAACTAAAAGTTTACAAATTACACTAAATGATTGCATGAATAACTTGTTTTAAAAAGTATTCCACTTATATAAGTCATCTTGAGCAGCTTAATACTTAGCTAACAAATTTTGAATTACTCGGTGTGTTACCACCGCAATAAATAGCACCATCTGTAACTGAGGACTGGTATCAAATTACTTAAAATACGTATTGTACCAATTTTATATAATTACTTATTTTTCAATCAGTATTAATAATAACGGTTTATAAATAAATACAACTGCCATACGGACGGGTCTAGGCTGATTTTCCGAAAACGAATTGGCCGAAACCAAATTTGCCGAAACGGATTTTCCAAATACGTTTTTTCCGAATCCTAAATTGGCCGAAAATGGATTTACCGAAATACGGATTTGCGGAAAGACAAATTTTCCGAAAGATGAATTTGTCGAAAATAAAATTTAATGTATTTAAAAATAACATTCTGTTGGACTTTGTAGTTCACATCATTATATCTTATGCATAAAAAACACATTTCTTATATGAGTTTGACATTACTATTGCTATATAAATTTGTGTTCCGCTAATTCGGTATCATTTTGCTGAATTCATATATATAACTGTATATATTAAATATTAATATGTATATGGCATTACAAAAAAAGGGTTGATAGAAATAAATCTTTTTACCTGAAACGAATGTATTCATGCAAGTGACACTATCGTTGAAGCATAGAGGTATATTGGGAAGATATAAACATAACTAATAGTTTATTCATTACTTACAATTTTATATTTTAAACGCAATAAATGGAATAAATATTAATAATATCAGCCACAAAAAACCTTTTGTATGGTATACTATTAACAACTGAATAAAAATATACAGTAAACATGGAATATTCACAAAAATGTATAAACACGCTAGAAACACACAATCTAAAACAACAACCAAACGCTCAAATGAAAGAAATGCAACATGCTCCCATAGCTGACTGACTGATTCTGACTGAATAGAGCTTGAACGTCTTTAAAATAAGAAAAGACAAAGAATCATTTAGTGGTACAAAGATTAACACAATGATTAACGAAGAGATAGAATAATTAAAGAATCATTTAGTGTAACTAAAAGTTATGATTTCGTTTCTTTTCTGTAACTTTTGTGTGATATTACATTCTGCTTTATATAGGTCTTTCGGTAAATTTTTCTTTCGGTAAATTTGGCTTTCGGCGAATCTATTTTCGACAAATTTGGGTTTCGGCAAATTCGTATTCGGAGAATCCGGTTCGGCGAATTAGTTTTCGGAGAATTTGGTTTCGGCAAATTCGTTTTCGGAAAAACCGCCGGAATACCCATACGGACAGCTGCCACACGACAAACTGCCATGTGTACAATTTAACTGTCATACTCCATATTATATTCTTATATTGGGTGAAATTTTATGCGAATTGTAACTTAAACATTTCACGGATATAAATTTGCATTATTATTTTACCGTAAAAATTTGGTATAATAATTTTAATCCTATGGTTCCATAATTGTGCAAGAAGAAGTATAAAAATTAATATTGACTTTAAATTCAAGATTAAAAGTTGAAGTAATATGAAATATATTTCTTTTTGGAATCCTTTTCTTTCACATTTAATCCATTCAGTCCATTAAATAATTAAATGGTTCTTTAGATAATAACTAGGTAGATTCATTGCTTTTACAGTACATTTATTTCCTTTGTTTCATATGTCTTTAAAGCTGGAATACTTACTGACTGTTCATTAAATGTTAGGTGCTGTTTTTTAAGCATCTTGGTGTTTTATAATTGTAATTAACATCCATGGTCTACTTCTTTAAGTGTTCTTAGTCTTACTTCCCCCACTGATCTGTAATCATTGCATTACGTGTCTTATAGATATTTAAAAAAAATCCAAAATAATTGTGACTGAAAATGATGTATTTAATTAGTCTGAAATTTTATTGTGTCATTGAATTTTATTTATCCAATGTAGCTAAAAGAGAAACATTATAATTATAAACCTATTTATGCCCAGTATATATATTGAGTGAATGCTATACTCTAAATAATACGATTAATAGTACTATTCTTTGTAGACAGAAATGTTTGAAAAGAAAGTTTTGCATCGATTGATTTTAAACTTTTTTATTACTACTTTTCTTATGTTTTAATTTTTTTATTTGATTATTTACGGGGCTAAATGGGATAAATGTGAAATATAATAATTTTAACGAAGAAAATTAGTTTTATTACATTTTTTTAATTCTGAAACTACCGTCAATATTAATTTTATACCTCTTATCTATCAATATTAATTTTTATGTCTCTTATCAATATCAATTTTTATGTCTCTTATCTATCAATATCAATTTTTATGTCTCTTATCTATCGATATTAATTTTTATGTCTCTTATCTATCAATATCAATTTTTATGTCTCTTATCTATCAATATTAATTTTCATGTCTCTTATCTATCAATATTAATTTTCATGTCTCTTATCTATCAATATTAATTTTTATGTCTCTTATCTATCAATATTAATTTTTATGCCTCTTATCTATCAATATCAATTTTTATGTCTCTTATCTATCAATATCAATTTTTATGTCTCTTATCTATCAATATTAATTTTTATGTCTCTTATCTATCAATATTAATTTTTATGTCTCTTATCTATCAATATTAATTTTTATGTCTCTTATCTATCAATATTAATTTTTATGCCTCTTATCTATCAATATTAATTTTCATGTCTCTTATCTACCAATATTAATTTTTATGTCTCTTATCTATCAATATTAATTTTTATGTCTCTTATCTACCAATATTAATTTTTATGTCTCTTATCTATCAATATTAATTTTCATGTCTCTTATCTACCAATATTAATTTTTATGTCTCTTATCTATCAATATAAATTTTCATGTCTCTTATCTATCAATATTAATTTTTATGTCTCTTATCTATCAATATTAATTTTCATGTCTCTTATCTATCAATATTAATTTTTATGTCTCTTATCTATCAATATTAATTTTTATGTCTCTTATCTATCAATATTAATTTTTATGCCTCTTATCTATCAATATTAATTTTCATGTCTCTTATCTACCAATATTAATTTTTATGTCTCTTATCTATCAATATTAATTTTCATGTCTCTTATCTATCAATATTAATTTTTATGTCTCTTATCTATCAATATTAATTTTCATGTCTCTTATCTATCAATATTAATTTTTATGTCTCTTATCTATCAATATTAATTTTTATGTCTCTTATCTATCAATATTAATTTTTATGCCTCTTATCTATCAATATTAATTTTCATGTCTCTTATCTACCAATATTAATTTTTATGTCTCTTATCTATCAATATTAATTTTCATGTCTCTTATCTATCAATATTAATTTTTATGTCTCTTATCTATCAATATTAATTTTTATGTCTCTTATCTATCAATATTAATTTTTATGTCTCTTATCTATCTACCAATATTAATTTTTATGCCTCTTATCTATCAATATTAATTTTTATGTCTCTTATCTATCAATATTAATTTTTATGTCTCTTATCTATCAATATTAATTTTTATGCCTCTTATCTATCAATATTAATTTTCATGTCTCTTATCTACCAATATTAATTTTTATGTCTCTTATCTATCAATATTAATTTTCATGTCTCTTATCTATCAATATTAATTTTTATGTCTCTTATCTATCAATATTAATTTTTATGTCTCTTATCTATCAATATTAATTTTTATGCCTCTTATCTATCAATATTAATTTTCATGTCTCTTATCTACCAATATTAATTTTTATGTCTCTTATCTATCAATATTAATTTTCATGTCTCTTATCTATCAATATTAATTTTTATGTCTCTTATCTATCAATATTAATTTTTATGTCTCTTATCTATCAATATTAATTTTTATGTCTCTTATCTATCTACCAATATTAATTTTTATGCCTCTTATCTATCAATATTAATTTTTATGTCTCTTATCTATCAATATTAATTTTTATGTCTCTTATCTATCAATATTAATTTTTATGCCTCTTATCTATCAATATTAATTTTCATGTCTCTTATCTACCAATATTAATTTTTATGTCTCTTATCTATCAATATTAATTTTCATGTCTCTTATCTATCAATATTAATTTTTATGTCTCTTATATATCAATATTAATTTTCATGTCTCTTATCTATCAATATTAATTTTTATGTCTCTTATCTATCAATATTAATTTTTATGTCTCTTATCTATCAATATTAATTTTTATGCCTCTTATCTATCAATATTAATTTTCATGTCTCTTATCTACCAATATTAATTTTTATGTCTCTTATCTATCAATATTAATTTTCATGTCTCTTATCTATCAATATTAATTTTTATGTCTCTTATCTATCAATATTAATTTTCATGTCTCTTATCTATCAATATTAATTTTTATGTCTCTTATCTATCAATATTAATTTTTATGTCTCTTATCTATCAATATTAATTTTTATGCCTCTTATCTATCAATATTAATTTTCATGTCTCTTATCTACCAATATTAATTTTTATGTCTCTTATCTATCAATATTAATTTTCATGTCTCTTATCTATCAATATTAATTTTTATGCCTCTTATCTATCAATATTAATTTTCATGTCTCTTATCTACCAATATTAATTTTTATGCCTCTTATCTATCAATATTAATTTTCATGTCTCTTATCTATCAATATTAATTTTCATGTCTCTTATCTATCAATATTAATTTTTATGTCTCTTATCTATCAATATTAATTTTTATGCCTCTTATCTATCAATATTAATTTTCATGTCTCTTATCTACCAATATTAATTTTTATGTCTCTTATCTATCAATATTAATTTTCATGTCTCTTATCTATCAATATTAATTTTTATGCCTCTTATCTATCAATATTAATTTTCATGTCTCTTATCTACCAATATTAATTTTTATGTCTCTTATCTATCAATATTAATTTTCATGTCTCTTATCTATCAATATTAATTTTTATGTCTCTTATCTATCAATATTAATTTTTATGTCTCTTATCTATCAATATTAATTTTTATGCCTCTTATCTACCAATATTAATTTTTATGCCTCTTATCTACCAATATTAATTTTTATGTCTCTTATCTATCAATATTAATTTTCATGTCTCTTATCTACCAATATTAATTTTTATGCCTCTTATCTACCAATATTAATTTTTATGTCTCTTATCTATCAATATTAATTTTTATGTCTCTTATCTATCAATATTAATTTTTATGTCTCTTATCTATCAATATTAATTTTTATGCCTCTTATCTACCAATATTAATTTTTATGCCTCTTATCTACCAATATTAATTTTTATGTCTCTTATCTATCAATATTAATTTTCATGTCTCTTATCTATCAATATTAATTTTTATGCCTCTTATCTATCAATATTAATTTTCATGTCTCTTATCTATCAATATTAATTTTTATGTCTCTTATCTATCAATATTAATTTTTATGTCTCTTATCTATCAATATTAATTTTTATGCCTCTTATCTACCAATATTAATTTTTATGCCTCTTATCTACCAATATTAATTTTTATGTCTCTTATCTACCAATATTAATTTTTATGTCTCTTATCTATCAATATTAATTTTCATGTCTCTTATCTATCAATATTAATTTTTATGCCTCTTATCTATCAATATTAATTTTCATGTCTCTTATCTACCAATATTAATTTTTATGTCTCTTATCTATCAATATTAATTTTCATGTCTCTTATCTATCAATATTAATTTTTATGTCTCTTATCTATCAATATTAATTTTTATGTCTCTTATCTATCAATATTAATTTTTATGCCTCTTATCTACCAATATTAATTTTTATGCCTCTTATCTACCAATATTAATTTTTATGTCTCTTATCTATCAATATTAATTTTCATGTCTCTTATCTACCAATATTAATTTTTATGCCTCTTATCTACCAATATTAATTTTTATGTCTCTTATCTATCAATATTAATTTTCATGTCTCTTATCTACCAATATTAATTTTTATGCCTCTTATCTACCAATATTAATTTTTATGCCTCTTATCTACCAATATTAATTTTCATGTCTCTTATCTACCAATATTAATTTTTATGTCTCTTATCTATCAATATTAATTTTCATGTATCTTATCTATCAATATTAATTTTTATGTCTCTTATCTATCAATATTAATTTTTATGTCTCTTATCTATCAATATTAATTTTCATGTCTCTTATCTACCAATATTAATTTTCATGTCTCTTATCTATCAATATTAATTTTTATGTCTCTTATCTATCAATATTAATTTTTATGTCTCTTATCTATCAATATTAATTTTTATGCCTCTTATCTACCAATATTAATTTTTATGCCTCTTATCTACCAATATTAATTTTTATGTCTCTTATCTATCAATATTAATTTTCATGTCTCTTATCTACCAATATTAATTTTTATGCCTCTTATCTACCAATATTAATTTTTATGCCTCTTATCTACCAATATTAATTTTTATGTCTCTTATCTATCAATATTAATTTTCATGTCTCTTATCTACCAATATTAATTTTTATGCCTCTTATCTACCAATATTAATTTTTATGCCTCTTATCTACCAATATTAATTTTTATGTCTCTTATCTATCAATATTAATTTTCATGTCTCTTATCTACCAATATTAATTTTTATGTCTCTTATCTACCAATATTAATTTTTATGCCTCTTGCACAATATGTTACTTTACGATTAACATCATTATACTAAATTTTTAGGTTGAAACGTAAAATAACAATATACTTTACCATTAAATTTCAGTCCAGAAGGGTTAAGGTTACAATTCGCATTAAAATAGACCCAATACAAAATCATAATACATTATATGGCAGTTGTCTGTATGGCAGTTGTCCGTATAGCAGTTGTCTGTATGGCAGTTGTCTGTATGGCAGTTGTCTGTATGGCAGTTGTCTGTATGCAGTTGTCTGTATGGCAGTTGTCCGTATAGCAGGTGTCCGTATGGCAGTTGTCCGCGTGACAGTTGTCCGCATGGCAGTTGTCTGCATGGCAGTTGTCTGCATGGCAGTTGTCTGCATGGCAGTTGTCTGCTTGACAGTTTTATGTATGGTATTTGTCCGAATGGTAGTTTTCCGAATAACAGTGGTCCGTGTGGCAGTTCTCTACTGGCAGTTGTATAGCAGTTGTCTGTATAGCAGTTTTCCGCATGGCAGTTGTCTGTATGGCAGTTGTCCGTATGGCAGTTGTCCGCTTGACACTTGTTCTGTATGGTAGTTGTCCGAATGGTAGTTTTCCGCATGACAGTTGTCCGCTTGACAGTTGTCCGTATGATAGTTGTCCAAATGGTAGTTTTCCGCATGACAGTTGTCGTCCGTACACCGATAAAACCATTAACAATCTGACACTATCTCCCATACCCAGATACGCGCTATGTAATATCTCTATTAAACCTCGTAACCATGCAAATATAATTATATAATTAAGCACCATAAAATATAATTAAACGAAACAATAAAACAACCTAAATAATGATTATCCCTAAAAAGCCGTACACACACACGCAGTGACGCAGAGTTTTTTAAGTCTTTCCGCCAGACTTTTTGCTAAGCTCCTCCTACTTTTTCTGCGAGACTGAAATTTTCCACCGAAAGTCCGAGAGTTTTGAACAACCTACATGTTCTATTATTTCCCCCCAATCAAGCTGTGCAATTTTGGAAATTTTCGTATAGCTACTGTCAACTCATAAAATGATTTAGAATAACTGGATAGGTGTTCATTTTTAGATAATCTTTGTCATTCTTTTCTTTACCTTTGGGTTTCACGAATTAGCCCTATTATTTTTTTCTTGTTATAAATGACTGCCACTAAAATAGATACCTAACTTGGTAATATTGTTTATTTTTTATTTTTTTTAGTGGGTTAATATATTCTAGTATAATATATATTTTTTAGTACTATAATGTATAGTACCTACTACTATCTTTATATTTCTTATTTCAACAATATACCTATTAATACCTTTATTTTCTGTAATTTAATTGGCAATACACTATACATATTAATATATTTACTTACTTTACATAATAAATTAAATTAGTTGCGTGGATTAGGTTAACCATTAAATCACCTGAAGGGAAATTAATATACCTATAACTAATTAATGATAACTTACTCTAAAAAAGTTAACTAATTTATTGTACCTGTCTGACTAGTCAGTGAGTGACTGCCTGAGTAGTAACTATAATAAATACCTGACCTATGGTAATTAGTAACTATAACTAACTTGGTGGTTGATAGATAATAACTACCTAGGTTTGTTACCTAGTTAAAAATAGCTGCCCTTCTACTAACGATGAAAAGTAGTTAATTGCAAACATGTAAATCCACGAGATTCAGCATATACGTGCAGACGCAATTAACTTTGGAATCAAAAGTTTGGTGGAAAAGCGGAGGAAAAAGTCTGGTGGAAAGACTTAAACCCTGCGTCTGTACGGCCCTTAACGAATAAATATTTTCATAAAATACAAGGTTCGATTGTTGATGAAGGTGCAATAATCAATAATCATCATTGCAAATAATAATTTTAATATCAATTGAATTAAATTAAATTAAATCAGTCTCACATAATCTATATAATTAATTAAATAGAATCCAACATGCAACTATTGGTCATAAAATTCATTGTCAGGTCCAGGTTTTCCACCCTTCTCCTGATGATGAATAGAAATCTTTCTATTCGAGAGCTTGAAACTAAAAAAAACCTTCAACGCTGAGTTTAAATAACCTCTGATAATATAATCTAGATAATATACGTAATACGCTACCTCTGTGTGTGTATTGGAGACTTGGGACCAACATTACTAACACACGGAATTAGACCTATAGAGACTTGAAAATTTACAAATTTTATAGGAAGTTGTGTCAAATTTATAGTGTTGAGAAGATTTTGTAAAATTCAAACTAGTTTTAGAATCATTATTACTTTATTTGTAATGGGATAGATAGAATTTAATTTGACATAATTCGAGGATATTTTCAAAGACTTCCAAACAGAATAGGCTAAAGCCTTCAGCCTATGTTCTACAGAGCACGCCATGAATAATACGTAAAAATGGTCTACAAAAACAACTGCGGTAATCTTTTATTTTGTCGAAATTCGGAGTACTTTTATAGAGATATGACGAAAATTCACAATGGTTATAATTTTCATTACGATGGATGGGAATATATGGTTAACTAAGATGTTACCAATCAACATGTTTCTTTCATTCCCCCTGTGTACTACTACTAGGCAACGCGTACACTAAAACTATAGCTGAACTCACGCCACTATAGATTCGCTTCATAGTCGAGAATATGAAGGATTTTAAGATTGATTACCACATGCTTCCACAAAAAAAAAAAAAATCTTGAATGAATTAAAAGAAATGAATGACAATTAGTTTGAAACTCTCAGCATAAATGGCCGTCATGTAGTTTGTTGCATCCTCTAGTTTGTTGTAAAGCAAATTTCATGAGTGTTCAAGGACCTGGGAGAGAGGATCGGGGAGTGGCACGCCCCCTAATACACATATATTAGTATTCGATTTAAATAAAATGGAGGTATGAACGCACGCTCGGTATTAGGAGGTTAAAGGAGTTTTAAAACGCGCAGTGCATTCTCGAGATTATGCAAATCGGCAAATGGTTCGGAAAATATATACGTCGGTTGTTCCTTTATAATTTATATCATGTAAACAAGTTGCCTAGCAATTATTTCAAATTTAATATTAATCAATTTCCTTCTAAATGTTGTTTAATAATATTTATTAATAAAACGATTGACGTATGTTAAGTTTCTGTCATGTCATACAAATACAAAATATCAAATTTGCATATACGTGGATTTAGGTCATGTAGTACTTATTATGTTGAATTTGAAATTTTAATCTTCGTATAAATTTGTTCAACTTAAACAACTTGGAGTGTAGCTATGTGCTTAGTTTCTACACGGTCATATTAATCTCGTTTATTTATATTCCCCTTATATATACTCCCTCTTGTTATATCTATTATCTGATACCACGCAATACGTATTAATAAATCAGTACCTCATTATTAAGGTGGCTCACTCGTTAATGCAGTATTATGTGCAAGCAAACTTGAGGGTCTGTAGGGCGAGACTTGCACAAATATAAACTTGTACAAGTGAACTGAGACGTGATTGAATTTGAATCCTGTCACCTGTTCAAGTCTGACTTGAGCAACTGAAACGTAGCGTGTGTACTGTGTACTAAGGAAATTGAAGACTTGAGAACAATTACGATGAAGTAAAAGATATGGGTTTGTTTTTACATATACAATATACATCTAATGAATTCTATCAATTTAAAGGCAATTTCTCAAATTGTTTCGAGTTTTGTTGTGAAACAAATAAAAAAAAAATTGGCAGAAGAAAAGTAGAATTGCTATTAATTTAGAAATAACAGCTAGTGTATATATTTGTAGAAACTTAATAATTTTAAAATAAATTGAATATATTTCCATTATTTAAACATTCAACTAAAATCAGCGTTAACATGAGAATATGTTTTTCCTTTTTTTCAACCACTTTATACACCGCTCATTTCGTTTCTTCTTTTGAGATTTTCGTTTATGTACAGGACAAAAAGCTGTCAAAGCAAGCGCGTCATCATCAGAACTCGACATAGTTACAATTTCAACAGGAGGCTTGTACAAGTATACTTGTACCGTGTGGTGGCGAAGGGAATTATTCAACTACTTGTGCAAATACTTGCGCAAGTAGACTTGTCAAGTTTGCATGAACGTGTGTAGCCATAGTAGTTGGTTGCTTGCACTTGTATGTATGGTAGAACCGTAGAATGTAGGTCAGTCTCGAGTAGATCTTCTAACTGATAGGTAGTGTCGTGTGTTATTGTCCTTCCGAAATGCTCTTAACGGAATCTCCTGAAAAGATGAGGTTGTCCTTTTACCTATATACCATTACACAGATGGTGTAAAACATTGGTTACAAAGATACAAGTTTTGAATGTGAGTAACGTTTTCAATAAGTTATTGTTAATCAATAAGTGATTTAGTATCTTTGTGGAAGTGTGTGGCAACTCATCGAACAGTTTTGCTCTCTGCTGTGTATGTAGCAGGATTATACGATTAGACCACTAATTAAGTGGTATCACAGTACGTCTTAGCCGCCTCTATCGTCTGTACTACTTTTTATGTTGTAGGTAGCTACAATTCGTGGCCACTCAATGCAAACCTGTTCACAGGACAGGGAAGTGAAGGATTTGTCATGCAAAAATATTAATAACTCAAACCGATTTGGAAGCTGTCTCTCCATTACTTTACTTTTCACAATAACATGATTAGTCAAAAATAAATGTGATATATGGGTTATTAATCACATAGTATGAGTATTAATTAAATTTTTATTTAAGTGTATGGAACATAGAGAGTAATTGAGAAGAGTTCGATGATTGGGAATAGTTCAGTGATTTTGGTACTGTTCGGTAATTGGGTAGTGTTCGTTAATTTAGAAATAAATCTAAAAAGGGTATGGGGCTCGTGTTCGAGGGGCTTATGTCATGGAGGGGGATGGGCTTATATCCTACACCTACATACACATATCCTACACGTCACGAGTGTTTCTCTCACAAGACCACAGCTTAGCTGTCCTGTAACATTGTTTCTGATTATTTTAGTGTAAACATCATTGTAAATTGTGTAACACAATGTAACTGTCGATCCTATTACTAGTATTTGTAAATTAAATGATATTTCATTCCGATAAGATTCTGGTGCTTCTATTTCGACTCTCGGTAATCATTATGCAAATAAAATTAGAACTGTTATACCATTATTTCGACAAGTGCATTTATATGGCGATAGAGTAAGTAATTAGTAGGTGAAGCAAAAATTCAAGTACCTAACTCACTATAAGAAAATAAATATTTGTTCATTAATTCCTTGTAGTCTCTGACAATGAGGTGAATTTATTAGGACTTGATTTTTGTATTCTTTTGAATAAATTCATAAATAAATTTGTTTCTAATAAAATGAACTTGACTGGTAATATTCTATCAGATTTTTCACTCTATACAATACAATTATTACGTGAAATTCGAATTGCAATTTTTTTCAAATGATATATTACAACATGATAACCCTAACTTAATTTGAACTTAAAATGAAAACTGACTCTTCTTCATAATGGTCTGGGTAGCGTTTAGTTAATTTTTAATATGTAAATAAATGTCTAGCCTATGCCGTTTTCTTCTGGTACCCCTGCATATAGAAAACGATTTTAACTGTGGACACAAGTATATTTTATCAAACTAATTCAAATTTTAAAAGTTTGTAGGTGGAATATTGAAACTATAAATGTATTAATAAATTTATATGACAGTTGGTATTCAGTAAATATTTATAGTAATTGATAAATAGATGAATAAAATTGGTTTAGAGAGTTGTACTACTCGAAAAATATGACAGGTAATTGCTCGTATATATATAGTTTATTTTAGAAGTAACTAAACACAAAACAGTTCAAATTTATCATTTAAAGACTTAGTGTCGTTGCTTACTGCTGGGGATCCTATAAAGGGAACTGCTGGTCTAACAAGATGGTTTATGATTTTCAAGTCATGACTAAAGTAAGGATTGGAATGTGACATATGAATGTAGGATAGTTTAGAAGACTGAATTTGGATTAAAGGAAACATTTGCTCCTCTTGTTTCTTGTATGGAGATAAATAAAGAAGAACATAATAATTTAACGAAAATTATAATTAACAATTAACAGATATGTATTATTACATAATCATCAATACAAAGTAAAATTGACAAATTTATTCAAAATGTTCTACTTTGGATTTGATTATTGCCTCTATTCTTCTGCGCGAACACCTTCTGACACGGAACGAGTTGTTCTTGTGAAATTTCTTGCCACGCTCGCTGTAGAGAGAGATTTCCCATAGGCTTTGGCATCGAGGATGGACCACACTGAAAACTCCGTGGGATTCAGATCTGGAGAGCAGGGAACTCTCTGCATCAGTTATAATAAGTAACATTCACTGTGTGTAACGTGGCACCGTCTTGTTGGAATATCCACAAAGTTTTCTTGCCGAAGTGATCCTCATTACATTCCAACATAGTCTTCAAAATATTGCAACTCAATCTACCTTTTGGGGTTTCTCCTGATTTTCTCTCGAATGGTTTAGTCATTGGTTTAGAACTTTAGACCTACGTTTTTTTTATTGAGATTGTCAGCCGGCTGCTATTTCTTTCATAAGTTTTCTAAAATTTTCGAGACTGTTCACAAATGGTTATAGGGGGGAAATCATTTTTTAGTTTACTATATTTTGACTTGTGGATTGAAATCACTCTACTTATCTTCCAAAACATCGGGGAAAATGTCTTCCTCAGCAGAAGAATTAAATATTTTACTTACTTTTGGAGATAAGAAGGCTAGATGCTTTGAATAAACAAACTCTGGCACAACATTTAAAAGACTTTTTTGACAGAAGCAAGATGATGTTGCAAAAACACTGTATCAGCTCAAGCAAAATAGAACTATCCGTAGCATTAGGCATAAATTTTAAAGGACTGAGTTAGATACAGGACCACAGGCTACATAACTTCTCGGCTATACCTATTAAAAATAATTTTAAAATAATTCAGAAATGTCTATTGTTTCTGGGACATTCGAACCGTTACATGATATAATGTTAGGTGGGGACTTGTATTTAGACAGTTTTCTGATCTAGGAGCATGTTACCATGTTTCAGTTAATATTAAAATTTTCATCAGTTTGTTTTTATGTTTGTTATACACATGAGGAAGGTTGCATTTGACCTTTTATATTAGATACTTGAATAATCTGTGTTTTTACATATCACTCGTTTGCGAGAACAGTGTCATAACTTCAAAAAAGCTATTTTTCAGGAGAGGCATTTTAGTACTTGTAATGTACGTTCATTAATGGTATATCGTTAGGACATTTAGCCTTTCCAGCAGTATATTTTTGAGTTACAATGATGATTTTTTATACCAAAATGATCAGCATTTTATGATTTATATGTCGATATAGATAACTCTAAAATATATGTTATGTGTTTATGACGTTGTTGTTGCAAACAAGCGATATGTGGTTTTACATATACCATAGTAATATACGTTTCATCCCTCTATACATATGTATATCCGCTATATTACTTATAGCTGCATTCACATACATACAAGTGTACATAGCATATTATTATCTTATCTTTTTGTTGTTTTGCTATCTCCTCACAGGTACTGAATGACAGAGACAATTCTGCCTCCACAGTTGCAATACGGAGCTTCAACAGCTTCGTCAGGGATGACCCTAGAGTGAACATATCCTTCCTCACCCTTGGTGATGGTCTAACTCTCCTCTTCGTTCAATAGTCGTGATAAGGAGATGGTCTGACCCTCCTCTTCGTGCAATAGTCGTGATAAGGTGATGGTCTGACCCTCCTCTTCGTGCAATAGTCGTGATAAGGAGATGGTCTGACCCTCCTCTTCGTGCAATAGTCGTGATAAGGTGATGGTCTGACCCTCCTCTTCATGCAATAGTGATGATAAGGTGATAGTATGACCCTCCTCTTCGTGCAATAGTGGTGATAGTCTGACCCTCCTCTTCGTGCAATAGTGGTGATAAGGTGATAGGCTGCTGTAGATATATTAGAGATAATACACTGCGTGAGTAATTTTGTGACCAGTAACACTGAAATATAAATTTATGTAACTTAATGTGTTATGGATTACGCAAACTATATTTTCTCACTTAATCTAATTAATTTTAGTTACACTATTCAGTAACCCTTTTTTTAACGCTCAAAATATAGATTCGTTATTACATCGTATGCTATATAGATATAATTTATTTTATTTTATTTTTGCACAGTGACATATTAATACAGAATGAAGATTTATGTATTGGTAATTGCTAAATAATAAGTATGGCAAAGAATTTGAAGATTATTTTAATATTCAGATAAAACATATCATAATGTATGAAGAACAAAATATTAATCAAATAATAGTGTATTACCACCAAAGTAAAGTGAGCGCCGTTCCAAAATAGCTTATCAGCGAAATTATCCTATGTTATTCGTACGGGGACAATAATGAGGCTCATTAACATCTGAATAACTGATTATTTACTTAATTTTAGAGAATTTTAATTCGATTTTTGAATATCTGAAATCTAACCGCATTCATTTCTGTATAGTTTATTTAAATTGGTTTGGAAATATTAAAGTAATGAGTTATTTGAGACGTTTTCTGTGGTTATTTTCACACCAGTCCTGAGTCACCGTCAGTGGGCAAGTGCCTGTAGTTTTGTGTTGTTGTTGACTACCGTTGCTCGCTTCTTAGGAGCAAAGCTCCACTAAACCTCTCGAAAAAAAACACAGGAAACTTCTCAAGTAACTCATAACTTTTTTATTTCAAAACTAATCTCAATTTACCTTACAACAATGAACTGTTAATGAACCTCATTTTTATCCCCCGTACGAATAACATAGGAATATTTCACTGATAAGCTATTTTGGAATGGCCCTCATTCTAATTTTCTGGTCTATTGGGAACATATGCACATAATGCTAATCAAATACTATGTACACTAGAGAGTATTATCAGTATATGCACCTAATGTTAATCAAATACTAATGTACACAAGGGAGTACAATCACAAATATTAATAAAGTAAAAGTATACACAAGACTGTATGTGTATTTACTTAAACTATTACAACCCAATGACAAACTTTCGATCATCACAGATAGCTGAGTTGATTAGAACGAATCCTTCTGATTTGACCAAATGGGTTCTAGGACAACTCGCCGCCGGACAACTCGCCGCCGGACAACTCGCCGCCGGACAACTCGCCGCTGGACAACTCGCCGCGGACAATTCGCCGTGAGGATAACTCGCCGCTAGAACAACTCGCCACCAGGAAAATTCGCCGCGTGATTTATGTTTTGTCGGTGTATACATCAATTTCATATATTTGGAAATATTATAAATATGAACAATGATTGGTTTCTATAAGCTCAAGACTGACGTAAAACAGTAGTTGACAAATTTCATTATTTCGATTGATTAGTTTCTTTTGTTATATCTGTGAGAATATATCAAGCCGCAAAAAATAGTAGAACTATTAATATAAATTTAGAAGCATTTAACGTCTGCTTCGAAACGAAGGGCTTTCTAGTTGACAAGGGATAGAAAGAAAAAGTCAGAATGCAAAGTGACTCCTTGAACAAAGGCACCAACCACCAGTCCGTGACAAGTTCATGGATGCAGAAAGGCTACTTCGTGGATGCAGTCACTTGAAAAAAGGAAAAGGAACACAAGCACGTGGTGACTGCACTCACGATTAGAAGAGGAAAATGAAGAGGTGATAGAAAATATAACTTACTAGACTTCGTAATTGAATAACCTTTATTTGCACTAATGTACTAGTTTTAAACTAAAGTAATTTATATAAGTCATTAAACGTATTTAGAATTAAGACAACTGAACTCGTTTTCTTTTCATTAGCAAATTATTTTTAGTAAAATACTTTCAAATAGAATGACGAAAGCTTTATTGTTAATTTACAACACGCACTATATATGTTTATATAATAGTTAAAAAAACATTATATTTAACTTTTGAAATGAAAAAGAAAACATTTTCAAATACTGCTATGAAAATTTGATAATTAATTTACAACTCACAGCTTATATTTTTAAATATTTTTTATTAATAAATGGTGTATATGGCTGTAAATCATAAATTACACAGCGAGTTGTTTTGGCGGCGAATTGTCCTAGCGGCGAATTGTCCTAGCGGCGAGTTGTGCTCACGGCGAATTGTCCACGGCGAGTTGTCCGGCGGCGAGTTGTCCGGTCACCGACCAAATGGTATCTTTTTATTGTAGTAATTGTTTGATTGTTTTAACTTATACTATAATTTGATATTTCGTTGATATACATGGAAATATTCTAAAGTCTAAACTATATAAATATCCTACATTGTTTTAATTGAACAAAATATTCCTTTTTATTATTTTAACACAGAAATTTAAAGGGTACCTCCATAGGGGCTCTGTATCTGAAACTGTCTGTGGTGAATGGAAGAGAAGGGGGTGGGGTCCCTGAGATCCCGGGCTGTTGTAATTTGGATTATGGATATTCTTTTTTGTCATTTTTATCGTTACTTGCAGTTTTGGAGGATGGCACAAGGGTTATTTTCTTCAACTACGAGGTCTTAATTTTTGTGTATAAGCTAGTAGGCTTCATTTACTATCACCTCTTCATTTTCCTCTTCAATGCGTTATTGCAGTCACCGGTGCTTGTCTCTTAATTTACGTGACGTTCTTTGGTGACTGATTGCATTCACGGAGTAGCTTTTCTCCATCAATCGAGTATTGTCACGGACTGGTGGAACCATTTTTCTGTCACGAAACCATATTTCTGTGTGACAGTATCTTCCAAGTCCCTTATACAGGCAAGTCCTGCTTTTATAATAGGCGAAATTATTCCAGGACATGACCCGAAGTTATTATATAGATGTAACTCCTTGAACATTCAATTTTCTATGAGTAGGATTTGAAAAACTGTTTAGAGGGTTTGACGTAACGGATACTGAAATTATGAAAGCTCTGTAATGGAAATTGAAGGTTGCGAATAATTTAATTTATTGATATTCATCTATAGCATAATCCTCTCACAGTATAGGTGAGTAATTAGTTAGGTACTTTGATTTGTTTAATTGTGTCACATTGAACAAACAGTAATTAATTCAAAGATTCCAATATATTTTGAATTTATATTTTGTTTCGAATTCAATAATCTTCTTTTGTCTATTTTTTCCATATAGCTACAAATAAATGACTTTCTTTTAACGCTGATCAGTCGATGTAAAAATGTATAATAGTTATGGTAGCTTATCTCTCTAACTAGAAATAAACATTGCATATGAGACTATGTTGGAGAAAATAATGATAATTATAACAAAGAATACCGAGCTCTTATATAACAATATGTTACTATTATATTTTTCTGTTCTAATTTGAAAGGAAGTCGGAACATAATATTATACTTTATTATTTCTTTAATTTCCTTTATGATATTGCTCATGATACGCTACAGAAAATGTAAATGAAACAATAACAAGGAAATGAAACAATGATATACAGAAGAAACCACAGTTAATTTGAAAATACGTATAATCAATAAATGTTGCAACAATAAAAAAATAACTGAAACAAACGAAACAACAGAATAAACTGTTCCAAAGTGATTGTCTGAATGCATCGCATATTGAATATTCGAGTTGTAGCCAATCTGAATAACAACAGAAAGGTGACAATTCCCTCCACAGGTTGTGAAGGAAAATACATAGCTATGTGTAGTGACTAAGGCTAAAAGTACAGCTATGTGTAGTGACTGTGGTTAAAAGTACAGCTATGTGTAGTGACTAAGGCTAAAAGTACAGCTATGTATAGTGACTAAGGCTAAAAGTACAGCTATGTGTAGTGACTGTGGTTAAAAGTACAGCTATGTGTAGTGACTAAGGCTAAAAGTACAGCTATGTGTAGTGACTGTGGTTAAAAGTACAGCTATGTGTAGTGACTGTGGTTAAAAGTACAGCTATGTGTAGTGACTAAGGCTAAAAGTACAGCTGTGTGTAGTGACTGTGGTTAAAAGTACAGCTATGTGTAGTGACTAAGGCTAAAAGTACAGCTATGTGTAGTGACTTTGGTTAAAAGTACAGCTATGTGTAGTGACTGTGGTTAAAAGTACAGCTATGTGAAGTGACTGTGGTTAAAAGTACAGCTATGCGAAGTGACTATGGTTATAAATACAGGTACGTGCTGTAGTGTCTGTGGTTGAAAGTACAGCTATGTGTAGTGTAAACTATTTTTTTTTAATCACTTATAATATTTACATGGAAAGAATTAAGGTGTCCCACATAATTTTAATGTAAAAGTAAATATTTACATTTTCCTGAACATGTTAACAATTCACACTGATCCTCTCTCTTATAATTCTGTAATATTTAAGGTTAAGGAGATTCATCAATATTTATTATTAATTTATATCTGTTTAACCCTAATGAGTTTCACAATCAGAATGAACGGGAACGTTCGAGTATGGGTTAAAAAACACATGTCTTATTTATAAACCTACGGTACTGTATTTTATACAAGTTGTTAGTGTATACTAAACTAATGTGTACCAAATTTCAAGTAAAAATATTGAACACATGTGGAGAAATAAATTCATAGATATATAAGATATTGGCAACTGTGAGAGCAGAGCTGTGATTGGGTGGAGTGTGACCCAATTACAGCTCGCGCATGTGTCTGTATTCCATGAAAACGTGGACAAATTTATGCTTATTGGCTAACCAAACTGTAGTTCTACGTTGCTACACGTCACCACAGTACAATTAATTTCATAATTTGCGAGATGTACGCTGATTTACGCCGATACGTAAATATTTTTAAACTTTCAAATACAAAACTATATTTGGTATTTATGAAGGAACAAAGTCTAGAAAGGCCAGTAAATTTAAAGGAATGACATGAACGATTTAAAGTAATTTTAAAAATATGTGCCAAGAAAACACATCAAACTTATTAGGGTTAAAAATAAGTATATTTTCCATAATCCGTTTTTTGCATATTCTACTAGGTACTACAATAACTCTATTCTAAAATGGGATATATAAACAAATTACTAACTCACAGTGTGCTATGTCACTGTGCATTATTCAGCTGCAAATACTTGTCACTCTTTACCTGTTCATATAAAATATATACAGTCATTCCAATCATTTAAAAGAGCATAAAAATCTTTCTAGTGGTAAGCAATAACCAATAAACTCTTGTTAAGCTTGAGTTACCAGTTCAATATTGTCTCATAATATATATGACGATATTGAGAGTTTCTATGATTTATATTATTTTTTACATCTAGAAATGGATTAGGTTGTTTCTTTGTAAGAAATATTTATTTTAATAAACAGCATATTTGTAATAGGTTTAATTTTCATCTGAAAGGATTGGAATCCTTTGATTTGCTAAGTAAATCTTTTTACTCGTAGAATTTAATGAATAATAAAGTTTATGTATCTTTACCTTCCTCAAAATCAATTAACTCGCCCATCCTAATTATTTATGGAATGTACGTTATTTCGATAAATGTAGATAATTAAAGCAAAGACTTCAAATTAATTTGCTATCTGGAATGAGAGCACCGGAAACTGTTAATTACATTCCCAATTAATATCTAACTAATATTGAAGTAATTATTCAAAGGGCTAAATCTTGTAATTCTTCGATTGATAAGGCATTTAATTATTATTATTATTACTCAACTAATTAAACGTCAATCGATTTGTAGGGGAAACGATGGATGAAATGAATGACAGTACCTATAAATAACATTGAGTTAAGTAATGATTTGATAATGAGTTTAGTACATTAGTTTCTACTTTTGAAAACTGAATGAAACAAAGATGTTGTAGAATGAAAGATATGGAATACGTTTCTGACAGATAAAGCTGGAACATTTTCTATACAACCATCAAGTTTATATTGACTATAATGTACGTTAATCTAAAAGAAAATTTAAACTAATCAAGATCAATAAACAAGCTGTGATGTTTCACGTTTGATACAACAACTGTCTTTCGTATTTTAACATTTTATCGTAAATATTATAATGATTTTAATAATATTGAACATTCTCACCATTAATTACGATGCTATGAAATTGTCTCAGATTAACATAAACTTTATTCTCAGTCAACAGTGTGAGAACAGTCACTCCTGCCTGGAATAGTCTCTCCTGCCTGGAATAGTCATTCTCGCCTTGAATAGTCATTCTCGCCTTGAATAGTCATTCTTGCCTGGAACGGTCACTCCTGTCTGGAATAGTCATTAGGCAGAGCTTTGTCACATTCAATGGCTCTGCCTTTCAATAATTGGAACATGAAATACAATGACAGTATTTGTTGAAACTCAGTTATCAATTAATATGTTACAAACATATTCACTACACTATGTTTATACATTCTTTAAACGTTAATTATTACTACGTATGTTCGATAATGGAATTATGTATTCGTGTTAGGTTCATTTTTTTATTATATAATAATCCTTTTTTGAAATTCCAGACGCCACTATTGATTTTTCTAAGATTTTCAAAACTGATTATAATTTTATAGGTTTCTCTATATAGTTATCATTTTACTCTTCCTCTTGTTCTACTTACAACTATTGATCATGTATCTTTTAACTATTAATAACTCTAATAACTGAAGTAATAAAATAAACCAATGTCACACTGATTAATTAACCATTGAGTACATGCGTTTCATTCAGTGAATTTGTGAAAATTGTCACTGCTATCAAATCTGGTCAATACATTCAGCCGCAATATTCAATTTTCTGTCTAATCAAAAGAATCTGCCCGTAACTCTGAATAAATGACATCCTATTTATGTTGACATGGCAGATTAATTGAATCAAAGTTTTCGAATAGAATTCTGATTACCATCGCATATTGTGATTCAAAAACAAAATGTTCTCGTTTGTTTTAATTCAAAGTCGATTTGCTCAGTTTCTGCTACCTAGAATGTTAAACAAATCACAGATTGCCATGCTGTCATCGATAGCTGGTGATATCATTCTTCCACACACGGAAATAGTCAAGAGTAATCTGTTAAGTGGGCATTGGTTGATTTCCCTTCTAAACTCTCAACAAATTTTAATAGGAACTATGTATTCGTTTTCTATTCGCTAACAATTGAGTGCGTTGTGTGGAAAACTAACAAATATTGTGAATTTTTATTGCAGATTACATACTAGTTACAATAAAAGACAAACCTCTTACTTCTCTGTCCCTTTCTAAATCTCCTCTCACTCCAACAAATCATCTGAACACCTTTAGTCGCCATGAGTAAGGACGAAGGCAAGAGTCTCTTTGCGAAGGACAAGATAGTCTTGTACGCTGCCGAACGATCCCTGCGGTAAGAAAGAGTTAACTCTTTAGATTTCTATTATCAAACTAGGGAGACAGGCATATCTTAGTATCTTGTTCCAAGAATATTATTAGTTCTGTATCAGCATCGTCATAGATTTCGGTCACTTTACCAAATTTGAGTTCAATCATGTTTGTAAATTATAAAAATGTTTTTCTTTATTTGATTTGATTTCTTTACCTTCTATTGTACCAGACTGAGTGCAGCACAGAAGTCTCTGCAAGAAGTCACTCTGAAACACACTGGTTGTCGTATGATGGGTGCCCCGGAGGTGCTGCAGCTCATGGCCAACCTCATGAAAGCAATCGGGGCAAAGCGAGTGAGTCACTCTTTAAGAATTCATACAAATAATATTATCGTTGCCAAACTTTAAATAGCTAAAATTATTACTATATATTTTATAGGTTAAATATACAATCTATGTAAATTCTGAGCGATAATTATCAAAAGAAAACATAATACATTATAGCAACCTTTTTGGTTCGTCCAAATTATCTACTTCTTTTGGTTACCTCAGTGATTTCTCGTCTAAATCTCTCATTCTTTTTCCTAACAAAGACTTTATATTTTGCGTAGACCAAAAGGCTAAAGGTTGCAGGGAATAATAATATCTATGGCATCAAAATATGCTTCACAGAAGCTTTTAGAGCCACTCACCGCATGAGATTTTCTTAAGTGCTTTTATTGGTGAGGGAATATATGAATTGGATCCCAGCCATGGAACTGTAAACGCGAAAACTTTCCTGAATGCCATTTCATTCTTTCTTTTTCTCTTAGGAAATCTGTAATCGCTTTACCTCCTCATGAGACTAAACACTGAAAAGAAAAGTCATGCTTAATTTGAAGACTGCTGCATTTTCTAGTTTCCTATTACTGATTTGTAAAATTAAGTGGGTTCTATTTATTTCATGTTTACTATTCAAAATTATGAAATTCGGTTAAATGAATGGACAGTAAACCTTTGAACCAAATTCTTCTCACTTTTATATAATTTATCAATAGAGTTGCAATAATATTATTCAAGAAGAAAATGAGGTCCGTAAAATATAAAAATGACTTCATATAGTATTTATTTATTAAATTTTCGCCATCTGTTGACAGTTTCATGTAATACTAAAATTTGTCATTTATGTAAAACGTGTGTTCATCTCGAAATAATACAACTGTTATTGTGTAATTAAAGCATGTTCTGAGTATTACCTATGCGAAAACCGAATTGAATAATACCCCTTAACTATTTCGAAGTACTACTCTAAAGGTACGTTTTGCATGCAGCAATTGTTAATGGCGATCATCGCCTAGTGACTATCGCTGAACACTAGTTCAATGCTATTCCTATGGAGCTGTTTTCCAACGAGCAATTACCACCGAGCTATAATTCAATGTATTCCTATTGCTGGACGATCATTGCTGAGTGATGATCGCATTAATCCCTGCATGCAAAACGTACCTTAACTCATAATGAAAATGTACCTGTTTATATAAAGCTACATTGACACGGCACTACTGAACTCAATCTAGGCAGCTAATTTGAAACTGAAGCATTTCTGAAAAATATATTCTCATACCTGTTCAAATTACCATAATTGTATACATTCTTTTTTGATTCATTTACTGTTTCTTTAAGATAGCAGCTAAATAGGAGCAACTTTGAATTTTTCAAATAAAAAGAGGTTCAGCCAGTTTCTATCGTTATAAGACATTGTTGCTATAATATGTTTCTATAAAATTCAGAAGCCACTTATACCTGTACAGTTGGTATCCATTTTCAGGTACTCGATGTGGGAGTTTTCACCGGGTGCAGCTCGTTATCAGCCGCCATAACAATCCCTGAAGATGGCGAAGTCTATTCTTTGGACATCAGTGAAGAGTTCGTCAATATTGGTAAGGAGGAGTAGCTGCTTATCTCAATTTTAATAGAGGTCTTCAATATCATATTAATAGTATTAAAATATTACGTTGACTATGAATAACTAGGGGCTAATAGGTAGTTAACTAGTTTCTCCTAAATTGCCTGTCTTCAATTTATTCCAATTAGAAAAGTTTACTGTATTTGCCATTACCAGGTATCAGAAATAGTTCAATTAAGGGTGATATTTCACTAGTTTTTAGAGAGGCCACACCTTTTACTGTATGAAATACTGTATAATATCATTAATTAAATTTAATATATAGTGTTAAATATAAATCAACATTTCACTTCATAGGACGTCCATTCTTCGCGGAAGCGGGTGTTGCCCACAAGATCAAAGTGCACATTGCCCCGGCCCTCAATACTCTGGATAAGTTGATCGAAGAGGGACAATCGGGATCCTTTGACTTTGCTTTCATTGACGCCGATAAAGATAACTACGTCAACTACTACGAAAGATGTTTGCGACTTCTACGTAAGGGAGGCATCATAGCTGTCGATAACACCATTTGGAGTGGCGCGGTAAGGAATAAGCATATTAAGATATATTTTATCTTGTCATTAGATCCATGTAGGGAAAATTATACATAAAACACTATATAATTATCCTAAAACAAATCATTTAATATTAATTAATTTTATTATTTCTATATTTATTCATTTTTATATATTTAAAATTTATTCTCTTTCTTCTAATGCATTCAATCCTTCACTATGTAATGAATAACATAATAATACGTTGAAAAAATAATGTATTACATTTCGCTTTATAGTAGTAATAAACCTCTTGTGGAGAAAGGAATAATATTAAAAGAATTGATTGTCTATTCAATTCTTCAGACCTCTGATCATTGGATGATAGATCAATCAAGTGGAGTGCTTTGTGATCAATCAAGTGAAGTGCTTTGTGATCAAAGTGCTTTGTGATCAATCAAGTGAAGTGTTCTGTGATCAATCAAGTGAAGTGTTCTGTGATCAATCAAGTGAAGTGTTCTGTGATCAATCAAGTGAAGTGTTCTGTGATCAATCAAGTGAAGTGCTTTGTGATCAATCAAGTGAAGTGTTCTGTGATCAATCAAGTGAAGTGTTCTGTGATCAATCAAGTGAAGATCAAGAGATTTGCATTGATCATTTTATTTAATCTCATATAGGACTATTTTAGCAGATACAGGAATAGCCAATATGCTAAACACATATTCATGCATAAATTAAAGTACATAGACCTACTTTAACAATGGATCAGCTAATTTGTGTGAATGATTTAGAAATAAAGACTATTAATAATATGAAGTTGAATATTCAATGGCAGAACTACCTTTAGAAGATTTAAAAATAACTAAAAACTGCTCTACAGAACACCAGATCACTTAGGCAATTATTATTCTATTAATAATATGTCCCCCTCCTAATCAGGGCTGCTAGGGTAATAAATCCTACATAATTTGAAGTTTTTCCACTCCTATCTGCCTTTCCTGACCATTTTCCTTGCATTGCAGGTAGCTGACCCGTCAGATACATCTCCCTCCACCGTTGCCATTCGTGCTTTCAATGACCACGTGGCTGCTGATGCCAGAGTCGATATTTCATTCCTCACTATTGGTGATGGACTGACTTTGCTATTTATCAAATAAAGTAGCATGTACTTTCTTTGGAAATGTCAAAATAAGATTCTGGAAACATTGATACAGTTGATTCATCAATAGCAGCATCAAACTATATTTGTTTATACTGTTTTGATTGGTATGACTCAAAATATTTTACTTTTTATAGATTATGCTGCGGTCAGCAAAATATTTGTATACTAAGAAAATAATATATCAAATTCAAAATTATTTACGATGCAATTAAAAACATTTCAACTTTATATCAAGTGAATATCCTAAAGACAACATCATAGCTGTCTTCACATCTCAAATTTCTTACTACATTCAATATCATGAATAACTTTTCATCACTCGAGAGGTGTTAGAATTTCTGCTCTGTGTGTTGTATTCTTTTTCTCTCTGTTAACAGAAAAAGAACGAGAAAAACATTCAATCAACGGAAGAAAAACCTTCCTGTGGTTTATAATCCATTAATAGCATAGAGACCTATTATTTCATTAACAATATTACATTCAGTTAGTAAAGATGTGTTTGCGTTATTAAACAGTCTCAGGTAAAAATGCTTTTATTTCCTGGCTAATGAAGTGATTTTTATTAATCTGCTGAGTCAGCTCTAGAAAAGTCTGGTCGAGTGATATTGTTGAAGAGATTTCTCTTTTTATATATTCAAAGGAATTGAATATCTATTTTGTAGTAGCGAATTAAAAAAATATATTCTAATCGGATCACCATATTAATTGGTACGTTCCATAAAGAATATTATTGTTAATTAAGTAAAGAAGCTTTGATTAATATTTTTCCAATTTACAATCAATTTTAAAATATATTTAACGATTTAGTACCTCATTACGTATTTTAATTTGCTTAATTCAAACCAGTTATTAACATTACTTATGATGTTTTACACCGCAATAATTCCTCTCGGTTGTTTATCTTTTCCGTGTTTTATAGATTCCCGAAGAGTACCATGACACATTACTGAATGTGACTGTGAAGTGCTTATCAAAAACACTCTGTAGGTACACAGAGAAGGGACCTAATCCTGCAGTAGAAAGAGTTCTCCATCCTCTAAGCCCTTTATGCTGCAAATACCTATCACTAAACTTCTACAGCAATGCCACCTGCATCTCATTTAATTACTGCAGTCAAAGGCCTGATCATTAAATAAAAAGTAATTAACTTAGAACTATAAACCTTAACTATATCTTTCAGTCTAAATGATACTTAAACTTCATATTAAACTTACTCTTCCTTATAGATAAAGCGATAGAAGAACAATAATGATGGAAATTGTTATTTGCGTACTTTAAATAAACAAAACCTGTAAATAATAATTTAGAATAATATTGCAACCTATTGCTGAACTCTTTCTATCTTCTTCATCTGCTCATAACGTTTATTAACAAACAATAAAACAGAACAAATAAAAACAGATCTTTTAAATATGAATCAATTCATAACACGAGTCATTATTCAAGTGGATATCATAACGGTTTATAGTTTATCTTTCATTCTATCACTACTGTTCTTTATCGCCATTATCAACTTTCTTGTTAACTTTGAATGCAGGTGAATGCATACCTGCATTGTCTGAAGGTTCTGCCGAATAGTTTACCCCCCCCCCCCCCTCCTTCTTCAATTGAGGGAATATATGAATTGGATCATTTGCAAACAAATGAACCTTTAAAGACTATAATAAAAAAGACTCGGTGTTAACTCTCCCTAAAAAGATGTCTTTTTGTGTAAGAGAAGCGCTCTGGAAATTATGTAATTTCAAAATAAAATCATATAACAAGATGGAGAAAAGAAGTCAATATTTTCAAGATATTGATGCTCTCTTCAGACAGATTTTGTACTCAGTCTTATAACCCCTTCCAATACTACCCTCTACCCCCGCCCCCTCAAATAGCACCGCCCCCCAATAGGCTTCACCAGGTGTGTCTCCATTCAATAATGAGTGTCTAAGCTTCCTATTGAATTTTAATATCTCGCAACCCAATTTCTCTCTCAGGAGATTCAGAGAAGACTTAATAATTATGAGAAGCGAGATATGTGGAGTTGTATTGAGATAGAGATAGAGATGTATTGAGATAGAGATGTATTGAGAGAGATGTATTGAGATAGAGATGTATTGAGATAGAGATGAATTGAGATAGAGATGTAATGAGATAGAGATGTATAGAGATAGAGATGTATTGAGATAGAGATGTATAGAGATAGAGATGTATAGAGATAGAGATGTAATGAGATAGAGATGTAATTAGATAGAGATGTATAGAGATAGAGATGTATTGAGATAGAGATGTAATGAGATAGAGATGTATTGAGATAGAGATGTAATGAGATAGAGATGTATTGAGATAGAGATGTAATGAGATAGAGATGTATTGTACTTGAAATGAAAGAGATATGCTGTACGCACTTTGAGAACATGCTCGAAAACATTTTCAAAGAGTAAATATCGCATTTTCAATTTTCAAGATAGTTCCTCACCATCAACATTCCCTTATTTATCTCTTAAATATTTTAGAGCTAATGATGAGATCGGTGTAATCTGGAGATTACATCTTGGATGCAAGGAACTAATTCAATATATTTCACATTCAAATCTCTCATACTCTCAAATTTCTTCTCCAATTTCCCATTTACAAAGTTAAATATAATTTCCCTTCATATAGCATCTACTTTGGAATAATTGTGTACCAATCTATTAAGTTTATTATATAATAATAAAAAGATTCTCTAAGTAGTAATAACGCCATTACATGCTTATATAAAACCTGCATCAACTTCAGAACCTAAAAGCTTCTATTCTATGTATTAGAAGGAAACTATTCGTCTTAATTAACTCAGGTAATTTCATCAATTTGAACCATTTTATTTTCCTTCATGAAGTTTGGCTGCCAATTACTGTTTTGAAGAGCATTTGTGCATACTAAGTCATTTTCGTAACAGCCTCCATTTTGTAAAATAAACTATCTTTGAATCTTTGCTTTATTTGAGAACAAATTCAAGTCTTCGTCTCACCGTACATGAAGAAATTTCTTTGCCATTTTCTTCCAATTAAACTCAGAAATCACATTAGAAGAGGCTTTTTCCTGCGAGCGATTCCGCCTCATCAGTCTGGTGTGTCTTGATGTAGAACCACCTTTTGGACCTTGTCCTAGAAGGTTCTTAAAGGGATTGCACATTTCATTTGGGGAATGACTAATTTGGGGCAATGCAACAATTTTAGTCTTTTCTTATTCATCTTTTTCGTGGCATTTCTTCTTAAAACAGATGTAGTGAATAACGAAGGTATAATAAATTAGATTCTAAATACAGAAATGTATTTAATGTTGAAGATTTACTCAGACAACTCGCACACAATTTACTGCAAAGACTTAATTAAACATATTCATATATATCATTTTAATGAATACAAGTTATCTAACTTCATTTTATAAGGCTGAATAATGTACTTGTTTAACTGTTGCATGACAGTTTTTACAGTACAATATAGTCATTCAATTGTTTTGCCCGTACCGTCAATACCAGTTACCGACATCTTCCTTAAACAATAGCAATCGATTATAACTTCTCTAATTTACAATAACTGTCGGCGTATTATCTCTCCAGATCAATCAGTGTGAAGTTGTGTTGATCATCTCGTGTCTTCATTTTTTAGCTCTTTAGACTGGCCACCATTATTGTCTCGGATTGGCCACCTGCCAAACTCTTCCTCTTCCAAACTAATCACCAACTACAGAATCTGTAGGGACCGCAGACAAAAAATTTAATTCTAAAGACTCGGTGTTCGTTCTCCTAAAAAGACATCTTATTGTGCAAGGGAAACGCTCTGGAAATTATGTAATATCGAAATAAAATTGTATAACAAGATGGGGAAAAGAATTCAATTTTGAAAAGAATTTGATGATTTCTTCAGAGATTTTGAACTCAATCTTTCAGCTCATTAATATTTTCTTTCAATGACTTGCAATTTTGGAGGAATTATACCGCCGAGATCTTAAAAAACCATGAATAAAAAGTAATGGCGAGTGAGATGGAGAAATATTTTTCTCTTGATATAAATTCGTGAAACTTTTCATCCGTTAGTGTCTGGTGATTGCTAATTCCACTTGAAAGAACCATTTCACCAACTGTTATGTGAAGGCTTTGTGGTGCGGAAGGCAGTTTTTGTGATGATGAAGTGTTGAGCAAACTGTAATACATTCATTTCGTCTTTGATTACTTCAAACTCTCTGAAAACTCGCTAGAAAAGGTCTGAAAACTCGCTAGAAAGGGTTTGAATGTATAAAATGAAATAGCACAAGTAGTGACATTATATAGGCAAAATCTCATGTATGATATACAATAAATGAAAAATATAAATTGTATGGATATGTGAACAGAATAATTAAATTACATTTTTCTAATGGCAAATTATTTTAACTTGTGAGAAATATTTAATTCACACTTCAAACTGTAAAATTTAAACAATTGAATGCCTAAAAAAGGCATTTGTTACAGGAATGATATCCATATAATAGTCTACATGTTATAAAGGTATAAATGTGTATATTTTAAGAAAGTTGGGGGGGGGGGGGGAATTCTGTTCAATCCATTTAAAATCAACTGCTCTGAACATCTTTCGGTTAGCAAGCCCTTTGTGTACTCTGAATTGATTCTTTTTTTCGTATCTTTTATGATAGACTTCAGTTAGTTGAATAGTAAAAGTTAGTATCAAAATGTCCTTGTACTAATTCTTGTCTTTCACATCACTGTGAGGTGTATTTGCCTTCTGATAACAACTAGTGTAGTTTTCGGGGTTGGGGGATATTCGTATGAATGACAAAAAATATTGTGTTTGAAAAAGAATTAACTAAAAAAAGATTTGCATAATAAAAGTATAAAGATTCATGCTATTATGTAAATAATGATAAACTGGAAAAAAATATTCGGACTGAAATTAATGCCATTTTTTCCATTTTAACTGGTGAAAAATGTATTAGAACATAATCAATAAACATAACATCTTAATATAATAATATGTATTTATATCTTTTACAACAGCTACCTTTCTATATCTGTTAGTCTGAATAATGGTTCGCATACATTTTGTAGTATTTTATTACATTCATCTTATAACTATTGTCTTCAATGTTATAGATATTTATATATTTAGGTGCTCTTTTCCCAATTTGACTTTTTCAAATATCGCCTTAATTTTTCGATTCCGTTCAAGTTTAATTACTGATATGTGCATAGTAAGACATCAACATGAAAATGATCTGCTGAAGATAACGTTGATGTCTTGCAGTGGAAAGTCAGTCCACAGACTTGAACCCAAAGAAGAATTTATGGCGTTACTTGAAAATTCAAATTATGAAAGGAGCGTGCAATAAAAATAGCAAGAGCTTGAAGATAATTTACCAAGAAGATTGGCAGAAAATACCACTTGATTGAGACGTACAGGAATAGACTTGAAGATAATGAACTCAATATATAGGATATGCTCGAAAATTGAATTAAAATAATACCTATTTTTTTAATATAACTTTTTCGACAGTAAAATGAAAATGTTACATAGTAATAATAGAAACTTGACTAATTCTTACTGAATGTATTATTCAATTCAACTGTCGAAATATGTATTTTTCAAAACAAGAAACACATATTAGCTTATTTTAAATTCAATAATTTGAGCATATCTTACATTGGTTACAAAAACTACATAACTTAATTTTCCTCTGAATTTTGTTCTAATCTTCTAGGCATATTATCTTCAAGTTCTTGTAATATTGCTGATGCTCTTTTTATTATTTGAATTTTCAAATATTTCTTATATTTAACATTAGGTTCAAGTCTGGAGACTGAGTTTGCCATTGCAAGACATCAACGTTATCTTCAGTTGATCATTTTCTTGTTGCTATCTTACCATGGCCATATATATCAGTTATCCAGACTTGAAAAGAATCGAAAATCTTAGGCGATATTCGAAAAATCGGATTCAAAAAAGATTACCAACAAATATCAAGAACAATGTAGACAATAGAATAATGTGGCAAAATACACTTAAATATGAGCAAATAATTATTTGTTATATACTGAAATAGACTGGTACTGTTGAACTCAATAGAAGATATAAATACATACTATTAAATTTAGATATTATGTTTTTTGGTTATGTTAGAATCCTTTTTCCACCGGTAAAAATGAAAAAGAAAATCATTCATTTCTGTCAGAATAAAAATTATTTAACTTTAGTATTATAATTAAATAGTATGTATCTTTATACATATAATGTTCAAAAATTTGTTTTAATTACTTACATAAAATTACATTTTTTCTTGTGTACGAATATTTGTTTCCCCTCACTGTAAATTCTTTCTATTATGTGCCGAAAAAGAGGCTTCAAATTTTCATATATACTTTCTGATTTAATTGGGTACCAACATTGGAATAGTGAAGTATTTGTATCATTATTAGTCAAACATAAAAAAACTCAACATCCTTTAGTTGTATGATTTCGAATTACAGTAATGGTGCTCATTAGCCCATGTTACATTTTAAACATTTTAGCTTTTGGTTCTACGCGGAAATATTTAACTAGAATACTTACTTGACAATGCTAAATGTGTGGCTTATTTAGTTACCACAATTGGTGATTTATTTCTAACGACTTTTCCAAACTAAATAAAGTTCATATAAAACAATTTCTTAGCATTTTCTAGCGCCCAGTTGCACTTAGACATTCATCGTGTCAATATTTTTGCCAATTTTATTTAACTAAAATAATCAGTAACCTCAATGTTCAATCCACGATAAATTAGTTTATCTCATTTCATTCATTAAATAACTTTCTGTAAAAGTTTAGCATGTGGGCGTTCAAATAGTTAGCAAATAGCCATTAATCTATCATTTGTATACTAATTATATATTTTAGTAACTTTGTCATAATCCGAATAAATAGTAAAGGTCTATAATAATCTATGCTCTATGTTATACGTTCTACGTTAAATATCTACGTCTACCTCTCTGAACTCACAACTTTGGTTTTCTTAAATACTCCACCATCTGTACTTCCCATGACCATCTCATCACAGTTTCATGTAGGAAAAGCATTCTCTTCCTTCAAAAGTTGTTTACATAAATTGGCGGAGCAATAAATAGTGACTTAGGGAGTTATTGTTGCTGTTGTTCTAGTTTCGAGTCACTGCCATAGCGTAAATCAGTGGCGCTATCATGAGCAATACCTTTCACCAGAGTAATGTCCGTGTTTTTCATATTTTCTTGGTCATAATTCTTGCCTCAGTTCGATTGGCAGAATGAGCCAAGGTATTTATTCTGCGGGTTTAGCTTTATAATTATGTAAGAGCGTGTTATGCATGCAATTGTTATTAAATGTGATGAAATAAGAATTATTAAATAAGTTTGTGTTTGAGTAATTATTATTATTCAATTATTCAATTATTCAAGCAGGTGGGTATAGTTACAAATTTCAGAAATTGTAGAACATTTTTGGTATTTTACAAATAAATTGGTGTCTTGAGAGCGTTCTTTATAACTTTTCATCCATTTTATATTCCTACCTACATTATGTGGTAGGAACATCGTCATGTGAGCTGATGAGCTTGCTTGTTTTAGATTCAAATCATCACATGGTAGTTAAATGAACTCTGTTGTAAAGTTCTAAACGAATGAGAGGCAGTCATTCTTATTCTGATGGAACCTGGAGGCAAAACTTTACAGAAGTGAGGGTAGAAAAGAGTAACTCTAATGAATACCTGGCAGTTTTTTGAGTTACCGTGGGGAATAATTGTACTAAACGTTGTCACAGTAACCTATAGACATATACATTTTATTTATATCACCATGCTGTACACCTCAGTATATCGATATTGTTCTTCGACGTACCTGGATTCCAAGGTTTGGCTTCAATGTTATTGTTGTCGGGTCTCAATTCAGTATTTACATTTACTGGAATTTATTTTACAAATATCAAAATATCTTCAGTTAAAAAAAAAAGGAAAAGTGAAATTTCTAAGTTTTTTCTCCGAAACTACTGTAATTTACTTAAATTTTTTAATACATGTATCCCATTTTTTTATAGCTTTGTAGTTCAGACCAATCGTTCGTTCTAATAAACCTCTAGTCAGAGTTATTACATAGTAAACTAGAAGGGACACTCTTAGAGCAATCTTCGTCGCCGCTATAGAATACTATTTGAGTTATAAATGTCCTTGACCTTACTTTGACCCGATCGCTCCTACAATCTAATCTAAAGGTTACTGGATAATGACAAATCATCCCACCTATTTTCTGGCCATTTGGTTGAATACATTTTGAGTTCTACGAATAACAAAATTATAAATATAAAATAAAAATATTCCTATGTTATTCGTACAAAACATAACCCTCCGCAATATTACGAAGCTAATTATGAAGCAATCAATTTTTCTAAATATGAATCTTCATAAAGCAATTGACTGAACTTACCCCCAATTTGTAGACCATTTATTTAAAAAAATTATGTCTTATATATTGGCTAAGGCGTGTAAGTCATACTAATATACATGCTGCTCAGTAGACCGTAACTCTATCAAACACTTTGTCAAACTCAACTAGTATCATATAACAGATTTTAGTGCTAGCGTCCACAAACTCCCATGATGTTTGTCAAACTGTTTGACAAACATTGATTGTGAATTTGGTATTTTAGTTTTGCTTATATAGAAAATACTCAGATGCAAGATCATTTCATCAAATGGCTATATAATCATTCAACTTGCTGTTTGATTCACCTGCCTGTCAAACAATTGTCTGATTAGTTGGATATCTTCAAACTCTAGATTTTAGAGTTTGACAACACTAAATTATAACGGATTTTACTCAGTTTGGCAAACTGTTTGTCGAAGTGGCATTGTTTATAACTATGTTTTACATTGTCTAACAAATAATAATGCAAGGCAAACAGTGTGATATTTGGAACATATAATTGAAAAATAGTTCATATTTCCGCGGTACGTGGTACTTGCCTGCTAAAATCGATATACAACATTCTTAAAAACGTAAATAAATCATTTATGAACAGGTCTCTACTTTCTGGTGGCATTGCTTATATTCATGTACCATTTTTAGGACTACGAAAATTAAAAGTTTACTTCTACCTCATTAACAAGAACTCTCAAAACAATGCACACGATACATAACAAAAATTATTCTTCTAATCCACCAAAACAGTGAATTAAAACTCACGAAGCCTCTGGAGACCGAAAGAGAGGGGAATAATTCAGCGAGAAAGAGATTAGTGGGTTGTTGAATAATAGGAATTACTTAGCATAAACGGGCAGTGAATATGGTTTGTATATAGGATATCATTTCTAATTGCATGTATATTATATATAAATATAGAAAATAAAAGCATTTCAAATTATTTCTCTTACAACAGCAACTAAAGTTCACATGTATTCGAGTCGCTGTCTCCTCTTTATATTCACGAAATAAGACAATAATTTTTAGCGTGTGTCCGAATGCCAGAGTCCCTGCATTGAATTTCCTGGTCCCATTCGAACCAACTGCTCTCGCAGTGGTCAAATTTGAAAGCTTTTTGGGTCGCTGCTTTAGCGACATTCTGGGAATCTCCCCTCGCTTTCTATTCTAAATATTTCATGTGTTTCAGCCGTAAGCCATTAATGTGAATGGAAAAAAGACCTGAGAACACTCTCTTACCTTGTATTTAGACACAGAAATACAAATACCTCAAATGGTTTGAATAGGCAAAGGTATCTTCATTTGTTGCTGGGATATTAATTGCACAAACTTATGCCTTTTAAAATTAACTCATTTTGGGAAGAAATTTGAATATATGAATAGTTGGTATTCAATTGGTCATTTACACAATGATTTGATATTTCCAAGCATTTTAAGTGGATGTAAACGTTAGAAAACCACACAATCAATCTAAATACCGAATATTATTCTATTTTTTTAGAGATGAAATATATCGTTTCCGTCAAAAATTAAATCTTTAATATGTTCGATTTCGGAAATAACTTAAATAGCCAAAAAAGTAATTATTTTACTATTTAATGCTGTAGCAAATTAAAATACAAAAAAAAACATTCTTACAAATATAAAGACAAAATAAGATGCTCCTCTTGAAGTTATAAATAAATAGACAAAAGACTTGTTTTAAAATCTTTCTGAAATCTGCACACAAACACTCGCGTTTTCTTCGAGTTAGCAATAATATAAGCAAGCGTGAGAAGATTCTCAAAATTCATAATATTTTCCCATCTTGGTATACATTTCATATTCAAAAGTAGATACAGTTTAAGAAAAATGTACATGTAACGATTTTTTACCAATTTACCAATTTTACATTTTCAAAAAGAATCCTTACTAATTGTAATGTTTGCAGATATTTTGGAGCATGTAAAGATAACGGAACAGAAATTAACCAATTAAAGAACATTTTTAGGTATCTCTAAAAACATCTCTGAACAATTTTAAAAACAACTTAATTATAACAGTTAATTATTTAGATCAATTAATTAGATCATTTAATTTATTTAGATAAATTAATTAGATATGTTAAACTAATATCAGTTAATTATTAAATATTTGTTTGAACAAATTGAATATTGAAAAAAATAGACAAATAAATATACCGTTGCAGTTATGTGTCCAGCGATTGAAAAAAGGATATTTACGCCATTTGAGCACCATTGTCATCATTTATGAGTTGTAGACGCTCTGAGCGGCAAAAGTCATAAATAATAATATTTCGGGGGATTTTGGTACATTGTTTGCAAGGTATAACCTTCAAGTAAAGCCTAAAGATTTAAATGTTAGCTGCCTGAAATTTTGTTTTCTCTAATGGTCACGATAGCAATGCAGGGAAGAATATAGGGTTGATTGTTTCTATTCTTACTTAAATATGGAATTAAGAACATTGAATATTCCTCAGTGGAACTTTCCGAGGTGGAATTTTCCCAGAGGAACTTTCCGCAGGGGAATTTTCCTCAGTGGAATTTTCCCAGTGGAACTTTCCAGAGTGGAATTTTCCTCAGTGGAATTTTCCTCAGTGGAATCTTCCACGCACCCAACAAATACCTTCAAGAAAATAATTTCTGTGATTTTCTCTCTCTGTTCCACAAAATAGGAATGTTTTCCCAGCAATCACTACAACAAAGACCAGTTAATCAATTTGAATGCTCTACTACTTTTCTATTGGAGAAAAAGAAACTACTGCTCTCCTTTCATATTAATTGTGAGAGAAGCAAGTAAAAGAATATTTAATATTTATAAAAACAGAATATTGCTAGTGTTTCTTGCTAGATAGTTGTACGCGTATTTATTAATTACGATCACTGAACGATTGCATAACTAATATATTATAAAATGTATTTCTATTGAAAGGTTTACGTTAGAAGATAGATAGTAAATTGAAACAGTGATAATTAAGGTACATATTTATTGTTGATCATTTTTGTTTAATATTTTTGTCAAATAAAGTCTTCTCTCCCTCAATTACGATAAAATTTTAATTGTGAAGCGCTGAAATTTTTTATTTTACTTTTTATTAACTAAATCAAATTCATTAGATATAAGCTGCTTGTTCCGTCTGCATATATTTTTATTTTACACATTAATTAAACTCGATAAGCTCGTGGTAAAAAAATGACCTCGAGCAAATTATATTGTAAGATTAAATTTCAAGATTCTGATTTATGACAGCTTGCAAGTCAGAGCTAGAAAAGCTTCTTCGTTATACATCTTTACATTTTAAAGATATTTTCATTACATACACTAAGGCTATAGTACTATAATAAGTTATACATTAGATTAAAGTTAATAGTGAAATATGAGCATCTTTTTCGGTGCAATATATTCCACTGTGTCCAAAAAGTAGCTACTAGTTAGATTCACAAAACTCATGTAGCTGCTTTAGATTAGTCTTTCGTTGAACACAAGGATGGGGTCTACGAAATATCTGTCATGTACATTTATTTACTCTATGCCAATTATTTATTCATTACCCAATACAAAGTACATTCATTTTAGAGAAAAGGTATAATATTTCTGCCTTAGTGTGGTGTAATATTAGGAGTAAGTTTCAACTCCTATATAGTGAATGAGTTAGGATGTAGCCTTAATAAAGAACAAATTTTCTTTAGTCTGTGATGAATTGCCTTCAGTTTTAGAAAACTGAAGGCTATTTTATGGCAGACTGATAATCTGTTCACTATTCAGGCTTCATCCTAACTCATTCACTATAGAGGAGTTCTACTGTATAACATTCCTTGTGATGTTGTCAATTATTTGCTGTACAATAAGGTAAGACTTATAGCTTTTCTTCACAGCATTTCAGCAGATGGTTTATTTACCAATTGGTTTTCTCAGCTCACTCTGTTTGTGTTAGTTCCTCTACATTGAACACGTTGAGGAATATAGAGCATCTGCTGAGTCAGCTCTGGAACATCAGGACACAGATCTTGCCGCATTGCTGTGTCTTATAGCCCCAACTAACTTTTATGACTATAATTTAGTACACAATATCGCTGCTCCTTTAATATCGCTGAATATGGATAAAATTCCATTATAGCAGAAAAGTTCAGTTGCTTGAAGTCTTTTAGTGCGGAAATGATAATATTAATAAACCCGTAAACAATATTAGAATGAACGGCTAAAACATTAACTAACTCTTATCGACACAATGTTTATTGCTTCCATCTTTGGTGTGTATAATAGTTTGCTTTCTAAGTATTCACTTCCTTATTAATATCTGCCAATAAAATATTGTATACTATTCTCAAACTCTTGGATGATATGGATATAGAAATACTCAGTAATATGGCAATGGGAAGTTTAAAATACGAGAGTTATAAGCTTACTAAAAGGCAGATTATGTACATAGTGTGTAGAATTACAAGTCGAGTCTCGGTCTCCAGTCCTTAATTGCCATTAAAACTTCCTCTGACTCGTTACCCATGCCAATAAAACACTCTGTCACAATTTGAAGGCAAAATTCTCCACCCTTAGCCCTCCTCTGCCTCAGATTTTTCTTGGCTTGTGTTGGGCATGGACAGAAGCTGTAGTTTGGCACCTAGGAGGTAACAAAACTTTTCATCAACGGTCCCTTGAACTTTAAACCCATCGGTTAGACCAAAAAATACCTGATGGAACTGATTGTCTTTTAGAATGGCTTCTATTTTCTCTATATATTTTAAATGGGAAGCTGAGGAATGAATTGCATGAGTAAAATTCTCATTTGATTGAAAAAATTCCTTCAGAAATCAAAAGTTTTCAAAAAGTTTACAATTTCTTTATGAAATCAATTCAGTACACTTATTGAACTAAAAAATGGGCTTATACAAATTAATTCAATAAAAATTGGAAGGATAATAAAAATATTCAGTTTGACAGATTTATTTTTAATAATTTGTTTGGACACCGTACAATGTTTTTTGACAGTGACATCACTAAATTTAATTTCAGCATTGTATGAAATGGTAATAACACTCTACCTATGGACTGAACAAGACACTCGTCACAAATTTCATTTCCTGATGCTTCAGAATACGGTGTCATATTTTGATAATCAGATCAGGATTAACTGCACTGTTTTTAGGTCAATTTTCACCAAATCTCACAGGAATTCACTTATAAACGAAACAATTCGATAAGTTTCCTTCGTATCTGCTGCTTCAATTCAGATCTGAACGAAATCTAATGAAATTCATTCGAAGATTGGTCATAACCAGAGAATCCCTAAAACTTTTGGCGAAAATCAACGCATAAAATGTTGCAATCGATCAGCGAGTTTTTAACTCAATTATTCGCTCCAATAAATTTCACCTCGTGTCAATAATAGTCTTTAATATTAACATCGATTACTAGTTGTGATAAAACATTTAGCAGATTTAAAATACCACGAATATAATATCTCAATTTTAGAACTCACAACCAAAGAACAAAGACAAGTATCGAATAAACTTTTTTGGAGTTAAGCAATCTTAGCTGAGTTAACTCCCAAAACATTCAATGTAATTTGTATGACAACATTATAGACTATGAAAAGAAGACAACCAAGTTGATTAACACTTTAAGGTGACATTTAGTTTGTACATGATAATCACACGCATCAAGGGAGACGAACTTAAAGGAGCAGACTTGTGAGGAAGATTGTGAAAATGATGAAGAGAAAGTTACAACCAGAATGAGACAGAACCTTCCAGAATGAGACAGAACCTTCCAGAATGAGTCAGAACCTTCCAGAATGAGTCAGAACCTTCCAGAATGAGACAGAACCTTCCAGAATGAGTCAGAACCTTCCAGAATGAGTCAGAACCTTCCAGAATGAGTCAGAATCTTCCAGAATGAGTCAGAACCTTCCAGAATGAGTCAGAACCAGAATGAGTCAGAACCTTCCAGAATAAGACAGAACCTTCCAGAATGAGTCAGAACCTTCCAGAATGAGTCAGAACCTTCCAGAATGAGTCAGAATCTTCCAAAATGAGTCAGAACCTTCCAGAATAAGTCAGAACCTTCCAGAATGAGTCAGAACCTTCCAGAATAAGACAGAACCTTCAAGAATGAGTCAGAACCTTCGATAATGAGTCAGAACCTTCCAGAATGAGTCAGAACCTTCCAGAATAAGACAGAACCTTAAAGAATGAGTCAGAACCTTCGAGAATGAGTCAGAACCTTCCAGAATGAGTCAGAACCTTCCAGATTGAGTCAGAACCTTCCAGAATAAGACAGAACCTTCCAGATTGAGTCAGATCCTTCCAAAACAACATTCTAAAAAGATACAGACCATCCAATTTAGCCTTTAATACAGAAATAAGCATAAGAATAATAGAATCATTTGAGTGCGAGTCAATACCCCAGAGGCTGATTACTAAGCCTGGCCTCAATTCAATTTATTCGCAATAATTGATAAAATATTCTATAAATTATTTGCTCTTTAATTATTCACTGTAAATTTTCTTTCATAAATATATCTAATTATAAGTGAATACAATATAACAAATATGAGCAGGAAAATAAGAATAAAAAGTTACTAAAGATATAAAATAAATAAGTATATTAAAAAAACTTATATCAACATATAAAAATTTAGATGTTCTAAAATAATGAAGTTAATATGAAGTAAAAATATGATGGTATCTTATAATAGTTATTATTGATAAAACTATATAGTTAAAATAATTTGAGACACCATTATTATATATTGTTACATTATAACAAATAAAATTTATGTATCTTCCTACGTATCGAAATATCAAATTACAATGATATTTATGTGTACTTATGTATGCTTATAGTTGACAATTAATTGCAGATCTGCATTTATTTCATATATTGAATATACTTATAACATAAATAACTTTGCCTAAAATAAATAATAGATACGGTACACAATTTATTGGAAAAGAAGATGGTAGTACCAGCTTTGAGTGCATTGTCATGTTAAACTGTTGTTTAACTGTAGCATTAAATGTTGTTTAACTGTAGCATTAACTGATGTTTAACTGTAGTTTAACTGTAGCACTAACTGTTGTTTAACTGTAGTTTAACTGTAGCACTAACTGTTGTTTAACTGTTATTTAACTGTAGCATTAACTATTGTTTAACTGTAGTTTAACTGTAGTTTAACTGTAGCATTAACTGTTGTTTAACTGTAGTTGAACTGTAGCACTAAACACTAACTTGTTGAGTGAGTAAATTAATATAATGTAAATAATACTACAAATTATAACAGACACTACAATATAACTACCATACATTTAATCTCATCCAATTACTCTGCTCTATTTTCTACAAATGCATCCTAAACATTTTCTTTCAGCAACTGATGCTCTGCAGAAAAATAGTAGGTAAAACAAAAGCTTTTCCCACCCCTCAGGAAACGTTTCCATTTTATCCTTTCTATGGTTTCCTGTACAGTACACATCTATGCTAATAAATATATATATAGTTTTTACATACTCTGTGTGACTATGTATAAATAGACTTACAAAAGGTATTAGCTACAATATGTTCACATTCTCTCAATCACAACGCTGGTCTAAACTATCAAAATATATATGTACATACATTCATTATATATGTACTCTGTGGTATTTATCACACCAATGAATTGATTGTTATAGAAAAATATGTAAAGCAAAACAATTCAGTAAACACAAAAACTTAATTTTAAATATACAAAGCAGTTATATATTCTTCATGACCATTAAAATATAAAATGCATAACTATATAGAAATAAAAAAATAAAGCAAATAGCTTTTCTATTTGTCAATTCACTCTATTATGCATATATCAACACAAAGTCAAACAAAATTATTCAATTATTCGTTAGAAAAGCAAACCATACCTAATTATAATCAATCGGCTCAACGATTTTTAAATTATTGTGATGATGTTTATAAGTTTCTTTCTTAGGGTATTATTTTAATGAGAGTAAACTGTAATTATAATCTCGTGGCATGACTTCCATTCTTTGTTCCACACATTAATACTGTAAGTGATAGAGTGAAACCTTTGGACTTTTTGGGAGTTTTTATTATTTGATACGAAAGATATTCTCCGTTCTATACTTATAAAATATTTACATTATAAGTATTTTTAAATCTCATCTTTCTAAGAATATCATAGTGCCACTTTAAAGGTATTCGGCCCTGGATTCGCCACATCTGATCAAACGTGCGGTTGCCACACACCGCCACTGGGTTGCCACACACCGCTATTTCTCTCTTGAAAGTTTCACATCTTGCATAATGATTTCTTCTCATAAACCGTTTTCCATATTCGTCATTTTCTATATACAAAATGAGTACTTCTTAGTTTCTTACCATATTAGGATCTAAGTTGATCATTGCTACAATACTTATATATGATGGAAGAAAGAAGGATATCGTACCTTCCTTTGCTTGTTCATTACCAGAATTATTTGATATCATTTCCACTTAGCCATTAATGTAAGAAACAAATTTTGAAGAAGGAATTCGTCACTTCATTTATTAAATTCCTAATTCGCACTAAAGAGAACTGAAAATACTAATTAATAAATAAAATTAAAATTTCTTTAAGAACCCGCGTTTTTAGAGAAAAAATATTTTCAGATAGTTTCAATTGGAAAGTATCGAAAATAATCCTTCACAAATGTCTGTTAGAAAATTATATATAAGTGTATATATACTCAATTCAAAAGAAGCTGTCACCAATAGATCAAACGTTTCTCTCTCCCACAATTTCCACTGTATAGGTCTGAAGAATTGACATGTCATTACCTACCCTGCAGACGATTTCAAGTACAAAGATTTGGTGAAGTAGACGCAGGAGTGACACCTCATTGAGATGTAGCAGATATTCCAGTGACAGCTCATTAATATTATTTTCTGTGGTATTTCCTGGTAATGCAGTGGTAATACCTTCATTATTCTAGACTTATTATTGTAACGCACATTGTAAAAGTGGCCTCATTTTTAACTTAATGAATTTAGAACTTCGAGTCATGAAATTGAATAGAAATATGTTCGTATTAGAAGTGAGTGATTGATTTTTCTCAATTGCAACTGATATATAACTTCTGTTTTGCTCTACTGATTGAATAGGACATGTTGAGAGTGATCACCATTGCTTTGCAATAATCGATCAAATCGACTTTGATCAGAGTGATATTCAAATATTCAATGATATTATTCTAAGAATCCATATGAATTTCAAGCACAAATACTTAATGAAGAGTTCAAGTTAAGAGTGAAAGGCCGTACACACGTATGGTTTTTTAAGTTTTTCCACCAAACTTTTTGCTAAGCTCCTCCTACTTTTTCCACGAGAATACAAGAAAAAAAAGATATAATTAATATGTATTTTAGTTGGTATCCATGATACCTAAAGGTTTCATGGATACCAACCACAATAAATAATAACTATGTCGTTTATTCTTATATTGAGGAGCTTAGCAAAAAGTCTGGTGGAAAGACTTAAAAAAAAACTACGTGTGTACGGCCCTTTGGGATGTCATGGAAAGTGGATGGGATTAGCAACACATTGAGTAAAAGTTGACCCTCTGAACAGTACATGTAGTAAATACACAGAGAAATTACAATGAGAATACTTTTACATATAAATATCATAAGGTGTATGTTTATAGAATATGCCCAATTAAAAAGGTAGTCATAGGTACGTGAGTGGAAACATTCTCTAGATCAAGATGTTTCATATGGAGATTTTCCAAAGATTGGGCATCTTTTTTCTTACCTCCTCCAGTGAAACTGAGTAATTTGATAGCTAAGCATGGATTTTGGCTGATTCCGCATAAGCGAAGGATCGAAATAAATATTCATGAAAAAAACTATGATTTCAAGCACGCGCCTTTGTATAAAAGTAAATATGCTACCCAACGCATATCTACTGAATAGAGTGATTTGATTTCTGCAGATCATTGAGCAAAATCAACATACATTATTCAAAATATAAAGGAATTTAGAAATGCCTATTAGTTTTCCAAGGAAAACTACCATAGAAAAGTATATTCACACACGAAAGATGACTAGCTACTAGAAACTGGGTTAGGTATATACACATTTAAGTAAATATAAACATATAGATCTGTAAAGCTGATTATCATTCTTACTGATATCTCGATTGTAATACAGTTTCTAATTATACAGTTGAATCTTTGAGTTCTCGAGATGATAATTGAGGTTCAGATGATTTTGATTCATCTACTGCAGACTTTGGTGGTTGAGTAATACCGACATTGCATAAAGCTGACATGGCTGAGGTTATCTGGACGGTTGTTGAGACGAGGTTGGCTGCCATTTGAGGTACGCAAGCTGCTTCTGGGCCTGACTCAATATTATAGTCGTCAGAATCAGAACTAGAACTACTCTTTTCATTCCCGTCCTCATTTATTGGTCGAGAGAGAATTGGCGAAGACGACTCCTCTGGCATTTCTATCAAGTTATCAGTGTCCTCGAAAGAGGCCAAATTCGGGTTTGCTGAAGTAATGAGGGGAATATTTGGAGGATCAAATGGACTACTGGATCGGTTTGAGTTTCTGGACACAGGTCTGTACACAGGAAGAGAGCAATCTATTCGCTTTGAACAAGATGGCTGCGGTTGGCTGCACGATGGACCATCGACAATGGCAGAGGTTTGACATTCTGGTATTCTCGAATTGGTTGTAGTGAAACTGGAAGTCTGTGTCAAGTTAGGCTGGGAGTGCCTAAACTGTCTTTGAAGAAGATGAGAGTTTTGAGAAGGTATTTGATAAAGGGGAAGCAACTGTTTGCTCGTTTTCTGTTTAATGAAATTTTGATGAGGAACGTTGCTCCCATTTGTGAAAAAGGTGGTAGTGGTTGTGACCTCAGAGCAGACAGATTCTCTTTTGCGACCCATACCTGACAGGATCCTACGGCCATATCTGGTAAATAAAAAATAAAAACAATATAAATTATCAAATATATTTCTCAAATATAATGTTTGCATAAATACATAACACAATATCGATCTATTTCATGAATAGCATTAGCATTTTATTTTTTGGTCTTTAAATGATACTTTAATTATCTCCTTAGACAAAGTTCTAAATTTTGAATCTGAAATTTCTTTTCAATTAAATTAATTTGTAGTATTTTACTTCGACCAGTACGAAACATTTATCTACATTATTCGAAAGAAAATGACACGATGTAAGTATTCAAAGTCATGTATATTATCATGTATACAGTATCACACGATAATTTCTTACTGAAGTAATTACAAAAAGAAACCATATTTAAAACTGATCAATCAACTTCTTCTACTTAATACCATCCTAATACCGAAAGTTCTGAAAGGAAGTTGGTAAGTATAGGAGCATCATTCTTCCTTTGACGGAATAAGGCTCTCTCAAATAGAATGATAACTTTGTCATTTTGTCATGGGATTATATAAGAAGCTCTTCCGTAGTTCTGGGAATACATATTCCTGCCTGTCTTCTTTTCTTCGCAGAGGTTCAATCTAAATGTTTCGTTGTTTTGAGTCGCTGAAATGTTTTCCCCGAGGAAGAGACGCACAGTGGAAAATGTAATTTCTCATGGGTTTAGGAAACTTTGATATGAATAATGCAAGTAGAAGAGTCATTCATAAGAACTGAGGAGTTATTACTGCTCCACAATAAGAAAGTCACTTCTGAGGCAATTGTGATACTATGGCTTTGCTTTTCGAGTATAATTGCCAATACAGGGTGTTTCATTTTAAAAATTTGACAGAAAAACCGAAAATTAAAACTTTTTCACGAATAACAAAAAATTCTTCGTTATCGGGATATTGATACCCTGATTTTATAGTAATTTTTAACATTTATAATAGCATTATAATAAGTACATTATAAGAGGTGCTCTGTATTATAATTTTACACTATAATAACCATCGGTTAGGAACGTAAGTACCTGTGAATACCTATTAGGTAGGAATCCTTTTAACATTTTAAAAGTCAGTCATTCCCCGCCGGAGTTTTCTCCGCCTGGACTTTTCCCCGCCGTATAAAATACTACTATTTTGGGCTATTAAATTATAATTACGATAAAACAAACCATTTAGCAATAGAAGTCACACTTCATTAACAGACTTACACAGTAATACTGTCTTATTTTTAGCTTTCATTTCCGTATGTGTCCATATTGGTAGTTTTAATTTTAAGACTGTGCCTTCGTAAATTTGCATTTAATTAAGATATTCTACAAAGCTTAAACATTATGGCAATTCTAAGGGATTATCAAAAATGGCAATTTAGTCTAAGCAGCTACGATTAATTAGTTTATTCCAACTCTATAGTTATACATATCGCGAATTTATTATTTTCTCTTCGCTAGTTATTTTAAAAAATGGTGATCTATTTACTTCTTGTTCAAATATATACTTTTAAAGAACACTAATAAATTTAATTGTAGTATATTAATTTGACAATTAATAAATTACAGACTTTATAACCCTAGCATAATTTTTTTATTACACTTAATATTGGCTTCTTTTTATCGTGTCTTTTTTCTATTATGCATATTTGATATTTATACTTAAAAGAACTTACAATGGTTTAACCATTATTATGAAAATACATAAGTTAGACTCAGTAGTTACTAGTTAGAGTGTAGAAATCCTTAAATCAATACTTTTCAAGTTGTCGAATTTGAGGATGATTTAGATTCAATGTCGTACATTTTCTCTAAAGATCATCAATGAAAACTAATTATCGAAAGAGTAACTACAAAACGGGTTCGGTTCAAGGAGTTGGTAAGAGACCAATTTCCATGAAAAAATGTTTAAAAAAAATCAAAAAAATTGGTTAGTTGCGACGGCAGACTTTGATTTACAATTTCACGGCAACGGATCAATTGGTCAAAACGACTTTTTTTTCAAAAACTAATTTAAAAAGTTTCAATAGTAAATTGTCTTCCAGAGTTTAAATATAAGTATAAAGGAAAAATAGGGTTTTTCCTTTTTAAAATTACCCCGGAATCAGGGTTCCAATACCTCGAAAACGAAGTATTTTTAGACATTATGTTATTCATAAAAAATTGTTTTTTTTTTATGCAAGCTGTCAAATTTGTCAGATCTGAACAATAACACCCTGTATATTTGAATATGAATTTATAAATTAATATATTATAATTATTGTCATTAGCTGTTATCACTCATATGTAAATTAACATCCTTGTCAATAGAAAGTATATGCCTTTTCTTACAATGTATAGTTTAAATTAACTATTATGAATATAGTAGCAATGTGTACGCAGCATAACAATTGCCATGTGATTAGTACGATTGGTTATTATTGTACAATACAGGGAAGAACAAGAATGTTATTATTATATCACTGACTTTGACTTGAATAGAAAATTAGTAGTACGTATAACATAAAAAAAGAATTGATATAATTCAATTAAGTCAATGATGAGTCATGTAAGTCAGTGATAAGTCATGTAAGTCAATGATAAGTCATGTAAGTCAATGGTAAGTCATGCAAGTCAATGGTAAGTCATGTAAGTCAATGGTAAGTCATGTAAGTCAATGGTAAGTCATGTAAGTCAATGGTAAGTCATGTAAGTTAATGGTAAGTCATGTAAGTCAATGGTAAGTCATGTAAGTCAATGGTAAGTCATGTAAGTTAATGGTAAGTCATGTAAGTCAATGATAAGTCATGTAAGTCAATGGTAAGTCATGTAAGTCAATGGTAAGTCATGTAAGTCAATGATAAGTCATGTAAGTCAATGATAAGTCAAGAAGTCGATGGTAAGTCATGTAAGTCAATGATAAGTCATGTAAGTCAACGGTAAGTCATGTAAGTCAATGATAAGTCATGTAAGTCAATGATAAGTCATGTAATTCGATGGTAAGTCATGTAAGTCAATGATAAGTCATGTAAGTCAATGAAAGTCATAAGAAGTATATATATTTTCCCATTTTAGTAATAGAGTAAAAATTATCAAAGCTAAAAGAGAAACAATTAAATCTTTTAAAATATTTATACGACATTAAAATTTCTACAATTACTCTTACCATAAGCATTTCTAAATAAATAGATATATCTAAACAGTTACTATAATTCGAGTCAGATGAATAAAAACACAATAATTGAGATTTAACTCTTGTATCATTATCAAAAAGTTTGTTCCCAATTTAAAATGAATTCATTGACCGATTAACATTTTGTTAAGAGGTAATAGAATCGATTTGTTATAAGCTGCAATTCGAAACCTATTCATTACAAAAGTTAATTAATTTCTTCAACTTTATAATGTCCTTCAGTTCAAACAATAATGAATATACTATTCGTGATTTTAATATATATTGAAGATTAACAACGAAATTCTATTAATGAACATTGAAAAAGCTTACCTAGTAAGCTTGTTTCTACTTCTAGGTGAGAGATCTCGTCCCGATCTGTCAGGCATCCTGCTGTCTATGAGGTCCCTCTCAGTCTTCCACCTCTGAATGTGGTGCCTGATGCTATTCTGAACCTCTCCATTGAGGAAGCAGTAAAAGAGAGCCACCCACAGACCCTGCAGGAAGAAACAGAACTCTCAGACACTCTGCCATGGATAGAACTGATGATATAAAGCTAATTTACAGCAATGCCCCTATCACACGGTCATTTTTTTCAAGCCGCAGCAAAGAAAACGGGGCATCAAAAAACACTACGATTGAATAAACGTATGTGCTTTGAATGTCCGCTTAGATTGGGCGGTTCTTCATGCTAGATTTTTATTGAAAAATTACCTATGTGAAATAGGTATCAGTATTAAAAACTAAGCATATCTTACGAAAGGTAAAAAACCATAACCCGTTTCATCTAGATAATAATAAATCACTGCCAACAGTGGGAGATATAACCGCTGTGTGTGTACCTGCGTAGACAGTAAAATGGGGTGAAGGTGGAGGTGTTCCAAGGCTTGAGGCAGAGCTATAAGCAGCACATAATTCAGACCGAGCAAAGGGATGAGAACCATGAGGGCCTTGGCTGCCTTGCGGTACCTTAGCGTCTCCACTGTCTTTGCTGATTTTAGCTTCGTTATGAGAACCTGAGAAAAGTGAGGTGATTGGTTAGATAGAGCAGTCGGTAATGGATATAGAAATGTAGGATATCCTCGCTCTGTAAGGAATTTCGTATGGTATCATCCGATAGTCTGTAAAGACAAGTTGATTACTATGTTTGTCTTCCTTTAATGCAAGATATGCATATGCAAGTAGCAGAATAAATTCTATGTTGGAGGAGAACAACCATTGATGTACTAAATATATGGTATATCTAAATTATCAAGTACGACCAAATAAAAAGTGTTGGAAAATATAGAAACTATAATGAAATTCAATAATAAAAACTCTTATCACTCTTCATTATAATAAATCTATTCAAAGACACATTTTCAAAACAATTCATTCTGTAGCATTTTATCTATTATAGAAAACATGAATTAATACTTTAAGAGATAGAGAAATAAAATAATTATTTTATCTAGAAGCCTTTCATTTACCTAATCAATTAAAATGCTAGAGTTTCAATTTCATTTTAAAACTACTAACCAATAGCTATATACATATACATGTATAAATATAAATACTACATATACCATTTAGAAATAAGGAGAGTAGAGTGCTATTTGGCTGCAAAGTGTTCGGTTATATATGACCTCAATATATCATTTACAATTGAAATGAAGGAACAGCGGCGCCCTCTGGAGAAAAGCGTAAACTCTTCCTAGGGAATTTACCAAAAAGTTAGGCAAGAAGTTCGTTTCTGCCCTAAATATTCTCCCAAAGAACTCGGTATAAAAATTAGCCTTTAGCCCCTCCCTTCCTAAGGTCTAGAATAGAATGCACCTAATTCCAATGCAAATGCAGTCAATCCGCTTATCCATAGTTAATATTTGCACTCAATTACTGAAAGCATTGAGAGAAAAGTGAGGGCAAAGGTTAGCGATTAAGTAAGAAAGTGACCCTTATTGCACTAGTTCATAAGGGTCAATTTGGCTCAGGTCCTTTGTTACAAATTTAAGGGTAATCAATCAGGAGGAAAGTTGGAAGTCAGACTTTTTTGTTGGTGATGTAACTGTTACAACGAGTGGGGGGGGGGGTGTAGAGGAACGGGGGAGATGTGGGGGAATGGGGGGAAATGTGGGGGTATGGAGGGAGATGTAGGGGTATGGAGGGTAAAGTGGAGGGAGTCAGGGGTGAGTATAGGATGACATTTATAGTGTTATAGGTAGAAATAAGTTACATTAATGAGAGTAACAAGATTAGAGAATAAATAAACTTTTTGTAATACAGTTCTATCTTTAAATAAATATAATCAATTCAAGCTAAACATAAAATATATATGATTTTCATTCATTTCATGCACGCATGGCTTAAAATCAAGAAATTACTGAAATCACTTGCTAAATTACTTCATGAGTCAGCGATTAGAATAAAAAATGTGTTATTTACTGACCCACATTATCCTGGTTAGGAAGAGTATGTTGGCAGTGAGGACACACAGGATGGGTATCCTGTAGATCCAGTTGAGGGGTGAGTCCATGTGGAGGAAACAGCCTTGCATCGTGGAGAACTCGGGGTCTTCGTAAGAACTCTGACAGCCGGAAACATTATATCATAAATATTGTTACGGTGATATTTATGGTATGTGAAATTTATTCCGTACTTAGAACTTTCAAAAATAAAATAAAAACGACGACAGTTAAATAATATCTAACAAATACAGTTAAATGATGTATCTAATTAAAATGTTATTATTATCATTAGAATCTTTGTTAAATTAAAAACAATGAGTACCATAGAATTTACTTTAATTTAAGATACTTTAATTATCATAAAAGATTTAATAAGTATATAATAATAATAATAACTTTTGTATACCTATATGTATAGAAAGGTATCCAAAAAAGTAAACAAAAGAATATCTAACCAAAAGAATACTTTAATTGTTAAAATATCTATGTATTATACCGACGGATCACTAATTTTAATTTAAATATTTCTATCATCACTTGCTCCCTACCATCAATCATCACCAATTATGAGCACATGAACTTTCATCACAATATTCATCTCCTAGCTCATCCCTAAGGTAATTAATCAAATTTTGATGGCTGCAGGATACAATATAGTTACCAAATTGGCTTCGATTGAGACGCTAACGAATTATTCGATCCGAGTTATAGTATGTTATTAAATTAGCGTTGAGGCAATTGTGTCTGTACGAATAGACTGTTACGACATTGAACAGTTGTTATTATAGTATGAAGTGATTTTCATTTACAGTAATAGCAGTAGTTAAATTAACTGCTTATTGGTTGTAACGTGGGCATTTAATTAAAAAAGATAAGAGAATATTATAGCTATTTTATTGATATCACATGAAGTTTAAATGTTCAAGCAATAGCAATAAATATATATCGGACAAGTTCATATTTTCGGACACTTAGAAAAAAAAAAAGTTTTCAACTTATGATACCTACTTGTTATTTTAATTGGTATCCATGATACCTACCATAAATCGTAATATTATTTGGTATCCATGATACCTGCAGGTGTAATGGATACCAAATTTAATAAAAGTTGAATAATAATTTTGCTTTCTTAGTGCCCGAACATATGAAACCGTCTGATTTATAAATGTAATAGGACTTTTATACTTTAAATGACATCAATAAAATAACTATGACATTTTCTTATCACTGTTAATATATATGTCCCCACTACTACCAAAAGTTCTCTATTCTTCATAATTTTCACATTATTATTTATTAGCTTTAGACATGGTATAGGAGATGACTCTCAGTGAAAGAACTTCTGCTATTTATTCATCTGCTTCACACATCTTATACTGAATTATTCAATAAGTTTCCTTCGATAATAAGAACTTCAAAAAACTTATTTGTTTTTATGCTGACACAGTTCTAATATATGGAGATTCAAAGAACTATTGGAAATGTAACACTATGGAAACATTGATATGTTCATAAGAAAAGAATATTGAAAATCTAAAAAGTATGAGAATTTCTAACTCGACTATAGATTATTACATCTTAACCAAAAAGTTAGAATTAAAAATAACCGGTGAATTTCTATTACATTTCCTACAAAATGATAATGTTTAAAGACTGTCAAATTATCTTTCACATAATAAAAGCAAATGAAAAATATTGTAAAGTTCAAAAAGAGAAAAGTTTTAGAAACAAAAATTGTCATCTGTTGCATTGCAGCTCAAAGAATTGAAGTGAAAACTATTGAAACTTTCTGGCAAATTAATTAAGATACACTTCAAAACTTATTATTATTCTGACATTTTTTGAAACTTGATATTCAAACAATTTATTTTGAGATCATTTCGAAAGAATTTGGTGCTTTAAATTCTCTTCTTTAAATGGAATGTTATTAATAATTCACTGAACAGAATGTAGAAAGTAGAATAAATTTTAAATTGTGGCTTTTAGCACAGAGTAAAGTTTTATTTGTATTTTTAACAGACACACGATAGATAAAATGAAAGAAGCATTATATTTCCTATGACTTTTTAATTATAAGAGCGGTGGCTAAAGGCTTGTGTATAAATAGAAGTGCGTAGGATAAGTTTCCAATATTAGATCGAAATGTTGCAGTAAATTATCTATCAAATCAGTTGGCGAATTCGAACGTTCTGTCACAATCGCTTTCAAACCTGGGACAGCCCAGGTTAAAAGTTAGTTGGTTTGACAAAAGATTTAATGTTACCATGTTGCACTTGTTGTACTTGGATAATTTCTGAAAAAAAAGTGATTTCTTTAATTGTTATTCCCTATTTATTTTACTCACCACATATCCTGGTATGTAGATCCTAGCAAACAGCCACGCTATGATGATTGGGATTCCAATAGCTGGGAAAGGGAAACATTAAAAGCTGTGTTAAATGTGTTCTTGTTAGTCAGAGCTAATTCAGTAGTTCGCTCAAAAACTCATTTCAAGGTTCATTTTCTTTCATCAGAGTAGGAGTTAAAATTAAACATAGATACACTGTGAAGAAGAAAAATAATCAAAAATAAACATCGTATGATAAAAGTGGAACGAACAACAACGCTGCTGCTGATGATTGAAAAACGCTCTTTGCTCTTATCTCTGTCACAAGAGCACAGTTCCTCTTTAACAAGATGCAGTATTAATAACCTTGGTATAGAGAATTGATAACATAATTGCTTTACTCACAACTAAACGGATAAAACACCAACTCAGCGGATAAAACTCCACTCAACGGATAAAACACCAACTCAGCGGATAAAACTCCACTCAACGGATAAAACACCAATTCAACGGATAAAACTCCAACTCAACGGATAAAACTCCACTCAACGGATAAAACACCAATTCAACGGATAAAACTCCAACTCAGCGGATAAAACTCCACTCAACGGATAAAACACCAATTCAACGGATAAAACTCCAACTCAACGGATAAAACTCCACTCAACGGATAAAACACCAATTCAACGGATAAAACTCCAACTCAACGGATAAAACTCCACTCAACGGATAAAACTCCACTCAACGGATAAAACTCCACTCAACGGATGAAACTCCAACTCAACGGATAAAACTCCACTCAACGGATAAAACTCCACTCAACGGATAAAACTCCAACTTAACGGATAAAACTCCAACTCAACGGATAAAACTCCAACTCAACGGATAAAACTCCACTCAACGGATAAAACTCCAACCTAGCGGATAAAACTCCAACTTAGCGGATAAAACTCCAACTTAGCGGATAAAACTCCAACTTAGCGGATAAAACTCCAACTAAACGGATAAAACTCCACTCAACGGATAAAACTCCACTCAACGGATAAAACTCCAACTCAACGGATAAAACTCCACTCAACGGATAAAACACCAATTCAACGGATAAAACTCCAACTCAACGGATAAAACTCCACTCAACGGATAAAACACCAATTCAACGGATAAAACTCCAACTCAACGGATAAAACTCCACTCAACGGATAAAACTCCACTCAACGGATAAAACTCCACTCAACGGATAAAACTCCAACTCAACGGATAAAACTCCACTCAACGGATAAAACTCCACTCAACGGATAAAACTCCAACTTAACGGATAAAACTCCAACTCAACGGATAAAACTCCAACTCAACGGATAAAACTCCACTCAACGGATAAAACTCCAACTCAGCGGATAAAACTCCAACTTAGCGGATAAAACTCCAACTTAGCGGATAAAACTCCAACTAAACGGATAAAACTCCAACTCAACGGATAAAACTCCACTCAACGGATAAAACTCCAACCTAGCGGATAAAACTCCAACTTAGCGGATAAAACTCCAACTTAGCGGATAAAACTCCAACTTAGCGGATAAAACTCCAACTAAACGGATAAAACTCCACTCAACGGATAAAACTCCACTCAACGGATAAAACTCCAACTCAACGGATAAAACTCCACTCAACGGATAAAACTCCAACTTAACGGATAAAACTCCAACTCAACGGATAAAACTCCACTCAACGGATAAAACTCCACTCAACGGATAAAACTCCAACTTAACGGATAAAACTCCAACTCAACGGATAAAACTCCACTCAACGGATAAAACTCCAACTTAGCGGATAAAACTCCAACTTAGCGGATAAAACTCCAACTAAACGGATAAAACTCCAACTCAACGGATAAAACTCCACTCAACGGATAAAACTCCAACCTAGCGGATAAAACTCCAACTTAGCGGATAAAACTCCAACTAAACGGATAAAACTCCAACTCAACGGATAAAACTCCACTCAACGGATAAAACTCCACTCAACGGATAAAACACCAATTCAACGGATAAAACTCCAACTTAGCGGATAAAACTCCAACTTAGCGGATAAAACTCCAACTCAGCGGATAAAACTCCAACTTAGCGGATAAAACTCCAACTTAGCGGATAAAACTCCAACTTAGCGGATAAAACTCCAACTCAGCGGATAAAACTCCAACTTAGCGGATAAAACTCCAACTCAGCGGATAAAACTCCAACTCAGCGGATAAAACTCCAACTTAGCGGATAAAACTACAACTCAGCGGATAAAACTCCAACTTAGCGGATAAAACTCCAACTTAGCGGATAAAACTACAACTTAGCGGATAAAACTACAACTCAGCGGATAAAACTCCAACTCAGCGGATAAAACTCCAACTCAGCGGATAAAACTCCAACTCAGCGGATAAAACTCCAACTCAGCGGATAAAACTCCAACTCAGCGGATAAAACTCCAACTCAGCGGATAAAACTCCAACTCAGCGGATAAAACTCCAACTCAGCGGATAAAACTCCAACTCAGCGGATAAAACTCCAACTCAGCGGATAAAACTCCAACTCAGCGGATAAAACTCCAACTTAGCGGATAAAACTACAACTCAGCGGATAAAACTCCAACTCAGCGGATAAAACTCCAACTCAGCGGTAGATAAATATTAATAATGTGCATCCTTTGAATTCCAAGACAATAGCTCTGATAGAATGGGAATTTCTTTTCCCCAGATATCATTAGCGACATCTTTACGAGGTTACCATTCATTCTCATTGTAATACAGCATCTCGACCAATGGGCCAGTCTTTAACTAGTGTGAATCTTATCCTATGAATCACATTAACCAGCAAAAAGTGTGGGACGGAGAGGGCATCATTTTGTTAATCATAACTTTTAATAGGAAATACGAACATCCATTATAGAATGTAGTTAAAGGAAATTGAAGGGGATAGTCAGAGACGATAAATATTCACATGCTTCTTCAGTTAAGTAAACATTTATAGTCAAAGATATTGAATTGTTCAGTAACTTTCTAGTCCCTTAATTCAACCAATACTTTTTCACAAAGAGCTATAAACTCAGAAGCTGTAATTCATATTCTTATTAACGTTATAGATTTATAACTCAGAATGACGTAGTTATTATTTTGTGTTGGGTCAAAGAAATGCTCATTTATTTCTACGGATCCAGTCATAGCGAATATAACAGGCTTGTAATTCACAGAGATTCAAAGCAGACGTAGCTAATGGCTGTGCTGAATAAAGATGTTATTTATGAAGGAGGAGTTGTCTCGAATAATGGCTAACCTAAGAGCATCTGAATGGAACACTTTATTATAGCCGTCCCCCCTACAATACCTACCCCCATATTACCCCCCCCCCCTTTACTCACCCCACCCGATGACTAGGTAGACTCGTAGCTTGATGTTCTCCACAGAAAAAGTCTTCACCACGAGTACGTAGAGGTACAACCCTGTGCCAAACAGAGGGACTCTTTGATGTCACAGCAAGCGATAGTTATTGGGGCAACAATACCCAAATATTGTTAAGAACTTGCCAATCTTGTCACAACATTGCCAATCTTGTCACAACATTGTGAGAATAGTGCCCCGATAAACATTGCTACTTGCGATCATGACTGAATGAATTTTTAACAGTTTCATTATACTTAAAAACAAAAAAGATTAGTTAAATTGATGATAATTTTATACTAGCTTTGAATTTTAAAATAGATTTCTTGCTAAGTTATTTGGTTTTACTTTAACAGATATAATCTATTACACTAGCGATATAATATAGAACTTTCCTGGTGGCAATTAATCTACATACCTTCAACGAACATCCACATAAAGTTTGTGAAGCCAGCATACTCCAAAAGAACCAGAAAGCCACATCCAATAGTCTCGAAACCATGCAGCTAGAAATGTACCAATAGAGTTATAATTAAAGTAAGTTCTAAAGGTCTAAAGTATTCCATGATGTTAGGTGTGAGCTCCTTACCAGTAGAGATGCGGACAGTAGCCACAGTAGGTTGTGAAGGAAGTAACTGATGAGGAGGTTGGTGTGGATGGTGTTACGGAGACAGCGGAGATCTCTGGGGGGAGAGAGAGAGAAGGTGAGATATGGTGAGTAGAGAGAAATGGTAAGTAGAGAAGATAAGAAGAGAAATGGTAAGTAGAGAAGATAAGAAGAGAAATGGTAAGTAGAGAAGATAAGAAGAGAAATGGTAAGTAGAGAAGATAAGAAGAGAGATGGTAAGTAGAGAAGATAAGAAGAGAAATGGTAAGTAGAGAAGATAAGAAGAGAGATGGTAAGCAGAGAAGATAAGGAGAGAGATGGTAAGTAGGTAAGAAGAGAGAGAAGGTAAGTAATTAGAAGGTAAGAAGAAAAAATGGTAAGTAATTAGGTAAGATATATTAAATAATACACAAGAACTACTATAAATAATATTACCTACTTACTATAAATCCAAAATTGGGATATCATCACCATGAATGATTAAAATAATAATAATCCAATTCGTTTGCGAGGTGTTGCTAAGAGGATTATAAGATTAATTATAATACTAGATTAAAAATAAGGTCTGCACATATAATAATCCTATGTTAATTACTTCTCCTAAAAAATAAAACTCATTATCCGCACTCAGACTATAATACACTGCTTTTTTATATAGTATACTGCACTCATAATATTATAGTATACTGTCCCCAAACAGTATATTGCCACCATATAGTATACTGCTCCCCATATGGTATACTGCCGTATATAACATTGCAGTATACCTTATTGGCTAATTTAGCCCTTCATTTTACACCCACTGAGAGATGATTCGCCTCTTTCTAAATTCGAAGAACCCTCCAGTTGCTATCCGGAGTCAATGGCTTCGACAATATTTGCCAACGACTGAAATCCGATCGGATTGAATCGGTCAAAAATATCATTTTCGGTTTGTTTGATTATACACTTAACGTTTGATGGTTTCGTTCTTAAATGATTTTGAAATGTTAGCTACCACGATTTTTCGCTGTTTATTGACGATTAAACGTTAAAGAATAAGGTAATCTCAATCTTTTAGATTGAAGGAATCTGCATTTGATGAGTGGATTTACAGGGAAATTATAATTGTAAATTAGGGAACATATAGCAAATCATAGTATTTTATAAAATGATGCTATCTGCAATATAATTATTCTCCGCAATTAATATGTTACATTAACGTGTGGGTGCAGGCATTTAAAGGACTTATCATTATGGTTCGCATCATCACTATAAAGACTATCTACATGCGCTTCATTAGTCGATAGTATTTCTATATTAGAAGTAATTATCTAAATGTTAATTAGCAGTGTGAGTACATTGAACATTGGAGTGAATTGCTATTTGATATAGTAATGAAGTGGTGACATGAGAGAACTGTGCTGAAACTTTAGATAGGTGATGCTTTTCAGTCATTTGATAATAACAACTTTAAAAGTTAACCTAATTAATCGACAGAAGAACTCAAAGGAAATTGCAACTTCATTCTTTAAAATATTTGACTGATTGCCTCAGAAAGTTGTACGATAGTTAGTCAAATAGAAAATAATATACAGTTATTTAGATAAGAAATCTTATAACAGCTGCAGTATAATGACCGAAAGTGACTGGTATGTAATTGGTAATGGATATAAGGTATATGCAGGTGAAGCAATTAGGTGTCTACTGGTATATCAGGTATGTATATGTTCCGCGCAATTTATGGATTTTGCACAATCTCGAGAATGCGCTGCGCATTTTTTAGGATCTTGAAAATGTGAGACAATCTCGAGATTTTTGTGCATTTTAAATGATCCAAAAACGCGCAGCACATTCTCGAGATTGTACATTTCAGCAAATGGCGCGGAACATATATACTATGTAGCTATATACACTCAGATTATTTTCAACTATGCTAATGTGGATTGTCTCAGCTTCAGTTAAAGAAATATACCGGAAAAAAGGCCAGAGACAAAGTGCACAAACCTGACTATAGTTTATCAATTAACATTACCTGTGTTAGTGTTTCTGACAAGAAGGCATATGAAATGATCTTCAAAATACATTAGTGAGAATAAATAGTGAGTAAAAATATATTTTCCCCTGAGGATTAGTAGATGGAACTTTAAAAGGAATTAGAAGAAAGCTCTTATGTTACAAATGATGATAAGAGGCCTATTTTAAGAAACTAGTGCTATTTCACAATATTCGCGATGGTAATAATACAACCAATGAAAATATGCACAACTAGATGATGGGCACTCATAGAGCTCATGCCTTCACCGACGTTTGTAAATGACCTTACCCCTTAATCTGTTTACTCCCAAAAATTAATAAACTGGTTCCTGGACATTGCAATCGCCCAACCAAATTTCAGGCAATTTGGTTGAACACATTTTGATTTAATGAGTTACAATTAACCTTGACCTTGACTCTTGGCCCTTGAATTAACTGATTATTTCCAAAATATAACCAAATGGTTCCTGGATATTGAACAATCATCTCACCAAATGTCAGGCAATTTGGTTGAAGACTTTCAGAGTTATGAGAATAACAATGTGTTAAATGAATAAATGCCGCCTGAAATATAATCTTCAGCAATCTGTGAAGATAATAATATCCAAAGATATCAATAGGTATTCTACTGATACCTTTTACCAGAAGTTATAAGATTAAATAAATAATAAATATTGTTTTCTTTTTGTAAATAAATAAATTCCCAAAGCTGTATAGGAAACCATCTTCTCCATCGCACGATTCGAATAAAATAACATCCATACTCAGAATGTACTGAAACAGTGGTAGTGTTTGGTTTAGTTTGGTAGTGTTTGGTTTAGTTTGGTCATTGGTACATATAATAATAGATAGTTAAGAGCATGCCAATCAACTGATGCAATTCAAGGCTGCTGAGAAGTAGCTCTCTCTCTCTCTCTCTCTCTCTCCATCTTGCATCTCATCTCCAAAAAGCTACTGAAGCTCTCACAGCTCGTCAGGTCTTTGATTCACTAATGAATTAGCGATCAAAGGGAACAAATTACTGCATTTCTAATCAGATATTCTCAAGGAGGAATCTTTGAATGGTCCGACGAAAAGAATTGGAACATTTTTGGGAATTGAAAGTGTAATTCTAAGGTAATTAATAATTAAGTTAATGAACTAACACTTGGTTTATGTAGTTAGAAATGTAACACTTGGCTTAAGTAGTTAGAAATGTAACACTTGGTTTATGTAGTTAGAAATGTAACACTTGGTTTATGTAGTTAGAAATGTAACACTAGGTTTATGTAGTTAGAAATGTAACACTAGGTTTATGTAGTTAGAAATGTAACACTAGGTTTATGTAGTTAGAAATGTAACACTTGGTTTATGTAGTTAGAAATGTAACACTTGGTTTATGTAGTTAGAAATATAACACTTGGTTTATGTAGTTAGAGATGTAACACTTGGTTTATGTAGTTAGAAATGTAACACTTGGTTTATGTAGTTAGAAATGTAACACTTGGTTTATGTAGTTGAAGAAATATAAAAATATTTCCTAATTAAAGATAATATATATAGTTTCTGATAGGATTTTATATGAACAAAAGAAACAAAAATTCACTTTGTAAAAGAAATCATGTGAAGCAAAAGTAATAATAATTAGAGATATATTGTTTTGGTGTGTTACTAATTACCTGTAGGTAACATAATGCTATCATTGGTATCTAAATCAAACAGCTATTTGTTATTGACGGTTGTTATTAACTCTGTTGTGCATTTATCATAACAATGACAGACCTGTTATTGACAGACTAGATGACAGCGAAGTCAATATTGCTAATTACGAAGCACAATCAGTCAAATTGTTTCAAAGTTCAATGTTAGGAACCATTCCAAATGGAATCACACGAAATTGATTCAATTAATACGCTCCGACAGTTTGTATTAGAGACACCGACAGCGTGTGTGTGTGTGATAGTGTGTGACAAACAGTGTATAGGTGCGTGCGACAACGTGTAGGTGTGTGAGACAGCGTGTAGGAGTGTGTGACAGTGTGTAGTTGTGTGTGACTACAGCACTCACTCAAATGAAATTTCAAACGCGTTATATCAAAATTATGAATTCATATTCTTTAACATTAAATAGCTTCAAATAATATTAACTCTATTCCTACATATTGAGTTAACACATTCTATAATATAAAGGAATTCACACGCTCATTAAATGACACATCTAATATGAGTGTAAGTTATTCTAATATGTTTTACATTTGCCTCATTCGAGATATATAGTAACTGAAATACTGTTCTTAAACTCCGCAGATTTAACTACAATTTTCACATTATCTATAGATATAGTATTCTCTTTTTAATGCAAGAGTCACACCCCCTCACACTCTATTATATATAGTGAATGCTTCCCAATATAACCACTCATTACCCCCACTTGACCCACTCATTAATCCCACTCATTACTCCTACTCCCCACTCATTACTCCTACTCCTTCCTCTCATTACTCCCACTCCTTCCTCTCATTACTCCCACTCCTTCCTCTCATTACTCCCACTCCTTCCTCTCATTACTCCCACTCCTTCCTCTCATTACTCCCACTCCTTCCTCTCATTACTCCCACTCCTTCCTCTCATTACTCCCACTCCTTCCTCTCATTACTCCCACTCCTTCCTCTCATTATTCCCACTCCTTCCTCTCATTACTCCCACTCCTTCCTCTCATTATTCCCACTCCTTCCTCTCATTACTCCCACTCCTTTCACTCATTACTCCCACTCCTTCCTCTCATTACTCCCACTCCTTCCTCTCATTATTCCCACTCCTTCCTCTCATTACTCCCACTCCTTTCACTCATTACTCCCACTCCTTCCTCTCATTACTCCCACTCCTTCCTCTCATTATTCCCACTCCTTCCTCTCATTATTCCCACTCCTTCCTCTCATTACTCCCACTCCTTTCACTCATTACTCCCACTCCTTCCTCTCATTACTCCCACTCCTTCCTCTCATTATTCCCACTCCTTCCTCTCATTACTCCCACTCCTTTCACTCATTACTCTCACACCCCCACTCTTTAACCCCCCCCCCCATAACTCTTTACTCCCCCCCCCCACTCACTTGAAGAAGGTGAATATCATTAGCGCCATCACCACCGCTACGAGAGACACGGTAAAACCCCCGTAAAAGATCATCAGCTTCGTGTTGTCTGCCTGCGGGTGCTGTGGAATCTGTGGAATATTTATACCATTATTATCAGTCAATTGGAAAGACTAATAATGAGTATCATACTCAGTTTAACAATATATATCTTTACTAAAACTTCAATGAATTACTGGTAGCTTCTTTCAAAAGTTAGTAATTAGATTTATTTCCATACAAGACAGTAAGTATGATTATATCAAACTATAATAGAGATATGAATGAAGTTATAATAATTATTTAAGAAGTAACTTAATAGTGACTTATTTACTAAACTATTTACTGTTTTTAGCATCTTTAGCAATGTTATAATTTGTTAGGTTAATAAATAGGAGTTTGCGTAAACAATGTGGAGTGCAAATAACTCAATGTTTAAATCTGTTGAAATTATTTGCATCGGTTTCAAATTATATAAATTGTATCTGCATTACCAAAAACTCCATTAGTCAATTAGTATTTTTTCAAAGTTTCGAAAAGTGATTTGATTCCAATGAAAAAAGAGCAAGTGATATTAGTTCCAATATTCGTAAACATTTTTTGTTAAAAGGTAATTTTAATTCAACTTTTAAGGTCATATTCGTGATTTGAGCTTTACAGTAATTAAATGTCTAATCATCATCAGGAACAAGAATGAAAAAATGGACCAAACAATTAACTTTAGTGTAAATTTTTGTAATTCACAATAGAATTTTAAATGTTATGATAAAATTTAAAAACTTATGATAAATTTTATATTAATTAAGAAGCAATTTCAAGTTTTTTTTAAATTGTAATCTAATTTCAGATAATAAAATAAAATTGAAAAATAACAATGGTATTCAATGAAATTTTCAAAATTTACGTAGATATTCATCGTTAGGTCCAGGTTTTCAACATTATTCCTGATGATGAAGAGACATCGTGATATACTAAAGGTCAAATCCTAAAAACATTAAACGTTGATTCCAATTAACCTTTAAGAAATATGGACATTCCGTTGAGTTAAAATATTTCCAATTAGATTAATATATTTTAATATATAACTACTATAATGTGCATAGAATATTTATAGTATGTATGAATTATAATACTTTCAACCATTTGCGAACGAGACAAAGTAACTAAATAGAATAGAGAGATTCTGAGAGATAATCACAATTAAATGTCTCCACGCTATTAAGCACAAGGTCAGTGAGGTAATTGGGCACTGAGGAGTTATTGCTATGGTTACCAATGTACAGAATGCCATCACTGAGATGCACTGTGAGAACTAACATAACTAACATGACGAATGAAGATTTACAATCGAGGATCTGAATTAACAAATAAAAACATTAGTAAAAATTCAAACAATTCCGCTTTCATTCCATCTATTCAACTCTCATTCCTGTGATCTTGAGATGAAGTTCCAACAAGTCCCACCCACTTGTCTCCAATGGTGAAGCTCTCTTTTTAACTGTCGATCACTTTATTATTCATTATACTGTTCACAGTGCTCTACACTGGTCCACAATACTGTTACTGACAGCCACCTGGTAGCTATGAGGCAATACGGGCTCGTCAGTAATTCTCTTCAAGAAACCATTCAACTTCCTGTTGAATTACTCCAGCTCTTGCCCCCCCCCCCCCTCCTCAAATTCATTGGGAGACAATTAATTAAATAATCGAGGACTTCTGACAGGCATAAAGGCTTCTTTTATTGCTTGAATTCTTGTCATGGATTTTTTATTAAATACATACGGCATAGTCGTCCTTCTGTCACTATCACAGGTTGTTATTCTGCTTGGTAGGGAATATTTGGAACCAATCCCTCAATTATTTTCCAAATATATTTTATTTGGTTCCTCTCTCTACGTCTTTCTAATGAGTACAGCCCAACTCTTTCAGCACCTCACTGTTATTCCTTTCTGAAACACCAGAGATTCTGTCGGTAAAAGTACTCCAGCTTACGTAACAATCCGATAGCCATCGGAGACCACAGCTGGATTATACATATACCATACTTTTGAATAATAAAGTTAGCATTAGATCCCTGTTAATGGTCTGAAAAACTGAAAATCCAAGCCACTTGCTGCCTACCTTACTTATTCCAAAAATGGGCGTCATATCCTGCACTAAAACTCCTATGTCTCTCATCACCGGTTTCCTCTCAATTCGCGTAACATCTGCTGTGATGTAATGCCGATCTTCTATTTCATCCTACCTTGGTGAATGTGTTACGAGTTAAAGCTTCTCTCCATTGAATCTCTTTTCATTTGCCCACTCATATATTATCAACAAATCTTCTATCAGAAGCAGGAGCGTCCCTGCTTAAATCCATGTTGTCCTGATTAAATAGTACAGTTCTATTAAGATACCCAACTCTTTAATTCCCACTACCTTCTCAAATATTTTACTAATGTGGGAAGTTAGTTCAACAGGCTATAATTTTTAGGTTGAGTTTTGTCCCCTCCTTTGTAAATCGGAGTAAGGTATCCCAGCTTTTGTTTTGATGGAATAGTTACCGAATTTAACGATAGTCTACAGAGCATAAGTAACGGATAGGAAAGCACATCCGCAAATTTCTTTAAAAGAGTAGCAGGAACCCCTCCAGTACCAGCAGCTGAATGTGATTCCAGTTCATCTAGTGCCCACTGTAACGACTCAGGGGAGAAATCCATATCATTTGGTAACCATTTATTCCACCTATTCCAAGATCTCATTCCACTTTCTGCTAATTGGTGTACATTGAATGTTCTCTTGGACAATGAGAAAAAAGAGAGAAAGCAAACATCGTTAGTGAGAGAGAAGAGAGTGAGCTATGGAGAGAAGAGAGTGAGCTGTGGAAAGAAGAGAGTGAGCTGTGGTGAGAAGAGAGTGAATTATGGAGAGAAGAGAGTGAGCTATGGTGAGAAGAGAGTGGGCTGTGGAGAGAAGAGAGTGAGCTGCGGAGAGAAGAGAGTGAGCTGTGGAGAGAAGAGAGTGAGCTATGGTGAGAAGAGAGTGAGATGTGGAGAGAAGAGAGTGAACTATGGTGAGAAGAGAGTGAGCTGTGGTGAGAAGAGAGTGAGCTATGGTGAGAAGAGAGTGAGCTGTGGAGAGAAGAGAGTGAGCTGTGGAGAGAAGAGAGTGAGCTGTGGAGAGAAGAGAGTGAGCTATGGAGAGAAGAGAGTGAGCTGTGGTGAGAAGAGAGTGAGCTATGGAGAGAAGAGAGTGAGCTGTGGAGAGAAGAGAGTGAGCTATGGTGAGAAGAGAGTGGGCTGTGGAGAGAAGAGAGTGAGCTGCGGAGAGAAGAGAGTGAGCTGTGGAGAGAAGAGAGTGAGCTATGGTGAGAAGAGAGTGAGCTGTTTAGAGAAGAGAGTGAGCTGTGGTGAGAAGAGAGTGAGATGTGGAGAGAAGAAAGTGAACTATGGTGAGAAGAGAGTGAGCTGTGGTGAGAAGAGAGTGAGCTATGGTGAGAAGAGAGTGAGCTGTGGAGAGAAGAGAGTGAGCTGTGGTGAGAAGAGAGTGAGCTATGGAGAGAAGAGAGTGAGCTGTGGAGAGAAGAGAGTGAGCTATGGAGAGAAGAGAGTGAGCTGTGGAGAGAAGAGAGTGAGCTGTGGAGAGAAGAGAGTGAGCTGAGGAGATTAGAGAGTTTCAATATCTCATTTTTCTCACTCGACTTTTACCGATAATTTTATCGCCATTCGATTTTTTCCTCGTATATGCAAATTAAGGAGAAGATAATAAGCAATATTTCTGAGCATAGAAGTACATATAAAGGATTTCATTATTGTGAGCACTTAAGAAGAAAAAGAAACAACATTTAGTGAATTCTAATGCTTAGATATTTATCAGAGAACTATCAGAGATAATAATAATTATTCCTAATAATAATAAAATGGTGTGATTCACTTCAAGAAGCAGTCACAGTACCTACGTTAGCCCCAGTTTGATGTCAGTCTCAAATGCAATCAGGCCGTTCTCAGCCACTCATTGAATTACAGCACCAAGAAGTTAAGTCTAAACAAAGTACTAACTTCATTACTTCTCGGCTAACCGAACCAATTAAAAGCTAAAGTAACTTGTAGGTGGCAATGGCAAGAATTGATGAGCAATCGATTGGTAGGGAAACTGAGTGTAGTTATACACTAGTAGAGTGTGTAGTTATACACTAGTAGAGTGTGTAGTTATACACTAGTAGAGTGTGTGGTTATACACTAGTGGAGTGTGTGGTTATACACTAGTGGAGTGTGTAGTTATACACTAGTGGAGTGTGTAGTTATACACTAGTGGAGTGTGTAGTTATACACTAGTGGTGTGTGTAGTTATACACTAGTGGAGTGTGTAGTTATACACTAGTGGAGTGTGTAGTTATACACTAGTGGTGTGTGTAGTTATACACTAGTGGAGTGTGTAGTTATACACTAGTGGAGTGTGTAGTTATACATTAGTAGAGTGTGTAGTTATACACTAGTAGAGTGTGTAGGTATACACTAGTATAGTGTTTAGTTATACACTAGTAGAGTGTGTAGTTATACATTAGTAGAGTGTGTAGTTATAATTATGTACGCAATACTTTATTAAAATTTATATATCAAATATATAGAGTATTATCACTGCATTAAAAAATGAACTAACAACAATTGAATAAAATAAGAAGTCCTCAATTAGTTTGTTTGTAGCAACTGAAAACAGATCAGATGACTCATTATAAAATGCTACACTCGATTACATTTGAAATAAACAATCTATTTCTATCTCAATTCCAACCAATGAAAATAACATAACAAATGAATCACACTCCAATATAATATCAACACATTTCTTCACTATTTATCAGATGGAATCTAAGGTAAGTTACGAGTAATCGGTCAGCTTCACATCTAATAAATCTGCAAACCCTGCTTGTAGGTTTATTAGGTAGCAATGTGCAGGTATCGTGGATACAAATAAAAAATGAATAATTACTATTTATCTTTTTTTCTTATGATCGAAGATGTGAAACTGACCGATTATTCGTCACTCGCCCTACTCAGTGTTATGCAATTCCCTTAGAATATTGAGCCTTGCTCAGTTGCAGTAATTATTTGACTGTTCAGTGACTGCACCTCAAGTGCATTGCACCGAACAAACTACGGATAATTAACTGCGGGATTTAAAGGCAGAGACAAAGACTCCAATCTACAGAATTCGCTGCAGGCATTTCAACTGCATGGAATGAAAGAGACTCTACGGCCTGGCACGCATTGTTTTACGTCTGAAAACTTTGTTAAATATTTGAAATACATTGTTATACGTCTGGCAAACATTATTTTAAGTCTGATAAACATTGTTATACGTCTGGCAAACATTATTTTAAGTCTGATAAACATTGTTATACGTCTGGCAAACATTATTTTAAGTCTGATAAACATTGTTTTACATCTGAAAAGGATTTTTACGTAAGGCAAAAAATTGTTTTGTGACTAACTAGATGACGTGCACTCAGTAGAGCGCATACCTTCGCCGCCGCTTATAAATGACCTTAGCCTTGACTTCAACCTTTGATTCGGTCACTCCCCACCAAGTTTCATGCAATATGGTTGAATCCTTTGTGAGTTATAAATGACCTTGACCTTTGACAGGATCGCTCCCAGAATTCTACCAGCAGGTTCCTGGACATTGACCAATCGTTCCATCCAATACTTTTTGAGTTATGCGAATAACAAGATGATAAATAAATGCCGTCTAAAATATGACCTTCAACTTTCTGTGAAGGTAATAAGCATTGTTTAATATCTAAAAAACTTTGTTTAACTTCTAGAAACTTCTTTATGTATGATCAACAAGCTTTTCACCGTCTATGAAGAATTGTTTTACGTCTGGCAAATATTTTTACCGTCTAAAAATCATTTTTAACACCGGCAAACCCTATTTTATGTCTGACAAACAATGTTTTAAGTCTGGTAAGACATTTTCACATCTTCACCACATTTTGTTCCAGTCAATAAATCAGTTTATCAGTTTATTTTGTTTCCTATACAAGCATTTAAGATATGCTAAAATGTGTGCCTATCCTATTACGATGGCACCTTTGATGGTTTCAATTGTCGTGCATCTGTTATGAAAGCATTCGTTATTAGTACATTTAGTCTGCAAAGAGTTTTGTATTGACATCTAGCATCAAGAATTCGTTACTATGGAAACGATTAGTGAACGACACTTTCACAACTTCAATATTTTTCATGAAATTATTAGCTTTAGCGATTGAAATATATTATTCATTAGTATTTTATATTATTTGTTTTTTTTATAGACAAACTAAATGGGTGAAATGTTTGGGTGCTTAATTCACAGATTAATTTTGTAAATCATTGAATAATAACTGTTCTGTGGTATTAATATTAAATGATTCTAATCACTATTTTTAAAAGATGAACAGGTTCAAATATTTTGACTTGTTTAAAAGGAAAATAATGAAAAAGCTCATATAAAATTGCAACTATTGTGTTATTAATTTCATTGAGAGTACATATCTAACTTTAATTTTCAAAAATGTATTGCATAAACATTGAACTGTATTTCAAATAAATTGAAATACAGAAGTTCTAGTCACATTTCTAACAAAAAGAGAACAGCACTGTTTGTATTTTTAATATGTAAGAAGTATTATTCGAGTGGAAATGCATAATACATATTTAATTTAACGTTTGAAAATTAAATAGCCACAGAGAATAAGTTAATCATTAATTTAGTCACTTTTAAATAAAATAACAAAGGATTAACTTTAAAAGATGAAGGTTCAATTCCAATACATGAACTGCGATACAATTTAAATAATAAATAGAAAAATATTTTTTTATAATTAGTACACAAGCAAAGGCTTTGAGGTTTGAATCCCAAAACAATCGAAATGATTTTCAAAAAGAAATTCTAGTCACTTCAGAATTTTATTATTTTTAATTTCTTTTGTTTGAACTTTTAGTATTAAATTTGAATAGTTTGATTAACAAATAAATAAAATATATGAAGCAGAATCAATATTGATTGCATGTACAAATTTGAGTAAAATTTAATAACGATATTTTCGTGATTTGGTCGAAAGCAAATAATAAAAAAAGAAAAAAAAATTTACCATGAACAAAATTAATACAGTGTGAAATAGTCCTAGTAATTGCCACAGTTTGTTTAACTTTAGTTGAATAACTCAAAGCCACAAATTGAGATTTGTTTACATTTCATCTACAAATGTACATAGATAATATTCTAACCAATCTACATATAATTTTTATAGAGATATGCATTAAAAATCGATACTGCATGAGCAATTTTTTCTCTTTCAACTGAATTCATAATGTGGAATAGCATGCAGTTTATGGTAATTGTAATGGGTATGGAAATATTGTTTCTGATGTACCGCAAGGGAGCATAAGTGGTGCTGTACTTTTCATTCTTTATACAATGGATAAGAAGTAATCTTCTGATGAACTAGTTGTTATTCTGCTACAGGCGTACGAAAGATGTCTGTACAAATGGTTAAGTAGAGGTTTTTCTTAAGGTAATAAGACACAAGTATTCGCCAGAGGTCACACATTTCATCATACTTCTCTTACCTTCATGGAGATAATGGCAACATAGTGTGTCGTTTGTACTCAAACCTGACACTTGAGACACTTTTTAGGAGTCATCGCATTGAGTAAAAAAAACGTGGATATTGCATCAAGAGACCTTCATTGCTAGTGACAATAGACCTTCATTGCTAGTGACAATAGACCTTCATTGCTAGTGACAAGAGACTTTCATTGCTAGTGACAAGAGACCTTCATTGCTAGTAACAAGAGACCTTCATTGCTAGTAACAAGAGACCTTCATTGCTAGTGACAAGAGACCTTCATTGCTAGTGACAAGAGACCTTCATTGCTAGTGACAAAAGACCTTCATTGCTAGTGACAAAAGACCTTCATTGCTAATATGACAAAAGACCTTCATTGCTAATATGACAAGAGACCTTCATTGCTAATATGACAAGAGACCTTCATTGCTAATATGACAAAAGACCTTCATTGCTAATATGACAAAAGACCTTCATTGCTAATATGACAAAAGACCTTCATTGCTAATATGACAAGAGACCTTCATTGCTAATATGAAAAGAGACCTTCATTGCTAATATGACAAGAGACCTTCATTGCTAATATGACAAAAGACCTTCATTGCTAATATGACAAGAGACCTTCATTGCTAATATGACAAAAGACCTTCATTGCTAATATGACAAGAGACCTTCATTGCTAATATGACAAGAGACCTTCATTGCTAATATGACAAGAGACCTTCATTGCTAATATGACAAGAGACCTTCATTGCTAGTATGACAAGAGACCTTCATTGCTAATATGACAAAAGACCTTCATTGCTAATATGACAAAAGACCTTCATTGCTAATATGACAAGAGACCTTCATTGCTAATATGACAAGAGACCTTCATTGCTAATATGACAAGAGACCTTCATTGCTAGTATGACAAGAGACCTTCATTGCTAATATGACAAGAGACCTTCATTGCTAATATGACAAGAGACCTTCATTGCTAATATGACAAGAGACCTTCATTGCTAATATGACAAAAGACCTTCATTGCTAATATGACAAAAGACCTTCATTGCTAATATGACAAGAGACCTTCATTGCTAATATGACAAGAGACCTTCATTGCTAATATGACAAGAGACCTTCATTGCTAATATGACAAAAGACCTTCATTGCTAATATGACAAGAGACCTTCATTGCTAATATGACAAGAGACCTTCATTGCTAATATGACAAGAGACCTTCATTGCTAATATGACAAGAGACCTTCATTGCTAATATGACAAGAGACCTTCATTGCTAATATGACAAGAGACCTTCATTGCTAGTATGACAAGAGACCTTCATTGCTAATATGACAAAAGACCTTCATTGCTAATATGACAGCAATCAATGATTTTGTTCAAAATTTAAAGTGATTCTAAATGATGTATTATTTACCGCTTTACCTTCCACTCACGATATGGAAAATAAAACAATTCCTCTTCAGTCGGTTACGAGACCTTTTGTAAATCAGTATAGATTCTCCCAGTCTATTTCGTCAAATATTTTGGAAACTGCTCATTTTGTTCTCCTCATAAGTTATGATGCATCACTCTTTCTCAATTGACTATTTTATATTCTATTTGCTCATTTATACTGACTATAAATCCAGCCACACAGTTGCGCTCTACAGTCCCACTCATAGAAACAGTTGCTTCATTACGCTGTCTAATGAGGAGGAAGATGAGGCATAATGGAAGCTAATTAAAAATGTACGATGTGATGTTCTAAAGAGGAATAACAGAAGTAGTTGTTAGCCAAGCCCTTCCTCGAGGTAAATTACTTTGATGGCAAAGAATGCCAAACAACAATTCTCTAAAGTGTACTCTACACAATGGAATCATTCCTGTGTATAAGTTTAATTCAAAATACATTTTCAATCATTAATTATCAACCTGACAGTTTTCATTGGACATACAATTCTATAGATGATGAAAAATTTGTGATAGAAATTATACCTGCATGCGAACAGCTTATGCAGTATTTTATTCACAGTAGCCCCCATCAAATCACCGCATATAGTCCTACCTTTCGTCAATTTATCTCAATTTCCAATCAATTCACCCCCATCATCAATCTACCTCAACTCCCATCAACTCACCGCGACGATTTCCTTGCAGTTGTCGTAGTCCGCCAGCTCGGCCCAGGTTCCATTGTCATAGCACTCCAATGTCGCATTTTCTGCAAATAATTGGAGAGAAATTACTAAACATTTTGCATATTCTATGAATGGACTTTAATTTTCTCCACATTGAACTAAATTAAATATAATAATCATGATATGGACCAGAAGGATAGTTTCGTAATTTCAATGGCACATTCAGTGAGATGAAAGAACAAGTTATTACAATGAGAATAAAGACTGCAACCTCTTTCAAAAGGCTTATTAAAGGGACAATGTTTTGAAGAGGATTTTACGGACAAGAGAGATTCTCAGAAATTGCTTTTTACGATCTTAAACGTCAGGGCTCTTTTTTAAATTAAATGATTTCGTCTCTGAGGGTAATATGATGGTGTATGTTTGTTCAATGACATTGTCGTAAAGGACCGTACACACGTAGGGATTTTTGAGTCTTTCCACCAGACTTGTTTTATTAACTCTATCGTTTTTCTTATATTCTCGTGGAAAAAGTAGGAGGAGCTTAGCAAAAAGTCTGGTGGAAAGACTCAAAAAAACCTAAGTGTGCACGGTCCTTAACAGGAATTGAAGTAAACGATACTGATCATAAATGAAATGACACGTAATTGCCTGTGCTATCAATTGGAGATTTTTAAGAAAATTTATCTTTTGTACGTGATATAATTTTTTTAAATTACACCATTTTTTTAAATTTAAAAATGAGTTTAGAAAAATAAAAGATTATTATGATTCAAATCTTAGAGTTAAAATGGAGATAGATACCTGAGCAGCATGAAATAACATTTAGTTACTGAATATTATTCACATTTGAAGGTTCGATTCCCAATGGAGAATTTGGTTCTTCATCTTTAAGTAATGTAACATTTATTGATGTTAAAGTGACTCCATTCACAACTTTCAGATCTTGTATCATTCATCAAAATATCCTTTGAATTTATTTATAAGAAAAGTTAGTACCTAACTATATAAGAAATTAATACAACTTTGATTTAAACATAATTCATTCAGTATAATTTGACGTAAGCATGAAGAACTGTAAAGAAAAAGACTCAAGGGAAATTACGCAGAGGACAATTTCATTTATATAAAACTGATATGGTTTGTGATTATTAATAGCAGTTATGATATTCCTTTATCGTTCACAAAGCAGTTTTCATACTCAGTATAAGTGACATAATACCATCACTATAAAAAGCTAGGTTAATAGGAAACTATAATCATACATAAATTCATATATTGTAGACTGAGCATCTTCCAGAAGATAAACGTGGCAGTTATAACTTTATTGGCAGATAAATATGCCAAGTATAAAGTTACTCTTTAATATCACTGTAGTACTATGGTAGGCCATGGCAGTGAGAGCCTGCCATTTCATTAGAGTTATTCTCACAGTGATCCCAATAGGGAAAAAACTTATTTAAATATTCTATCAACGTCGATTTGGAAGAATTTCGATAGATGATTTTGGAGAGCAAGTAAATATTTCGTGCTGTAAATAAATTCCGTAATTAAAATAACATTTTTTATCAGTGTGATTGAATATAAATTACATTGGAACCGAAAAAGAAATTTCCTTTTATATGTAACTTAGAAATTTTAATTTAGAGAAGAAATTTAAAGGAAGGATTAAGATGAGGAAATTTAAAGGAGGAATTTAGAGGATGAAATTAGAGGAGTAATAACTGGCCCCTAACAGTAGAGTAAGGACTGTGTCCTCATTAGGCAGAGACGTGTTCTATCCTCTATCTGCCCTCTACCTCTTGAGGCCCTGGTCACGTTATTCACCTCTAAAGAATTCCAACGCTAAATTAGAGGGAGACTCTTTTGTTTTCTCAAGCAGGTAACTTAACTAATTTCTCAGGAATGTTTAAATACATTTCTTATTTATATAACACCAAAAATAATAGATTTTTTAACTTAGAATGTGATTCGTTATCCCTTCATACTCTGAATTAATGCACTTGAGAATAATTATAATTTTGATATATAGGCAAAGTAACCATACTTAAGAAATTGAAAAGGGACAAATATGTCACAATAATAGTGCCTAACTATTGTAAGCATTTACTCATGTATTCTATAAAACTTTTAAATATCCAACAATATACGTTTTTGAAAGAAGATCTATGCGCATTGTACAAAATAGAAGTAGTCTCTCTATACTAAATTGAAACAATTTATTTAAAAATTCTAGAGTATGTTTTACGTTCACTATTATTGTTATTTTTAAAGACATTATTTTTCCATTAAAAACAAGAAGCATAATAATAAATAGAGGATTTTATAAAATCATGTAGACTATTATTATAATAAAGTTAATGCACATTAAACCTTACGGTAAAAGAATATGGAATTAGAGTGGGAATGAAAAATATATTTCTGACACATTGAAAATATTTAAAATTATAAATCTTTCGTTTAGTTTTCATAAATTCGATGAATTATTGGGAGATATGAAGTAAATACGAACATAAAATACAGTCCAAAACATTTGGCAAGTTATATTCAATGAAAAAGCATAAATAAATCATAACTGATATGTATTTTTAAGGATATTAAGGATAAGGATAAGGATAAGGATATTTATTGAAGAAAAGTAATAAAAAACAATACAGTTCTACAAGCCCATATATAATTTCTTATTAATAAGAAATTTTCGGGCAAGGTTAAAACAAGAGACAGGAATGGTTTTATCCTGTCATAAAATATATGCGACATTTACACTAAATAGATAATATTTTTGTATTAGACCTAAATGATTGCACAGACAGAGAAAACACACCAAAAGCTACAAATGATAAAGATAAGAATACACAAACTTACAATTATTAACAACAAGTCACAGATCACAATGTACCTAAACTAATTATGATCAGCATATTTGGCAAGATAGTACTTTTTAAGAGTTGATTTAAAGATATTCAAAGAGTTAATAGTTTTTATATTTGGAGGTAGAGACTGCCACAGTTTTAATCCGCAATTACCGATACTCTCACAAAATTTGTTTAAATTTTTAATACATCATTTTTGAAAAATTTTAAAAAATACTTTACATTCTCGAAAATTTCTTTTAAATTTTATTTTAAACAAAACATTTGATATTTCAAAACTCATATTTTATTGTATTTTTTATTGATTAATTATTTGAAAGACAAAGATGTCTGCTATTGCCTGCCTGTGGTACAATAACCCTTTGAAGGCGACTTTCCTGTACTGAATTTGAACGACTGTAACTAACTTTCATAGGATGTTTCACTGCACATTTAGAAATAACTTGTGAAAGGAGATGTAATTGGATAAGGTATGGTAATAAAGTTATCTGTGGGCAGTGGTGTCCCTGCAGACATTTTACCCTGAGTTTGCTTGAAGTCTCTATTTAAAGTCTAGAGGGTTTATACAGTATAATTGTAGCTAAGTATGTGTGCAAAAAATTAATTAAATATAAGGATGTGTGCCTTGCGGGATACATGCCCACTATAGGGTTTCTCAAATCGTTAACTGTTCAAAATTATATAAAATCCCATAGCGAAACAGCAAGAGAAATAGCACTATTTTTCTCACTATTTTATACCAACTAATAATAAAAAATCTTCCTCTTTTCCTTTGTATTATGATAAATCCTTCGGAAGAAATATTCATTATTTTCTCACTGATAAAAACAGCAGTAGCCAAATATCTCGGGGAACTGCCAATCAAACAGATAGGGTAAGGTACGAATTATCGGTCGGTTTCACATCTTCAGTCATATATGAAAGAACGATATAAAAATTATTTCTTAGTTTAATTTTAATTGGTATCCATGATACTTGGAGGTATCATGTGACAATGTTCATAAGGTCATTAACATCTGCAGTGTCTCAGATATTTTGTTGGTGTGTGGACCTGGTGCAAACATACTCACAAACTGTTGATCAAAAACAGTGTGGAAAATCTCCCATTATGTACTATGGAACTAAAATTGATAATGAAAAATGTTAGTGCATCATTTATTAAAAAAACACAGTTATGCTATTGTACATTTTACACAATAAAATGCAATGGCACTTTCTTGATAAGTTACAGCCTACTTAATTCTCTATACACTGTACGTACAGTCACTTCCTTCTTTAATTACTATATACTTTTTTAATTCTCTATACACTGTAGGTACAGTCACTTTCTTCTTTAGCTACTACCTTCTTTTAATTCTCTATACACTGTAGGTACAGTCACTTTCTTCTTTAGCTACTACCTTCTTTTAATTCTCTATACACTGTAGGTACAGTTAAATCCTGTCTTTTTCTACAGTTACACACATGACTGTACAGTAAGTAGATACTCTAGAGATCTCCCTCTGTCTTAGCTTTGTTTTACCTCTGATATAGTTAATAATGTTGAAAGCTTGATATATCCTTATAATGTCAATATTAGGACAGTACAAAGTACTGTAGTACTGAAGACGGGATATCCTTTGTTGTGTGGGCTCAATATCCCCGGGATATATCCTAGGGATATTGGGGTCAATGAAAAAGAAACGGAGATGCCCAGGAAATGATGGAGAAGACTAGGAAAATTTATAGAATGGAGGCCTTTTATATCGCTACACCAGTGTAGCAAAAAGAACGCTATATCGCTACACCAGTGTAACAAAAAGAACACTATATTGATACACCAGTGTAGCAAAAAAAGAACGCTATATCGCTACACCAATGTAACAAAAAGAACGCTATATCGCTACACCAATGTAACAAAAAGAACGCTATATCGCTACACCAGTGTAACAAAAAGAACGCTATATCGCTACACCAGTGTAACAAAAAGAACGGTATATCACTACACCAGTGTAACAAAAAGAACGCTATATCGCTACACCAATGTAACAAAAAGAACGCTATATCGCTACACCAGTGTAACAAAAAGAACGGTATATCACTACACCAGTGTAACAAAAAGAACGCTATATCGCTACACCAGTGTAACAAAACATACCATTGCTACATACACCAATTACTTTGTATCAATGAAATATTTATCTAATTCAATATTTGTATTTAATATCCACTGCATTCCTGTTATATTCCAGACTCAAGAGCTACTCTTCATATAACTCTAAAGTGTTCAACTGTTCATGTTACACAAATAAATAATTCTATTTCCAATTCCAAAGCATTACTGTTACTTATTCTCCCACAGAAATCACCAAATAGACCTTATTATTTCCTAATTATTTTAACAATTACCATTCACTCTTTTCTCTTTCACTCTTTTCTCTTTCACTCTTTTCTCTTTCACTCTTTTCTCTAACACTCTTTTCTCTTTCACTCTTTTCTCTTTCACTCTTTTCTTTTACACTCTTTTCTTTTACACTCTTCCCCGCATGTGTCACATTCCAAGTCATTCCCACCAAATTCCCACTAACAAATCCCATTCCCAGGGGACAACTCGAAAGGCGCCACAATTTATTCCTCATCTTACAATTTAACGCAAGGAATCGTAACTTATGAAAATTAAAATTCACAGTGGACTAAATTGGTGCAAAGGGAAGATTCTTATTTTACTCTTGTTAAATTATATCTATATGGTAGTAGTCTATTAAATAATGGAGATATGATGCAACAGATAAGGATATAAATATGTAAGAAATAGTTCTAAGGAGATGCCTTACCTCTTACAACACTCTTACCTCTTACCACACTCTTACCTCTTACCACACTCTTACCTCTTACCACACTCTTACCTCTTACCACACTCTTACCTCGCTCTTACCTCTTACAACACTCTTACCTCTTACCACACTCTTACCTCTTACAACACTCTTACCTCTTACCACACTCTTACCTCTTACCACACTCTTAGGTCAGGAAAGTTGGTAATGTTTTTGTCATATCATTTCTTTACACTTGACAAAAAGTTACAAAGTTTTATTTTGTTGATAAACTTTGAGTATTTTTTACCACTGAGACTTACAATAGCATCTAGCGTTAGTTAATATTGTATGAACTATTGTGATTAGGAATAATGCTCTATGTTGTAATCTGTATGTAGTGTTTTGAGAATTAATTTCACTCACAGTACTCTTACACTTAATAAATTACACTCACAGTACTCTTACACTTAATTAATTACACTCACAGTACTCCTACACTTAATAAATTACACTCACAGTACTCTTACACTTAATTAATTACACTCACAGTACTCCTACACTTAATTAATTACACTCACAGTACTCTTACACTTAATTAATTACACTCACAGTACTCTTACACTTTATTAATTACACTCACAGTACTCCTACACTTAATTAATTACACTCACAGTACTCTTACACTTAATTAATTACACTCACAGTACTCTTACATTTTATTAATTACACTCACAGTACTCTTACACTTTATTAATTACACTCACAGTACTCTTACACTTAATTAATTACACTCACAGTACTCTTACACTTATTTAATTACATTCACAGTACTCTTACACTTAATTAATTACACTCACAGTACTCGGACAGTGGGTGTTAACACAGATCTTGGTAGTTCAATTATAATATTTTATAAATTAGATCGGTTCATGAGTTATTCAATCTCCCACTTACCGACTACTATTAGTGTCATTATACAGTAGTTACTCTATGTTGTACTGCATCAAAAGGAGGCCATTAATTTTTTCTAGTGTAATTAGAGCAATAGTTTGGTAATATCAATAGGTATAATAACTACTCTATCGTCACTAGTATTGAAAAGATTCGAACTCAGCTGTATATCCATATGATGCGGAGGTTATTTAAACTCAGCCTTCAAGGTTTACACGCCTCAAACATTCGAATAGAATTATTTTCATTCATCATCAGGACAAGCGGTTGTAAACTACACTGAACTACGCACACTGTCAAATACGTACACAGTTATCTACGTTCACAGTTAATTACGTGAACAGTTATCTACGTACACAGTTATTTACGAACACAGTTATTTACGTACACAGTTATTTACGTACACAGTTATTTACTTACACAGTCATTTACGCAAATGGTTATTTACGTACACAGCTATTTACGTACACAGCTATTCACGTACACATTTATTTACGTACATAGTTATTTACGTACACAGTTATTTACGTACGCAGCTATTTACGTATACAGTTATTTACGTACACATTTTTTACGTACACAGTTATTTACTTGCACAGTCATTTACGTACACGGTTATTTACGTACACAGTTATTTACTTACACAGTCATTTACGTACACGGTTATTTACGTACACAGTTATTTACTTACACAGTCATTTACGTACACGGTTATTTACTTACACAGTCATTTACGTAAACGGTTATTTACGTACACAGCTATTTACGCACACAGTTTTTTACGTACACAGTTATTTACGTACACAGTTATTTACTTACACAGTTATTTACGTAAATGGTTATTTACGTACACAGCTATTTACGTACACAGCTATTCACGTACACATTTATTTACGTACATAGTTATTTACGTACACAGTTATTTACGTACACAGTTATTTACGTAAGCAGCTATTTACGTACACAGTTATTTACGTACACATTTTTTACGTACACAGTTATTTACTTACACAGTCATTTACGTACACGGTTATTTACGTACACAGTTATTTACTTACACAGTCATTTACCTACACGGTTATTTACGTACACAGTTATTTACTTACACAGTCATTTACGTACACGGTTATTTACGTACACAGTTATTTACTTACACAGTCATTTACGTACATGGTTATTTAAGTACACAGTTATTTACTTACACAGCTATTTACGTACACGGTTATTTACGTACACATTTATTTACTTACACGGTTATTTACGTACACGGTTATTTACGTACACAGTTATTTACTTACACAGTCATTTACGTATACGGTTATTTACGTACACAGTCATTTACTTACACAGCTATTTACTTACACGGTTATTTACGTACACAGTTATTTACTTACACGGTTATTTACGTACACAGTCATTTACGTACACAGTCATTTACGTACACAGTTATTTACGTACACAGTCATTTACGTACACGGTTATTTACGTACACAGTGTGCAAAGTGCACACAGACATATGAAGCAACTCCCCATTTATCACTGGGTAGAGGCCTATTGTGAATAAATCTGAGGGGAGATTTATGAGGGTAAGAAAGGAGAGAAAAGAGAGAGAAAGGAAAGGAGAGATGGTAAGGAGAGATAAGTGGAAGGAGAGATAGAGAGGGAAAGAAATAAGAGATAATATGGCAGAGTAAGAGATAAGGAAGGCTAGGATATGAGTCTCATATTTTTCTTTAATTACCGTCAGATGCTGCATCTATTTTCACTGTCCCGTGCCACTGTAGGGAGGTTATACATACACTATACATAGAATATAGTGGCTTATAGTGTACGATATAGTGGCTTTTAGTGTACAATATATAGTGCTTATATTTAGTATACAATATATAGTGTCTTATAGTGTAAGATATAGTGACTTATAGTGTAAGATATAGTGTCTTATAGTGTAAGATATAGTGGCTCATAGTGTAAGATATAGTGACTTATAGTGTAAGATATAGTGTCTTATAGTGTAAGATATAGTGGCTTATAGTGTACGATATAGTGGCTTATAGTGAAAGATATAGTGTTTTATAGTGTACGATATAGTGGCTTATAGTGAAAGATATAGTGTTTTATAGTGTAAGATATAGTGGCTTATAGTGTAAGATATAGTGTCTTATAGTGTAAGATATAGTGTCTTATAGTGTAAGATATAGTGTCTTATAGTGTACGATATAGTGGCTTATAGTGTAAGATATAGTGTCTTATAGTGTAAGATATAGTGTCTTATAGTGTACGATATAGTGGCTTATAGTGTAAGATATAGTGTCTTATAGTGTAGGATATAGTGGCTTATAGTGTAAGATATAGTGTCTTATAGTGTAAGATATAGTGGCTTATAGTGTAAGATATAGTGGCTTATAGTGTAAGATATAGTGTCTTATAGTGTAAGATATAGTGTCTTATAGTGTAAGATATAGTGTCTTATAGTGTAAGATATAGTGTCTTATAGTGTAAGATATAGTGTCTTATAGTGTAGGATATAGTGGCTTATAGTGTAAGATATAGTGTCTTATAGTGTAAGATATAGTGTCTTATAGTGTACGATATAGTGGCTTATAGTGTAAGATATAGTGTCTTATAGTGTAAGATATAGTGTCTTATAGTGTAAGATATAGTGTCTTATATAGTGTAAGATATAGTGTCCTATAGTGTAAGATATAGTGTCTTATAGTGTAAGATATAGTGGCTTATAGTGTGTGTGCGATATAGTATCTTATAGTGTAAGATATAGTGGCTTATAGTGTAAGATATAGTGGCTTATAGTGTATGTGCGATATAGTGTCTTATAGTGTAAGATATAGTGTCTTATAGTGTACGATATAGTGTCTTATAGTGAGTGTAAGATATAGTGGCTTATAGTGTATGTGCGATATAGTGTCTTATAGTGTAAGATATAGTGGCTTATAGTGTGTGTGCGATATAGTGTCTTATAGTGTAAGATATAGTGTCTTATAGTGTAAGATATAGTGACTTATAGTGTAAGATATAGTGGCTTATAGTGTGCGATATAGTGCAACTAGTAATGAAATAAATACAGATATTTACCAGATTAATTTAGCTGAAGAATATTTGCATTATACTTCAACAAATATCCACTTATTACCAATTGCCTAAGTATTTATAAGATATCATTTGAAAGTTTCTACACACCTTATCAACCTCTAATGTCTCCAGTACAGTATAATTAGACAGCGGATAATTAGGTAAAACTCTGCCAACGTGTCTACCCTAATTAAGTCTTCAAATAGCCACAACTTAATTTCGTCCATTAAATACAGCCTACATGTTACCGCACTTTTAGCCATTAAATGGAGTTACAGAACTTTATATCGGCAGGTTAAAACTAGTCGGGCAGAAAATAAGATACGAATAACTGGTTTAATTTATGTAGATTAGATAAGCTGCAGTGACTGATTACGAATGAACAAAATTAAAATAAAATTCAGAGTTAAAATAGTGTTTTTAATCTGCACTAATTATTGCAGACTCTAAAATCAGTGGTGAGTTAAATAATATACATTAATACTATATTACGTGAATTCGGTAGAGCGCACACCTTCGCCGCAGATTACAAATGACCTAGAACATCAGATAATACTTGAGTTATGATTAATATTGACCTTGACCTTTGAGCGGATCGCTCCCAAAATTCTACCATATGGTTCCTGGACATTGACCAATCGTCCTGCCAAATTTAAGGAAATTTGGTCCCATGCTTTTTTCAGTTATGCGAATAACAAGATGATAAATAAATAAATGCCACCTAAAATATAACCTTCCGCTTTTTGCTAAGGTAATAATGATAATATTTGTATGCATTCTAATCTGAAAACGTGGAATTAATTTGAATGTATATTCAAATCATATATAAATTTGAAATTATTTATGAATATTTAAATTAAATAAATCATACTATTTAAATAATTATGTATATATAAAAAAAATCTTAATAATTAAATATTTATGTATATTTAAATTCAATAAGTCATAACATTGAGATAATTATGTTATCTAACCAAACCACCACATAGATAAATATACAGGGTATATATCTAGCACATAGATAAATAGACAGAGTATATATCTAGCACATAGATAAATACAAAGAGTATATATCTATCACATAGATAAATATACAGGGTATATATCTAGCACATAGATAAATAGACAGAGTATATATCTAGCACATAGATAAATAGACAGAGTATATATCTAGCACATAGATAAATACACAGAGTATATATCTATCACATAGATAAATATACAGGGTATATATCTAGCACATAGATAAATAGACAGAGTATATATCTAGCACATAGATAAATAGACAGAGTATATATCTAGCACATAGATAAATACACAGAGTATATATCTAGCAAATAAATAGTAGAGTTAGTACCCAGAGTGTTGATTTAGCCTCGGGGAGAAGGTACTAAAATACTGGTAGTAAAATCCATAGACTTTAGAACATCCTTTCTCATCATTAATATTCTGGAGTAGAGAGATGGTTAACAGCTTACAGGCTTACAGGGTGATGGTTAACACCTTACAGGCTTACAGGGTGATGGTTAACACCTTACAGGCTTACAGGGTTATGGTTAACACCTTACAGGCTTACAGGGTGATGGTTAACACCTTACAGGCTTACAGGGTGATGGTTAACACCTTACAGGCTTACAGGGTGATGGTTAACACCTTACAGGCTTACAGGGTGATGGTTAACACCTTACAGGCTTACAGGGTGATGGTTAACACCTTACAGGCTCACAGGGTGATGGTTAACAGCTTACATAGGGATGGTTAACAGATTACAGGGTGATGGTTAACATCTTACAGGGTGATGGTTAACAGATTACAGGGTGATGGTTAACACCTTACAGGGTGATGGTTAACACTTTACAGGGTGATGGTTAACACTTTACAGGGTGATGGTTAACACTTTACAGGGTGATGGTTAACAGCTTACAGGGTGATGGTTAACACCTAACAGGGTGATGGTTAACACTTTACAGGGTGATGGTTAACAGCTTACAGGGTGATGGTTAACACTTTACAGGGTGATGGTTAACAGATTACAGGGTGATGGTTAACAGATTACAGGGTGATGGTTAACACTTTACAGGGTGATGGTTAACACTTTACAGGGTGATGGTTAACAGCTTACAGGGTGATGGTTAACAGATTACAGGGTGATGGTTAACACTTTACAGGGTGATGGTTAACACTTTACAGGGTGATGGTTAACAGCTTACAGGGTGATGGTTAACAGATTACAGGGTGATGGTTAACACTTTACAGGGTGATGGTTAACAGCTTACAGGGTGATGGTTAACACCTTACAGGGTGATGGTTAACACTTTACAGGGTGATGGTTAACAGCTAACAGGGTGATGGTTAACACTTTACAGGGTGATGGTTAACAGCTTACAGGGTGATGGTTAACACCTTACAGGGTGATGGTTAACAGCTTACAGGGTGATGGTTAACAGCTTACAGGGTGATGGTTAACACTTTACAGGGTGATGGTTAACAGTTTACAGGTTCACAGGGCAAATAATAATAATTATTATTATACAATAGGTTAAAAGAGATATAATAATATCAAAGAAATACGAAGCGACTATAACTATGTATATTTAAAAACGTGATTTCAATAAAAGTCCATTTTTTAACTATATTGTACATTATTTAATATATTTATTAACGCTCGCCAATATGTTTACAATAAATTAGTTACTAATTAAGAAATACCTGTAAGTTTAGCTGTAGTAACTAGACTCATACAAACTAAGGTGTCTAATTTACGTTATTGTAGGCCTAAAAAGTTTCTTAACAGCAATTTCGCATACGCTAGATGAGATGTATTCTTTTTGTGTACTTTATAGGTTTTTATTTTCTGTCGTCAATAAAAATTATCGATGATAATTGGTACTTTCTATCACTTTCCATATAGACACCATAGGAAACACTAGTATTACAATGAGAGTTTTTGTTTCTTTACTATAGCTGTGTAGATTAATAAGCTAGACAATCATGAACATTATTAAAGAATAAATGCATAATGGTCATGCAATAAACATGTAACAGAACAAAACATATCGCAGTTAGATACTTAACTGTTTCACTGAATGTCACAGTATATACTTAACTGCTCCATCTTAACTATTAACTGCTCCATCTTAACTATTAACTGCTCCATCTTAACTATTAACTGCTCCATCTTAACTATTAACTGCTCCATCTTAACTATTAACTACTCCATCTTAACTATTAACTGCTCCATCTTAACTATTAACTGCTCCATCTTAACTATTAACTGCTCCATCTTAACTATTAACTGCTCCATCTTAACTATTAACTACTCCATCTTAACTATTAACTGCTCCATCTCAACTATTAATAATATTAACAATATAACAACAAACATTAGTTGAGTTGCCAACGCACCAATTAACTCACGCCTTTTCTACTCTTCATTGCCTAGCTATTTTATGCAGTATCGTCACATTATTGTTATTTAAACACTGGCAATAATTACTTCAATCTTAGATGCACTGTTAGATAAATTCTTAAACACGTGCATTATAGACGTCACATGCACTGCAGTTAATTGTTTGTATTGTTTTCCTGTGCACTGAAGGCTGTGCATTCTACACATCTTTGCACTGGTAAAAATGAGGTCATTGCTAAGATCTTAAACTAATATATTTTATCTAATATCTATAAAGGAAAGGGTAAAAAGTGTTTAACAGTTTAAATAGTTACTGATATATTAGACTCTTAAAATAGAACATATGCAGAAATGATCACAAAGAACATGTAAAGAGCATGTTAAGAAATTAACACAAACACAAATCTATTATCAAATTTTTTTTACATTTATTCAACAATTTCATACTATAATAAAAGATGAACTGAAAAATGAATAAATATATTGAATACAGAATAAATGATATCCAGATCACTTAGTTCACAAGAATAATTTAATATTTCATTTCAAACATCTTCTAATGTTTATTTTAAGATATAAACTGAAATCAGTGAACGCTAGGCACTACCTAACTCTATTAACCATTAATGCTATTCAAATGCTAGGCACTACCTAACTCTATTCACCATTAATGCTATTCAAATGCTAGGCACTACCTAACTCTATTCACCATTAACGCTATTCAAATGCTAGGCACTACCTAACTCTATTAACCATTAATGCTATTCAAATGCTAGGCACTACCTAACTCTATTCACCATTAATGCTATTCAAATGCTAGGCACTACCTAACTCTATTCACCATTAACGCTATTCAAATGCTAGGCACTACCTAACTCTATTAACCATTAATGCTATTCAAATGCTAGGCACTACCGAACTCTATTCACCATTAATGCTATTCAAATGCTAGGCACTACCTAACTCTATTCACCATTAATGCTATTCAAATGCTAGGCACTACCTAACTCTATTCACCATTAATGCTATTCAAATGCTAGGCACTACCTAACTCTATTCACCATTAATGCTATTCAAGTGCTAGGCACTACCGAACTCTATTCACCATTAATGCTATTCAAATGCTAGGCACTACCTAACTCTATTCACCATTAATGCTATTCAAATGCTAGGCACTACCTAACTCTATTCACCATTAATGCTATTCAAATGCTAGGCATTACCTAACTCTATTCACCATTAATGCTATTCCAATGCTAGGCACTACCTAACTCTATTCACCATTAATGCTATTCAAATGCTAGGCATTACCTAACTCTATTCACCATTAGTGCTATTCAAATGCTAGGCACTACCTAACTCTATTCACCACTAATGCTCTTGTGTATGTTAATGCAACTCTCATTCAGTGCAAAATGCGCCAAGTTGAGGCATCAAGTACAGATTCTTGGCCGATATAAACTTAATTAAAGTTAGTTGTGAAGAAGTGTTAAGGCTTTTGTAGTCATTACTGCAACTTGAGGGAGTTAAACTGCTCTGCTAACGATATCAGGGACACTGGAACACAACTCAGCTCAAACAACCCCTGTGCACATTGCCTCTAGCAATTCAAACAAACAACCAATGGTACGAAAACCTTCACTAATTTGATCTAAAACAGCAGTGAATTAAATAAAACAATTATTAGTGATGGTGAAATTTTTATTGATTTTCCTATATGGTACAGGAGATGGACAAAAATGTAAACATCTTGCAGCTTCTCCGTAGGATCCATATTTGTGCAGCTCACGAGGGACAGTTTAAATAGAAACTAGGTTCTGTAGGTGTTCATTGAGTTCTGCAGTGATTTCAGGAGCAGTGGTTTTGCGATTTGCTCTAACAATTCGATTAGTTAGTTAGTAGTTAGAGACAATTCAATTAACAATTCGACGGTCCCTCTCAGATTACTCTAACTTTGGACCAAACCTGTGCTTTGCCGAGGACGTTTTACCTTCTCTTTCAAAGGAAGTCTTTGCTTTTGAGACAGTAACTCTAAAACGCGGCGAAATATTTGGACAATTTGATTACTATAGCTAATCAAAGATAACTGTAGCTAATCAAAGATAAGTGTAGCTAATCAAAGATAACTGTAGCTAATCAAAGATAACTGTAGCTAATCAAAGATTACTGAAGCTAATCAAAGATAACTGTAGCTAATCAATGATTACTGTAGCTAATCAAAGATTACTGTAGCTAATCAAAGATAACTGTAGCTAATCAAAGATAACTGTAGCTAATCAAAGATTACTGAAGCTAATCAAAGATAACTGTAGCTAATCAAAGCTAACTGAAGCTAATCAAAGATAACTGTAGCTAATCAAAGATTACTGAAGCTAATCAAAGATAACTGTAGCTAATCAAAGATTACTGAAGCTAATCAAAGATAACTGTAGCTAATCAAAGATTACTGAAGCTAATCAAAGATAACTGTAGCTAATCAAAGATAACTGAAGCTAATCAAAGATAACTGTAGCTAATCAAAGATTACTGAAGCTAATCAAAGATAACTGTAGCTAATCAAAGATAACTGTAGCTAATCAAAGATAAGTGTAGCTAATCAAAGATAACTGTAGCTAATCAAAGATAACTGTAGCTAATCAAAGATTACTGAAGCTAATCAAAGATAACTGTAGCTAATCAATGATTACTGTAGCTAATCAAAGATTACTGTAGCTAATCAAAGATAACTGTAGCTAATCAAAGATAACTGTAGCTAATCAAAGATTACTGAAGCTAATCAAAGATAACTGTAGCTAATCAAAGATAACTGAAGCTAATCAAAGATAACTGTAGCTAATCAAAGATTACTGAAGCTAATCAAAGATAACTGTAGCTAATCAAAGATAACTGAAGCTAATCAAAGATAACTGTAGCTAATCAAAGATTACTGAAGCTAATCAAAGATAACTGTAGCTAATCAAAGATAACTGAAGCTAATCAAAGATAACTGTAGCTAATCAAAGATTACTGAAGCTAATCAAAGATAACTGTAGCTAATCAAAGATTACTGAAGCTAATCAAAGATAACTGTAGCTAATCAAAGATAACTGTAGCTAATCAAAGATAACTGTAGCTAATCAAAGATTACTGAAGCTAATCAAAGATAACTGTAGCTAATCAAAGATTACTGTAGCTAATCAAAGATAACTGTAGCTAATCAAAGATTACTGTAGCTAATCAAAGATTACTGAAGCTAATCAAAGATTACTGTAGCTAATCAAAGATTGCTGTAGCTAATCAAAGATAACTGTAGCTAATCAAAGCTAATTATATATTTTTAATTTGTTACAGTTACTTTCCTAGCAAGTAATAGCTTTTTAAAAAGTTTCAAGATGGTGATCATTCAAATGTGATTAACTGATTGTACCGCACGCATTCGTTGAAACTACAAAAAAAAATACTAGTGAATACACTAACTGGCAACATCCCAAAGGTGTTAATAGGTTCAATATATCACTACATTGAATAACTGTACTTTTCAAGGTAAGAATAATATACAAAATATAAGAAGTAAATAAATGTTAGTTTATATGCACATTAAATTGATTTGAAACCCTGTTAAGGGATAATTATATATAGCATTAAGTAAGACCCTTAAATTCCCCTAAAAACTACAGCAGTGATCATTCTATCACTAAGTATATATATATATGTATATATATATTATAGCTACAGAAATTATTAGACTTTAGTGCCTGATTTACGTGATGCTAATCTGGGAGACGTTTCTAGAGTAACAAAAAAACTTTGATTTATCTCGAGTTCTTTTCTTTAAATTATAAATAACCTACCCAACTAGACATTCAAAAGCAGATGTTAGATATTAATTAGGAGTTATATTTACATGAGGCGTAACCCCTCAGTACCCATTAGGTGACATAATGCAGTAATATCACAGGGAGGTATAGCTAGTGGCTGTATATCACAATCTAAAGTGTCAACATTATGTGCTCCCGAGACGTGTTTTAAAAGCAAAAAAAGTTGCAAAGCTTTTTTACAGTGAAAAGATATAGAGAGGCTGTGTCAGATGACAATATGAGGAAACTCAGATAAAAATTGCCACCATATTAAATTTCAAGGTTGCGAAGAACTTATTGCATGCAGGGTAAGTTACGAATTATCGGTCAGTTTCACATCTTTGGTCATATAAGAGAAAATGATATAATAATAATTACTTATCTTTATGATTTATATTGCCTTAATGATTGAAAAATTATTATATACTAGTTTATTTGCCCGTTAAAAATAACGGGTCTCCAATAGTAATTCATCACCCGTTGTTGAGCTATTTTTAGTAAATTAAATTATAATTGATTTTTCTGCATAAACTGATACTTTTTAAAAGATACAAATATTTAAAAAATTGAATTCAAATATCAAGTCAATATATTCCCGTGCGTATCATAGTTACATTCTTCAGGTTTAATACCCGTCGTGTAAAAGCGGACACCAAATAAATAAATAAACACACTAAGGAAATCATTAGTATAGATTTTTCCTTCATGTGACCGAAGATGTGAAACTGACCGATAATTCGTAGCTTACCCTATTGCGAATATACATATCATACCATTATATTATCAGAGGTTATTTAAACTCTGCGTTGTAGGTTTTTTTAGTTTCAAGCTCTCGAATAGAAAGATTTGTATTCATCATCAGGAGAAGGGTGGAAAACCTCGACCTGACAATGAATTTTATGACCAATGGTTGTATGTTGGATACCGTCTTTCTATCTAAGCTATAATATATCCTAAAGTTTATTAATATTAATTAACAATCTATTAAATATTAAAATATAAGACAAAGAATTAGAAAATTTGTTTCTACCTTAACTATTGCTTACTACATTAATTCTCTAGAATATTTTTACTTTCTAAGTGTGTCTTAATGATCTTAAGTGTGTCCTAATGATCCTAAGTGTGTCCCGATGATCCTAAGTGTGTCTTGTTTATCATAGGTGTTACGATCATCAGGACACACTTAGGATCACCAGGACACAATTAAAATCATCAAGACACACAATTAGAAAGTAAAAAATATTCTAGAGAATTAATGTAGTAAGCAATAGCTAAGGTAGTAACAAATTTTCTAATTCTTTGTCTCATATTTTAATATTTAATAGATTGTTAATTAATATTAATAAACTTTAGGATATATTATAGCTTAATAGAAAAATGGTATCCAACATACAACTATTGGTCATAAAATTCATTGTCAGGTCCAGGTTTTCCACCCTTCTCCTGATGATGAATAGAAATCTTTCTATTCGAAAGCTTGAAATCTGAACAAAACCTTCAACGCAAAGTTTAAATAACCTCTAATAATATGGATTTAGCGTTGAGTTTGAATCTTTTTAATCAAACATATTATACCGCGTAAAAATAGTTACATTATTTCCTATCTCTACTTTGCAAATAAGAACAGAGTCTCCTTGAATAATAAGGGTTATTTCTTCAATATTCCAAATTAAAAACCTAAAACATTATAACTTCCAAGACTCCAATACCTAATGAAATTATGGCCGTGATTTGATCATTGCAATCAGTGTTGAGTCCTTCCCCCGTCTTCAGGAGGATGTAATGATAGGCCTAGTTACACCAATCAGTTTAACAGAACTTAGAGGAAGATGAATTGCATCGTTAGGATGAACGTCTCATTTAACATACAAACTTATGGGAGGAGATGATGCACATTTCATCTAAGAGGATAACTTAGTTGAATTTGAGTTGTCAAGAGAATAATAAAAGAAGATGGTTCACAAGAGGCATATTATAACATGGTAATTATAAAATAGTAAGATATACTAATTACTGTCTAAGTAATCCTACTTTAACAGGTACCATAGCAAAAGTTTCCATTCTAAGTCATTTGGGAGTCTAATGACAAAGTTTATTCTCCAGCAGCCTCCTTAGCATCTAATGTTCAGACGCTGCCTCGCGAATACTAATTAGCGGAAGAAAGGCTAATATCCGGCAAAGAGGCAACCCATTGGCCCATTACAATTTGGAGAGTGAATGGAATTACTGATAACTATTAAATGAAGAGCATTAAATGAAGTGGGGGAGAAGATTGTTATGAAGAGAATACGCATAGTGAAAGCCATTTAAAAGTATAATAAGTTCCTATGTATACGTTATTATAATATTTAATTAGATATTGAATGCAATACCCAAAAAATAGTTTGATTTCGAATATTTCCAATGAATAATTTAAGTTTCAGACTTAGCGAAAGTTCATCTCATACATCTGTTCTCACTCTAAACGCGTCTTCATTTGTTAAGTCTGAGTGCTGCTTTAGAAAAGACTAGACTGATGAGTTAGGTAGTGGGAGTGTGGGGGATTAGGACTTAAATCCCATCACAAGGAAGGACTTCAGAGGAGCAAAGAGGAGAAGGTGTTATTGCAAGCCTCTAAATGACGAGCTATTACTATTGTCTCGAGAGATAATCTCAGAGATGTCTTTTGAGGGCAGGGGATCAACAAGGAACAAATTAAGAGGGCCACAGATTTCCAGGGTCTGATTGTCATGGAATTTTATTAGATGAACAAAGAAAAGATAATATTGATAAGGAGAACAATTGTTAAGAATATGAACGATTTCTTTGTGACTGAAAAATTAAATATTCAATATTAAACTTTGTGTGAGTTTTTTAATGTACTTGTGAAATTAAAAAATCAATATCTACATTACAAAATGTTGATTTATTATTATTTTTAAAGCAACCATGTGTTATCAAATGTATTTTCCCATACAGTGAGTTTACTTAGAATTTATTGTAAAAAATACTTATCATGTTCAAAAAAACAAAAAATGACTTTAAATGAAATAATTAATCCTTAGTACCAGATTTTATTTCGGAAAAATTTCAATAATTTCAAATATAAAATTTGAAAATATCCTATAGCATGATTTAATATTTTACGAAAAAGAAAATAATAGATTTTAATTTCATTTTGGTTTATAGAAATTAAATTTCTTTTGTTATGTAATATTAAAATATGAACCAACATATGTAATGATTCAATTAGAATTTATCTATTTAGAGTATAATGTTATCTATATTTTAAATTATTTATCATGTTTACAGATAAGTTATATTGCAAGATAAGAACTTACAGATTCTTTATTCATTCGTTTTTATTTACACAAAATGAAGCAACAGAGAAAATAAATATAAACAATAAATAGAAATATTTAAAGAATATTATTACACTGTTATATGATACAATTAATTACAAAATAAAATAAATTTTCTAATATCATTACCCTAAACTAAATAATTTTATTAAAATCGATTTTGGAATAACATTAGCCTAAAACTATATACTATACTAAAATAAATTGGCGAATACACTAAGTAAAGGCTCTGAGTTGTGGAATGTCAATAGGTGACTTTAGGGCAAATTCCCAGGTGAATTCCAGTGATTTAGTTAGGCAGCCGTGACGTCAGAGTAATCACCGTGTGAGACACACTCTGAATTAATACATTTGTCTACCTGGGATAATAACCAGGGGAAAAGGAAAATGACAACCATGGAAAAGGAAATGATAACTAGAAGATTTTTGAAAATGATAACCAGAAGATTGTGAAAATGATGACTAGAAGATTGGAAAAATGATAACCAGAAGATTGTGAAAATGATAACCAGAGGATTGGGAAAATGATGACCAGAAGATTGTGAAAATGATGACCAGAAGATTGGGAAAATGATGACCAGAAGATTGTGAAAATGATGACCAGAAGATTGGGAAAATGATGACCAGAAGATTGTGAAAATGATGACCAGAAGATTGGGAAAATGATAACCAGAAGATTGGGAAAATGATAACCAGAAGATTGTGAAAATGATGACCAGAAGATTGTGAAAATGATAACCAGAAGATTGTGAAAATGATGACTAGAAGATTGGGAAAATGATAACCAGAAGATTGTGAAAATGATGACCAGAAGATTGGGAAAATGATGACCAGAAGATTGTGAAAATGATGACTAGAAGATTGGAAAAATGATAACCAGAGGATTGGGGATTGGGAAAATGATGACCAGAAGATTGTGAAAATGATGACTAGAAGATTGGAAAAATGATAACCAGAGGATTGGGGATTGGGAAAATGATGACCAGAAGATTGTTAAAATGATAACCAGAAGATTGGGAAAAAGATAACCAGAAGATTGTGAAAATGATAACCAGAAGATTGTGAAAATGATAACCAGAAGATTGTAAAAAATATAACCAGAAGATTGTGAAAATGATAATCAGAGGATTGGGAAAATGATAACCAGAGGATTGGGAAAATGATAACCAGAGGATTGGGAAAATGATAACCAGAAGATTGGGAAAATGATAACCAGAATATTGTGAAAATGATGACCAGAGGATTGGGAAAATGATAACCAGAAGATAGGGAAGATGATAACCAGAGGATTGTGAAAATGATAACCAGAATATTATTAAAAAGTAATAACACTAATTAATTATAAATTAAAATATATTCGAGTGTGAAAGATAAGTAAATTGCTGTAAAATTATAACCTAAAACTTGAGAACTGCTGAGCAAAGTGAAAATGAAGACTTAATAAAGATCAGACATGATTATTGCAATTATTATATTAGTTGTGTGACCATAATTAGGATGATATAAAAATATTTGAATTAATTATAGCACTGAAATAAATTAACATATATAATACACAGAAAATATTTTTAACTTTATAAAATTAAAATTGATTTCCTATGTTTGAGAATCAAGTCTGCTGAGGTAAAAATAAACAGAGAAAGAAGATTGGTGAAGAGAATTGTATGGATGCAGAAAAGCTACTACGATAGTACGATCACTTCATAAGGAATCTGCATGATGAAAAGAAATGTACATGTAACTACAATATCACTCTATTGGGTATAAGAGGAAAATGAAGAGGGGATAGTAAATTGAGACTGCAACGAGACTACCTAACACAAAAAAGTCAGAACTGTGAAGTTAAAGAGCAAAGTTATAAGTCAATATATTTATAGACTGCTATAAAAGAGATGAAACAATTAAACACGGTATACATTGAATGAAAACGTTAACAACCTATAAGTTATACACAACAGTACTTTTATTTGTCTTGCACCAAAAAGAACATTGATGAAATTACAATAGGGGTTTTAGGGAGTCTGCCCTCCTACTCCAAAGACAGCTTTTGGTAGAGCCTTTAGGATATAAAAATAGTTTCCAAGTGTCACAATAACACCATAAAAGAGAGGTAATGTAGGAGAGCTTATCACAGAATGGTAGTTCCTTCTCAGTAGAATCGTGACTGTGATTCTGAATGGCTAAGTATTCTAATCATTTAACCAGTGAATTAATTTAACCAGTCACGAGATCAAAAGACTGTGATTGGACACTAATTGCAACCCAAACTGGATTGTATAGTGACAAAGAACTCCAATCTTGAGCTCATTCATTAAAGAAAAGATAATGCTATAAGTAAATCCAAGAGAACATTAATAATACTAGAGATTAGAGTTAATCCAAACGAAGGTTGCACGAACATGAAACACAATTACAGGATTTGAGCCATCATTGTCTCATTTGTCATCCAATTAGGAAAGGTAATTGTTATATCTTCCAGACAGCAACTAAAAGATTCCATTCGTTTATAAATTCAATTGAAATGAACTGAGAGATTCCCTAAAGAAATGAGGAACCTAATCTTGAATCTCGGTTCATTCTTGAATTATGGTACAGCCGTTCAAAATACTCTTCGTCACATTTTACACAAATAGAACAATTGTTATGAATTAAATTTTGGAGAAATTTAAGATATATACATATATAATGTAATGGTTATGAACTTATTGATATTGTACAAATATAGAATATTGAAATCGTATTTTAAGTAGAAATAACACTAAGACATTACTTACGCGTTGCATCGTAGGTTACGCCAACAAACTCCGCGAAACAAGCAATAGTAGAGACGGATCCAGCAGGTGTCTCCGGCCAGCAAGAAGCTCCGTCAAACTTCATCTGACACCCCAATGGGTCATGCCCCGGAGATAACTTCTTACTGATAAATGTTTGAAGACAGTTAACCCATGACGAGTGTGACTCATCGCTAGGTAATTCACCGAGAGAAATGGACCTGTCACTGAACTCCAGAAGGAGTTGGTTAGACATTGGGTCATGGTTGAAACCTCCCCCTCCTTCGAAACCAATATCATCTGTTCCATTACTCAGAGGAAAATTGTGATCAGCATATAAATTAGAACTATTTGGGTTATATTCTAGAAAATCAGCTTCATCTGTCAGGTCATAGTTTTCTAAATAATCTGGAAGGAGTGTGTCGACGTGGACCTCGTCTTTTTCAAGAGGTTCCAGAGTTGGCACTCTGGAGGTGTAGTCTGGAATCGTTACGGGACTGGTTGAAAGATCCACCTCATTCACCATGATAGGGTCCCTATAGTCACCATCAGAGAGGTTAAAAGGTTGAAAAGTTGACAACAACCCGGATGTTAAAATATCCTTCCATGTATTAGTGTTATTTTCCATTTCCATGGATTATTTCTTCTCAAGTGATTGCAATCAATGTCCTCGTAATTTTCACGGCCATTTCACTGATTTACCAAAAACTGACTACAAAAAGATATTCCCTGATGCATATTTCACATTTTATTCAATACACGCTTTCGAAAATTACACTCGAGTTCATCTTGTTCCCTATCTAAAAAATTCTTTATATCATAAAATTATAAATAATACTATTACCTGAAAAGAATTAAACAAATTACATTATCCGTGGCAAATTCTTAGAAATTACATAAAACTTTAACTCCGTTCAAATGTTGAAAAAGACAACTTATCATTCAGAATAAATTAAATCACTTACAAAAATGAACAGATGTCATTATTAATAAATAATTCAATGAATTTAATATGAATGAATTCAATGAGAAGCTCCATCGTGGTGAATACACTTGCTTAGTATTTATTCAAGATAAAATAATAAGTATATGCATACATAATGTAAGACATATTTAGATTGTTTGTCCAAGAAATTGAACATGATTTGGCAATTTTAAACATTTTATAGCAAGATAAAACATGTTCAAATGTTTTATCATACTAAAACAAATAGTTTATTATACTATTTATACTATAATTAACGCTACGGCATCCACAACATCCATAAATAATTTCATAATCAGTATATTGAGTTATTTTGATCTAACGCATTTCGAAATGAAAAGAACAAATAGAACCTTGCTATACAGGGTGGCGCAAAAAAAAGGAAACCCATTTTCAAACTAGTTTATTTTACAAACTATCAAGCCTAGAAATTTTCTAAAAACACAGTTATATTTGTTCACATTTTTTGCATCTATCTTAATAATCTGTTAAGAGTTACAATCAAAATTAAACATCCTGCAGCGAATTAAAAAAAGAATAAAAATATACGAAAAAAAATCATCATTGGTTTAATTCATTTTATATGGATGTAAAAACAATAAATACTATTATTTTTTGTAACAAATAAGAGCAAATAAAAAAATGAATTGCCATTACAAAGTTGGTTTTTGAGATAAAACTGATATCTATTAAATCATTTCGCCGTTAATTTGTATCTCCAATTCGAAACCCTCATAATACAGCTTTCAAAAGAACGAAGAGTTTTTGTTTTGACAATTTTTTCAACACAGAAAGCTTCACACAGGTTCAACCTCATTTTGTACATCGCTTTCTGGAAAGATTTCCATCAACTATAAAACCATATTGACAAATGTTAATAAGTTCAAAACTGAAGAAACCACTTTAAATTTGAACAAAAAAGTGATCATGTCGCAGGAGAAAAGAATGAACACATTAAAATATTAATCTTTTTCATGAACAGTTTATTAACCCAAAAATATCAATCTGAAAGTAAGAATTAGATATCATTTAAGAGACATTTCACTGAATTGTTAAACACGATGTGAAGTATCATCCTTTTAAGAAGCATGTAAGGCTCGAACTCTTAGAACTGATTTACCGCACCGTCTAAATTTTGCAAAATGGTTTCTGCAAAGAAATGCACATTTTGTAGAAGATATCGTGATTGGTGATGAAGATGTATTTCCATGAATGAAAGAGTCAATATCAAAGATGTAAATTGAATGAAAAATAGTAGGATTTAATTTTTACTACTACCATATGGAAATAAATTATTCCTATTATGAACTTTTTTGAGTTTTTCGTCCTCGCGCAAGCCTTTTTTATTTACCTTTTTTTAATTCGCTGCAGGATGTTTAATTTTTGTCGTAACTCTTTACAGATTATTACGATATATGCCTGAAAAAATAAACGAATAAAACTTTGTTTTTAGAAAATTTCTAGGTTTAACAGTTTGTAAATAAACTAGTTTTAAAATGGGTTTCCTTTTTTTTTGCACCACCCTGTATAGTATCACGGGATTATTTTAAGATTACCTAACTAGGTACACACCTATATAGTGAATTACATTTTTTTTAATAAATAATTGATATAGGGTAAATTACGAACTAACGGACGGTTCCGAAAAATCTTTGTAAAACGATAAAAAAAATCTAATTGTATCTTTGTCTTTTTAAATTAAATATTGAAAATAAACTGTTCAACCATAGTCTACTCATCTACCTGTTGTATTTTACTTTGCCTTAATTAAAAAGAACTTAGGTAATTTAAATATACTTTCTTAGCCAGGATAGCCGATATCAGATGTCATGGTGAAATATTCTACTTACCTACCTAGATTCTAATCTTATAATTGCCTACTACCTAAATATTATCATGAAAAAAGAATATAGGAAGTACATTGAAAAAGAAAATTTGGTACGTTATCCATCATTCAAACAACATGAATGTATAGTTGACGACTCTGGTTAAATTGATAGTTCTCAATATGTTTCAAACACAAAGATATGGACATATAAGTTAACATTTATCTGCAAATAACCTAAATTGTTGCGTATAGCATCGTTTTAGTAGTCATTTTGTAATACAGGTGGCAGCACGGGCCTTTTTTGAAATCGGAATTTCCAAGTGATGACTGTAACTTAGAGAAAAATAAATAGAAGATAAATTAAAGAAATTGTTAACGTTTTTTATTTCATATAGTTTATCCCAATTATTACATTTACATAATACACCGTAATTCTCATATTGGTTCGGAAGCTATTACAGATAATACCTTTACGTTAATATTACTAACTATACAGTGTGTTTTTTATTTTTGCAAGACTTTGAGCCTGCACTAGGAATAATTAAAAAAAAATTTAGATGAAACAAATATATTTTCTTGAAGATAAGGCTTGGCACTTGCATTTCATGTAATGCGAACTTATTTGAAACTCATTGAAACACTTCTAATGGCTATCTACAAAAATGTGTTTAAAATAGTCGCCAGAATCCTGTAGTCAAAGTCTTGCGCGCTTGAAGACGCTCTTTGTCACCCTCTTAATTATTGCTGCGTCATAATTTGCAGATGGGAATCCACATGATATTGTCGAATGAAGCAATAAAAATGACAAAAAAGTAATGATATTTATATCGATTGTGTACGGAAAATTCAATTGTCCAAGCATTCATCGATGACGACGGCCCTTGTGACTCCGTTAATGGTTCCTATAACATGGCTTTGCTGAAAGACAAAGTGTGGCAAACTTTTTTGAGCCACTGCAACATGACGCAGACTCTGCTGGATGCAAGATGGTGTTCCATCTCATTGTACAAGAGTGGATAAGCAATTCTTGGAGAGAAATTTCAAGGAGGAGTTATCAGAAGAGACACTGAGATCTTCTGGCCTGCACTCAGTAAGAACTCAATCTACTTGATTTCCATTTCTGGGCGACAACACAAAATATTTTGTATTCGGAAAAACCTCAATCCATTCATGATATGATAGAATTTAGTGTGTGAAGCTGTTTGGTGCAAATTATGACGCACTAACAATTGAGAAGGTGACGAAAACTCGAAGAGCGTCTTGAAGCGCGCAAGACTTAGACTACAGGATTCCGGCGGTCATTTCCAACACCTTCTGTATATAGCCTTTAGAAGTATTTTGATTGAGTTTCAAATAAGTTTGCATTACATGAAATGTAAGTACCAAGCCTTATCTTCAAGAAAATATATTTGTTTCCTCTGAATTCTTATTTCAAATATTGCTAGTAGGTGGTCAAAGTCTTGCAAAAAGAAAAAAATACATATATAACTGTGAGTAACATTATTTATCACTTCAAACCACCTGTTACAATTTTATTGCACACCAAATAACACGACGAGAAAAAGTTCTTCATCAGATTATGCAATCTAAACATTGATGTCAGCCATGTTGTTTTAGGCAATTAGAAGTGCCTGTGTTTACTTTAGCATCTCTATCTATTTTATCTTTATCTTCTCCATTCTTATTGACTGGGAATATTATGAGAACATTCATATTCGATAGGGGTTATTAATTACGTCCTCAGTACAGAAATGACTGTTAATGCTGATAAATTAATAATTATAATTCGAATGTCAAAGATATAATAAAGTTTAATAAGTTTCTGGTATATAGATGTCGAGTTTTTATTCTTCTATCCCTCATTTTAACCCTTTCTGTTATAAAAATATTGCCAATATTTCGATGAAAGATGTTATTGAGCATATTAGAGTTATTACAATTTTGAATTCTTTCCATTTGAAAAGATAAATAAGTTAATGTATATTAAACGTGTAATAAATACATCAAGGTATGAATTTGTTGTGGATTTAATTTATTCATACAGGTGTAAAATGAATTACTTATATTATCTGAATATGGAGTTGTACTTTATTTAGATCAAACAAATGGTATAAAATATTACCAAGTGATTGTTTAAATTTAAAAAATTATTTTACAAAATAGTAAATCATAGTTGATGTTGAATTATATTATAAATGCTATCTTAAGATATCAATTCCTTTATGAAAATCAATCTATATATTCTTCCTTATGATATAATTATTATATTCAATTTATATCCCTTCTAAATAACGAAGGGAACTGGTTTGATGTCAACAGTTAGAGATATATTTAATATTCATGAGGATGTTAATTAATAGATGGCAGGAAAGGTATTACATGGAGCAGTACTCCTCTCACTGGGAGCAGTACTCCTCTCTTTGGGAGCAGTGCTCCTCTCACTGGGAGCAGTACTCCTATCATTGGGAGTAGTACTCCTCTCACTGGGAGTAGTACTCCTCTCACTGGGAGCAGTACTCCTCTCACTGGGAGTAGTACTCCCCTCACTGGGAGCAGTACTCCTCTCACTGGGTGTAGTACTCCGCTCACTGGAAGTAGTACTCCGCTCACTGGAAGGAGTAGTACTCCCCTCACTGGGAGTAGTACTCCTCTCACTGGGAGTAGTACTCCTCTCACTAGAAATACTCCTCTCACTGGCAGTAGTACTCCTCTCTCTGGGAGCAGTACTCCTCTCACTGGGAGTAGTACTCCCCTCACTGGGAGCAGTACTCCTCTCACTGGGAGTAGTACTCCGCTCACTGGGAGTAGTACTCCGCTCACTGGGAGCAGTACTCCTCTCACTAGGAGTAGTACTCCTCTCACTGGGAGCAGTACTCCTCTCACTGAGAGTAGTACTCCCCTCACGGCCTCACTGGGAGCAGTACTCCTCTCACTGGGAGTACTCCTCTCACTGGGAGCAGTACTCCTCTCACTGGAAGTAGTACTCCCCTCACTGGGAGCAGTACTCCTCTCACTGGGAGTATTACTCCTCTCACTGGGAGTAGTACTCCTCTCACTGGGAGCAGTGCTCCTCTCACTGGGAGTAGTACTCTCCTCACTGAAAGTAGTACTCCTCTCACTGGGAGTACTCCTCTTACTGGGAGCAGTATACTCCTCTCACTGGGAGCAGTATACTCCTCTCTTGGGAGTAGTACTCCCTTCACTGAGAGCAGTACTCCTCTCACTGGGAGTACTCCTCTCACTGGGAGCAGTACTCCTCTCACTGGGAGTAGTACTCCTCTCACTGGGAGTAGTACTCCTCTCACTGGGAGCAGTACTCCTCTCACTGGGAGTAGTACTCCCCTCACTGGGAGCAGAACTCCTCTCACTGGGAGTAGTACTCCCCTCACTGGGAGTAGTACTCCCCTCACTGGGAGTAGTACTCCTCTCACTGGGAGTAGTACTCCTCTCACTGGGAGTAGTACTCCTCTCACTAGCAATACTCCTCTCACTAGCAATACTCCTCTCACTGGCAGTACTCCTGTCACTAGCAGTACTCCTCTCACTAGCAGTACTCCTCTCACTAGCAATACTCCTCTCACTGGCAGTACTCCTCTCACTAGCAGTACTCCTCTCACTAGCAGTACTCCTCTAACTAGCAGTACTCCTCTCACTGGCAGTACTCCTCTCACCAATCTCAATCGATGCCATAACTTCCAGAGAGTGTTGCACCTGTTCCAGAGAGAGATAGAGACAAATGTGTCTATTGTGTACATCTGTGGGGGTAAGACTAACTGCCTCAGGTGGATAGGGGATAGATGACAGGCACTTCTTCTGATAGTGTCAAAATACTATTTAGATGCCAAAACAGACACCAAGCACCATTAATCTGTAACAGCTGCAAATGTAGAGCTTTGGCAACATTGGGGACAATGCAAACCTAGATAAATATCATGAACAAAATAAATTAATAATTTATAAAATGTTATATCGGAGCCACGGATGAAATTATTCTTGTATGTATGTGTAGAGTAGTAAGAGATTATATAATACATATATATCATACAATTGATTAAATTGTAAACTATAATATACGTATTTAAAGTTCATCATTCTTCATTAATTAGTGTCTTCTTGAAACTTCCTTCTTTAAGATAAGTTTTTGAACATTTTATTTGCAAAATTAATTCTTTATTTACAATTCACAAACATCAATACACAAACAGAATTTATTAACCCGAATAAAGTTCGTGCTTCTTGTTCGTATAAATATTAAATCTTCGCTATTACGACGTTGAATAATAGCGGTAGAGAGAATGTGTTTTACAGATGTTCAAATTTCGATAAAAGAGTTCAAGTATTATACATGAATGGATATTAATTTAAAATTACGATTATGTAAATTCTATTTTCCATATAGAGCCAATTACTAATAAATTTATTATTTTGTTTTTATATACAGGGTGGTCCAAAAAAGCGCCCTATTTCAATTTTTCAATTTTTTCCATATTTCAATTTTTCGATTTTAGACATCAGATCTGAGAGACTCTAATTTTCATCTGGACGCTAAACTACGCAGTAACGGATAAAAATCATCATATCGTACTTTTCCACAAAATTATATTTTTCTGACACAGTGGCAATTTAAGAGAGATGTTGGCAGGAACAATGTACCTCATAGAAGCACAATTCGACGTTTGGTTGCCAAAATTCAGGAAAAATAACTCCCTAATATTGTGGAATTATACTTCTGAATTAATTCAGGAACCACATTGTTCAATTACTTAAAATGAGAACTTTAGTCAATTCCTTTTATATATATGTATGTCAATTAGAAAACAAACTTCTGTAATTATTCTATAGAAATTTTAGAGTTCGGTGAAGATGGATGAAGAGTTGGTTGTCTACTCAGCAGAGTTGTAAACAGTTAGTTCCACCTTTCCAGTGAATCCTTGTGGTTTTTCCCTTACTATTTTCTATTACCTTCACAATTGATATTAAAAACAAATGAATTGGTTGTCAATAAATTAAAATAATTATTGTAGTAAATACAAGAATGCTCTATCAGATAACTTTAATGTAGATTTAAAACTGTAAATCAAATAAATCAATAAAAATTAAAACCAAATAACAAAAATCAAACGGATTATATCATTGTATAAATTTTCTTAGGTAGGTAATAGTAAATAGAAACGAGCAGAACTTAAATAACCTACTCTATTTTCTGTATTTCGATTGGTTTGAATAAGTAGGTCCATTGACCCGATATTGCCTATTGACAATGCGGATAGAGTTTCTGACAGAGCAAATAGGGTCTGCATGTTGCTATTTATGAGGCCACTTTAAACTCAATCTTTTCCGATGGAAACTAACCTTTCACTGTAAGGTCTTCGTGAGGAGGGAGTACAGTATTAGCTATTACGAGTGTGAATATATAAGAACAGAATATCACAGTCATTTGTTAACATAACGATTAATAAAGATTCTTTTTGAAATGATTAAGTATATAGAGCATTCAAATAACTCGTCGATTTCACATTCGAAGGTGCTAGGTCTTAGCAGCTTCAGGAATTTTAGGTTAAATCTTTATTTATTATTTTTTAGACAAAACTATTGATAATTGTAATTGGCCAATTGGACAAGTTTCCTTGCATTAGCAATATTATTTCAGAGGATACAGATCAGTCAACCACCATTAAACAGTTCATTTGGCTTAATCTTATAAACTATTCCTCCAACATGCAATGTATATATTAAAAGTAACAATATCACGTGAGAGTAAAACATTAGAGAACTAACAATTAAGTCACAGGCTATGATTCTATCACGAAAATCATCAATCGATTTTATAGTTTATATATATTTACTAAAGTGTACACAAAAATAGTGGTTTTTTTCTTCTCTAGACATAGGTACACTTTAAGCAGGTGATGCTATTAAATCTAGTCTATCGACTAGGTTAGTATAACTGTCACACTTTAGATATATATTAATATGTTAATAGTTTAGGCATCAGTGAATGTAACGAACATTATTAACATTTATGAACATTATTGACAAATATGAGCAATATTGACAAAAGTGAACGAAATATTATTACTGTTGGTAAAATATTATTCTATTGACAAAATATTAATCTTGTACAAAATATTAATCTATTTACAAACTATTAATCTATTGACAAGATATTAACGTATTGACAAAATATGAACCATATGACGAAAAATAAAGCGAGATGTCCAAATTAAGAGCATCAATCATCAAGATGAGATATGTCAATAGATATTGAATTATCTGCTATAACATGGAGATGTTCTGCTAATTCCTGTCCATTCGATACCAATTAGCGCTATAGGTTACCTTAGTAGAGGAGTTAAATAGAAAAAACTTTGTCACGAGGCCTATGCACGGCAGAGCGAATACTCGCCTCTGACCCACACCAATTAAGCTACACAGCCTGAATGGTAATCCAATAAGCTCTGGAGCTTCCCCTGGACCTCCAATATCGATAGTTCTCATTTGATTGCTTAATTGTAGGGACTGCAGAGGCTGCTGTAAGGATTACCAGTGCAAATACTGGACAAACATGCTAAGACTGTTGAGTGATGAGTAATCGTGAGAAATACTCCATATGCTGTGGCACTGGCAGATCATATGGAAACTTAATCTCTAGGTTATGTCCAAAAACAACTGAAAAGCAATCTCGAGGGTCATTTCAATTTATAAATCTTTCACCAAGTATAGATACTTTATTCTCATTTACTTTGCTATAATTATTATTCATGAAATTACCAAGCCCTTACATTGTCAGTGCCAAATGTTACCGATAATGACTAGAGCTGAAGAGAACGATAACATCAATCTTGCCCTCCGATAAATCTCACAATTCGATAGGATTTTGGACTATCTCCAACAGAAACAAATATAAGCATGCAGGTAGCTAATCAATCTCTCCAGGATTAATGGATAGGTAATAATTTAGTGTTTTATGGTGGCGTCTAAGCCCTGAGTTATCTTTATCTAGGTACCCTTGAACCCAATACCCCTGCACAATATCTTTATGAACCCAATACCCCTTCACAATATCTTTATAGCTCCTTCATTAGATACATACTCTGTCTGAAAGTAAGAGCACTATTGATGACGCTTTCCACACCTAAGAGCAGCATAACAGTTCTCTTTAGGGCATTAGAGACCGTAATATAAGCTACCTAACTTCACAAAAATCCACCCCCACTCACCAGCTTATTGTGGGACTATTTTTGACCACTTCTATCACTAATCTCCACTTTAGGGAGTAAATGTACTGTAATATTATACACCCTTGACCAACTATAATCATTAGTTTGTAATGGTTCAGTTTTGAAAGATACGCGAAATATTCAAATAATAACAATTCATAAATAATTATTAATGAACTTTATTGAACAAATAAATATTATATCTGTTCAGTACAAAATTGTGATGGTAATATATCTACCTGGTTGTTGACAATGATATTTATAACATTGTGTGGTAATTGGTGCTAGGAAAATTCGTCCACGGGAATTTCGTTCACTGAAAATTCGTCCGTTTTCTTCGATAATCGCAGTCGAATAAAATCTGGTTATATGAAAATAACACATATATTCAGCAGTTATAACTTTAAACTGTTGATGAAAAATGTGTTCTACTATGTAGCTAATATATTATGTTATCTATAATTAAAAATTAAAAAGAAAAAATAACTTAAAAAAATATTTAAATTAAATAGCTGAACATTTTCAGCAATGCAATATTTGTCAAAAAAAATTATGTTTCATTCGGAGTGCATTGCAATACTAGCTTTATATTTGTTCGACGATATCTAAATATTTTGGCCTTTCATGCTGTATGTCACCTCTCTTTGTTTTAATTCCCTAAGTTGGGGTTAACTCTTCTAACAAATATTAGGATGTTATTTCTTGAACATTCCAAAATTCAATTGAATATAACGGGTTTTCGCGTTGGTTTCGTCTTCCCTGTTTTATTCCAATTTACGTAGCTTCAAAGTAGTCAGAAAACTCAAATGGCATCCTCGTATAAATTTTCATTAACACCAACAACATCTTCAGGTGTTAAGAACGCTATGGCACTAAGCATTTTATCTTAAATTAAATTTCTGAAATTATTAAATATCTATCAAGATCAATCTTTAATTCAACAATCATGAATTGTGCAGTACAACAAACTTAATGGATACAACGAAGTACTTTAACTATGTACTATCACCAAGATACATTTAACTACTTTATATCAAAACATTTATCATAACATTTTGTTCCATTTGAATTACTTATTTTGCGTTTAATGGACGAATTTTCCGAGGATGAATTTTCCGTGGACGAATTTTCCGTGGACGAATATTCCGTGGACGAATTTTCCGTGGACGAATTTTCCGGTCACGGTGGTGGTGGACCCTACTATGGTCCATATCTTATTCTTATTTAATAGTTTTTTTCTCATTAGGATAATTCGACAGTGCTTTAGATCTGCATATTGTAGTTGTATTATTTAAATATAATGTAACTATCAATACAATAATGGCTAACCATTTTAATTTGAAGGAAACAGTTTAAAACACATTATTTCATCAAAAAGACCTTAATTAAACATTCTATATCATAACTCTAAGTGGAGCAATATTTAATAGTAAGTTTTTTTTCTATTTCAGAACAATACAAAAAATTATGATAAGTTAAATGTTTATTCAGTGCCAGTTTGGTATGTGATCTGATCGTCATTTACTGCATGGTTTGGCATGCGACCTGGTTAGAATTAATTACACATATAAAAGAATACAGGTATATGAGATGCATAATATACTACAACTTTCTTTCCTTTTCATAAATATATTCCATTAACATATGCAGAGCCTTACTATGGAAATTCTTTTAAAAAACGCTATAATTAAAAATGGTTTTATGTTTTCTCTTTCTTCCAGTAATCCATAACTCCTCTTTAATTCTACTGCTTCCATTTCTGTAGCAATTACTTTGTAGAAATCTGTACCTAACATCTAGAAAGGGTAGCAAACAAATAATGAAATTTATTGAGGATATATCTCGTCTATATAGTTTGTTTTACATCACAGTTACTTAAACAGAAAAATTATCGTATCAAAATCCAAATACTAATGTATTGTCAGGTCACATAGACATCACAGATGGCATACCAAATATTCTTCCAGTCAGTTTGTGCAAATGCACATAAAGAACAAAACTGCAGTCGTTAATGCAGTGGCTAATTTCGTACCTACTTATATCAACCTGATTTATCTGATTATTTTCTATAATGAGACTCAGCTATGGAATATAGATAGACTTTATTAAAAGACAATTAATTAGACGATGAGTAGAGCATACGGGCAGGAATGCATATTAATGAGTACTGAGTTAGTACCTAGTATTTATATGTACTAAGTTAGTACCTAGTATTAATAAGTACTCAGTTGGTACCTAGTATTAATGAGTACTGAGTTAGTACCTAGTATTGATAGATGATAATAACCAGTACCTAGTATTGATAAGTGATAATAACCCGTACCTAGTATTGATAAGTGATAATAACCAGTACCTAGTATTGATAAGTGATAATAACCAGTACCTAGTATTGATAAGTGATAATAACCAGTACCTAGTATTGATAAGTGATAATAACCAGTACCTAGTATTGATAAGTGATAATAACCAGTACCTAGTATTGATAAGTGATAATAACCAGTACCTAGTATTGATAAGTGATAATAACCCGTACCTAGTATTGATAAGTGATAATAACCAGTACCTAGTATTGATAAGTGATAATAACCAGTACCTAGTATTGATAAGTGATAATAACCCGTACCTAGTATTGATAAGTGATAATAACCAGTACCTAGTATTGATAAGTGATAATAACCAGTACCTAGTATTGATAAGTGATAATAACCCGTACCTAGTATTGATAAGTGATAATAACCAGTACCTAGTATTGATAGATGATAATAACCAGTACCTAGTATTGATAAGTGATAATAACCAGTACCTAGTATTGATAAGTGATAATAACCAGTACCTAGTATCGATAAGTGATAATAACCAGTACCTAGTATTGATAGATGATAATAACCAGTACCTAGTATTGATAAGTGATAATAGCCAGTACCTAGTATTGATAAGTGATAATAACCAGTACCTAGTATCGATAAGTGATAATAACCAGTACCTAGTATTGATAAGTGATAATAACCCGTACCTAGTATTGATAAGTGATAATAACCAGTACCTAGTATTGATAAGTGATAATAACCCGTACCTAGTATTGATAAGTGATAATAACCAGTACCTAGTATTGATAGATGATAATAACCAGTACCTAGTATTGATAAGTGATAATAACCAGTACCTAGTATTGATAAGTGATAATAACCAGTACCTAGTATCGATAAGTGATAATAACCAGTACCTAGTATTGATAGATGATAATAACCAGTACCTAGTATTGATAAGTGATAATAGCCAGTACCTAGTATTGATAAGTGATAATAACCAGTACCTAGTATCGATAAGTGATAATAACCAGTACCTAGTATTGATAAGTGGTAATAACCAGTACCTAGTATTGATAAGTGATAATAACCAGTACCTAGTATTGATAAGTGATAATAACCAGTACCTAGTATTGATAAGTGATAATAACCAGTACCTAGTATTGATAAGTGATAATAGCCAGTACCTAGTATTGATAAGTGATAATAACCAGTACCTAGTATCGATAAGTGATAATAACCAGTACCTAGTATTGATAGATGATAATAACCAGTACCTAGTATTGATAAGTGATAATAACCAGTACCTAGTATTGATAAGTGATAATAACCAGTACCTAGTATCGATAAGTGATAATAACCAGTACCTAGTATTGATAGATGATAATAACCAGTACCTAGTATTGATAAGTGATAATAACCAGTACCTAGTATTGATAAGTGATAATAACCAGTACCTAGTATTGATAAGTGATAATAGCCAGTACCTAGTATTGATAAGTGATAATAACCAGTACCTAGTATCGATAAGTGATAATAACCAGTACCTAGTATTGATAAGTGGTAAGATGCTGGTATCTAAAGTAGTTTTGTGTTTACTGAAAATTTATTCATGTATAAATAATACTTAACATTTTTCAATTGAACAGCAGAATATAAATAGAAGCTGTTTCAAATCAGTGACACTAAATTAACACATACTGATCAAAAGTAATATAAAATTAACACATACCGATCAAAAGTAATATAAAACTAACACATACTGATCAAAAGTAATATAATATTAATACATACTGATCAAAAGTGATATAAAATTAACACATACCGATCAAAAGTAATATAAAATTAACACATACTGATCAAAAAAAATAAAAATAAAATACATATAGTCATCAGAAATAATGAATTATTTATTAATTAACACATACCGATCAGAAGTAATATATTGATGACACGAACAGATTGAAATTAATATATAATTAACACATAGTTATGAATTGTAATATATAATTAACGGGTCTAGGACAGTTAGTCCACGAGTTTCTATATTTCATACTTTAAAGTGAATATGGGATATATTTTATATTATTTTTTCACTGTTACATTAATAGACATGCAGGTGTAAATATATAATATTATCCCAGTGATTTAAGCCGAAACATTTCATGCGAACACAAAAAACATGATTACATATCGATTACATTTATAAAATTAAATATGCTAAACGGGTTGACTGTATCTTTAAGCTATTTACCTCGTTTAATATTTTGCATAAATTAATGAGTAATAACAAGAATAAAAGTGTGGACACGTAAGAAAGAAAATAAGATAATTACAATAGAGATAAATAATAAATTATTATATATGGTTTTATTATGAGTCCAAAAATATAGGACAGTACGTCCGATAACACGGACGTTATTACGTTTCAATAATTGAACGTAACACTAAAAAGTACCAATATCTATATAATTCTTTTATACCACATTCAATTATCAATCACTTGTTTGGTAGTATTATATACGTGAATCATGTATGTATTTTATGTAGTCACTATTAAAATAAATGTTATAAAAACTAATTTCTGAACCAATATTGCTTCTAATAACCTAATTTGAATAATACTATTGATGATTATTGTAGTTACCGTCAAATAATCATAACAAAAAATGTCTCCGTTTCCTATGTTTATATACTGTAATAACTTCGAGACATGCCTCGCAATTATTACAGATTTTATAAGACCGGAGTGTAATAAAGCTAGGCCAGCCTGCATATCATTATGAAACAGTATTCAGTTTTATTATTTTACTGTTGCCGGCCAGCAGGAGAAGAAGATTACAATAAGAATTAAAGCAAAGACCATGAATTTTTAATTGCCATCATCAAAGGATGTTTTATATTTATATATTGCAAAATATACATAAAAAATATACAATATAAAATATGTATACATTATAAATATAATACAAAATAAAGTATTTCATGGACGAAATATCCGTGCTCGATAGTTACACATGTTATCATAAGTAATATACAATTAACACAAACTATCAAAAGTAATACACAATTAACACATGATATTTGGATAGTAGGATTTAACATCAATCGTTTTTATTTTCTACGTTCACAGATAGCAGTATTGGCTTTAAATGTTCTAAAGAAAAATAGTAACAAAAGTTACGAACTGACACTGGCATCAATTAATAGGTATAAAATAATATGTACCAAAGGGCTTTTACTCGTATATTTCCTCTTAAGCATTACAATAGAAATGTAAACAATAAAAGGCAAGTTAAATGGAGAAGACTCGAAATAATAAATACGACAATCGGATGTTACGTCACTGTTAAAATATGCTATTGCATCTCATCACATTTTCGGAAATTGGAAGGAGAGGGCCTACTTTATGACCTCGACCTTAGATATATACCCATAAATTGACCGTAGAAATATAAACTTAAGTTGACCGTAGAAATACCCTTAAATTGGTTAGTAATTTGAGGGTAAGTAAGAGGCGATCGTTGGATGCCAAAGTTTAAAGGAAACAAGGCAAATAAATAACATTATCTATTTAATTAGTAGTTGTTATTAATAAGTAGACTTGGTGTTATTATTGTGTTACTAATTATCATAATATATAACTACCTAATTAAAAGTGATTAGAATAGTCATCAGCCAAATAGAGATATTAAGAATAGTTAACTTTATTCACAAGTAACTTTACTGGTAACGCATTAACTGGACATTAAAATAATTGGATTAGAATATTCATTAGGTTTGATGTATGGTAAATAAATTAAAGTGTTTGGACGCTAATTTATAATAAGAGTAAGCACTTTGAAACAATATAAATAATTCATCTGTATATACATATTATCATAAGGAATAAATAATATAACACTTCTGAACAATTATCCCAGTAAACACCGTAATTCATCCCATAGAACTGATGTTGACGCCACGGAAGGTAACCGAGTGCCCGTCAGTCACACGGACACCACTAACCCTCTCACCAAGAGGAACACAGTGACACTGACCTGTTTCACCGCGCGCTCATTGGTCAGATTTATGGCGCTGGATAAAAAAAATCTCCGCTTTAGAGTAGCGCGGGAAATTATATTATGCAAAGAGATTTTCAATACACACCAAAATCCTAAAAGGAATAAATCCGTACGGAATACAAATCCTGAATGACAATGCTAATCCCTTCAGGAAAACTGTCGATGGAGTGATTTCAAACAGACTGGAAATAAACTGAAAAATAATGTAAAGTTAATAGCTTCTCCATTAGAATGTAAATTTATCTGTTATGAAACTGCAACTAACTAAAAACCAATACTGTACTATATAGTACAATGTATTTCAATTAGATCATCGTTATAAATATTGATAAAATATATGTGCCATCAGTGATATCAAGATAATTAATCACCTCCAAGTCAATTTCAGTTGAAACCATTCATCATCAGTATGATGACGTCAGAGCACCAGGAAAACATAGAAATATTTTAAGTCTTATCAGTTGTGGTAAATTGAAAACTTTAAAATATAATGTTTTGACATTGATTAATGAAGTCAAAATTGATACCTATTAAGATGGTATTGAAACACATTGCTTCAAATAGAATAAAGGTACTAGACCCGCTTCACAGTTGCGGTTTTTTTTATCGCGAAAGGAAACATTAAATTTCTATTTGTATCCATGATACTTGCAAACCCGGGTTTGCATAATAATTAATAGATAGGTCTGTGCTGGTATCATGGATACAAATAAAAATTTGATTTTTCCTTTTGCGATAAAAAAACCGCAAGTGTGAAGCGGGCCTTAATTACTAGTTGCTGTTTCTATAACAACCCTGTCCGTTATAACGTAAGTCATACCCAGGGTCTGACATCACTTTACGGCACAGACAGATTGGCGCCATTTATTGCCACTTTATTCGCAGCGGAAAGAACTTCAGAACCCATTTGTCTGCCGTCCTAAAAAAGAGAACCAAATCAGTCAGGCTTTTTACACTCTTTTTCATGTTAAAGTCTTAACACATTTTAACACTAATTAAATATCCTCCTGAATCTATTTTTGAAACATGTACTTTTTTATTTATGACAGACTACATGTAACGTATAATTAATTATAATTTTCGAACTTATATTTAATAAACTCAGTGTGACTTCCCAACATTATATACCAATATGTTGACAGGAAAACTATAAATGCACTCGATACCCTCGTACAATTTTGTGTTTTTTTACACTACTGAACCCTATTTATTTTACATGCGATTTGCAGCCAAGTTAGTTTTTAGTTCATTTTAACCCACTGCCTCCTGATGTGCCAAGTAATTGGTTCAAATACACAGACTCATAACGACTCAGACAGTGTTAGGTGTTTAATTGGGGAAGCTTTTAAATGATATTTAACTAAAATATCTAATTAATTTATCGTATTATTAAGAGTAATTGAAATTAGAAAACAATTAAAGTTCTTAGGAGAAACCATTAGCGATAAATAAGGTCGATTATCGATTTATTCTGAATCAATTTTCGAGATTACAATACAGAAATATAAATAATATATATGTGTACCGCGCTATTTGACGATTTGCACATTTTCGAGAATGCGCTGTGCTTACTAGCCCCCTAAAGCCGAATGTGGGTTAATATCTTCATTTTATTAATTATGGAATCGAATTCTGATATACGAGTATTGTAGGGCACATACATCCCCCCCCCCCCCATCCCACCAAACCCTCTGCCAGATCATTAAACAGTCATGAAATGTGCAGTATAACAAACTAGTGGATACAACAAACCAAATAGCAGTTATTTATGTAGAAAGTTTCAAAATAATCTTCTTTTAGCATATTGAAAAATATATAAAGATTACTTTGGAAAAATAAACATTGAAGATAAGAAATAAAGGAAAATTACTTCCAACATAATGGCCGTTATGTAGTTTGTTGTATCCGCTAGTCATAATAAAGAAAACTGAAAAGGACACTTGGTAGAGCGCATACCTTCGCTTCCGCTTATAAATGACCTGAAACATCCAATAATCCTTGAGTTATAATTGTTCTTGATCTTTTTTCCTTTGACCCGTTTGCTCCCAAAATCTGATAAACTGATTCCTGGACATTGACCAATCGTTCCACCAAATTTCAGGCAATTTGGTTGATATCTTTTTTAATTACCTTCCGCATCTGCGAAGCTATTAACGCACGATCGGCATTAGGGAGTTAAAACGCGCAGCACATTCTCGAGATTGTGCAAATTGGCTAATGGCTCGGAACATTTGTATTACCAATAATATATTTATTTTCTTTTTTTACAAGAGTTTACCATTATTTAAGGTGTGTATATTGTACATAGTTCACAAGTTAATAATTCATATAACATTTATATATTTGACTTTATTCAAAATGTTTCTTACCAAGAAATAAAAGTACGAAAATTTAACGCGTAAATAGTGATAATATTCGTTGATAATTGATATTGACATGGGATTCACTTAATATACAAATGTCCTGAGACATTATCACATTAAATGAGTATATAATGTTCATCATATGATATCATTATAACCTGAGTTAGTCCCTTCAAACAGTTTAAATTGAGAGAGACGATAATGTCACGAAAATTCTATAACGCCAAATTAATAAGAGTTGATTAGAATAAGTTAATCTGTGTACCATTCCGTCATAAATGTGGTAAGAGATCACCAATATAATATTAGCACATTAATCATTTAGTCTCTTCAAACACATGCATTTATATCACTTAAATATCTTTAATAAGATATAGGTATATAGAGATGCCTTTAATCTATGTATACATAATGTTATATATTATAGTTAGTTTTAGTTGACTTAATTACTATTTATTTTTGTTTTAACATTGAACTTAATTCCCTAGAATTAATTTGACCCGATTTACAAAAGCACAATTTATTGTACTTTGTTTTTGTACAATAACGACAAATTTGAAATATCTATTTCATTACACAAACTAGTTGGGTAAGTTCCGATTTATTGGATGGTTCCACATCTTCGATCACATAAGAAACTAGATTACGTGCACTCGGTAGAGCACACACCTTCGCCGCCGCTTATCTATTTGCTACCAAAATCTAATAAGCTGGTGACTGGAAAATGACTAATCGTCCCACAAAGTTTCATGCAATATGGTTCAATACTTTTTGAGTTATTGAGTTACAAATGACCTTGACCTTTGACCGGGTCGCTTCCAAAATTCTTCCAAATGGTTCCTGGACATTTTTCGATCGTTCCATTAATTTTAAGACAATTTGGTTGACCACTTTTTGAGATATTGAGTTATAAATGGTCTTGACCTTGATCTTTGACCTTTGACCCGATCACTCCCAAAATCTAACAAAATGGTTCCTGTATATTGATCAATCGTCCCACCAAGTTTCATTCAACATGATTCAATACTTTTTGAGTTATAAATGACCATGACCTTGAACTTTGACCGCGTTGCTCCCAAAAATCTATCAGCAGGTCACTGGTCATGGACCAATCGTTTCACTAAATTTCAGGCAATTTAGTCGAGCACTTTTTCAGTTATGCGAAAAACAAGATGATAAATAAATAAAGTCAGATGAAAATATGACCTTCCCGCATTCTGCGAAGGTAACTAGATGATGGGCACTCATAGAGCGCATACCTTCGCCGACGCTTGTAAATGACCTTAACTCCTTAATCTGTTTGCTCCCAAAATCTAATAAACTGGTCACTGGACATGGACCAATCGTTTCACTAAATTTCAGGCAATTTGGTTTAACACTTTTTCAGTTATGCGAATAACAAGATGATAAATAAATTAATTAATTAGTAAATGCCGTCAATAAAATAACCTTCCCTCATTCTGTGAAGGTAATAATATTTATTATACAACTTTTATATACTTTTTATTATATGATCGAAGTTTCGAACTGTTCAATAACTCGGAGGTCAATCTTAGTTTTAATAAGATATTAAGTCAAGTCAAGTGTTTTAATTATTTATCAATTTAACCTCTTATATGTTTAACAGTATATTTATTAAACAGTATATTTATTTAACAGTATATATATATATTGCATTTTATTATTTATAGAAGTATACTTATTTAACTGTTTTTACTTATTTAACATCATATTTAGTTAATTGTCTTTATTTATTTACATGTTTTTATTTATTTCACTGTTTTTATTTATTTACCTGTTATTTTTTTATTTACCGAATTTTATTCATTTACCGGTTTTTATTCATTTACCGGTTTTTATTCATTTACCGGTTTTTATTCATTTACCGGTTTTTATTTATTTACCTGTTTTTATTTTTTTAACTGTTCTCTGATAGTAACCATACAGTTTACATCAATATGCCCAATACTTTCTCAGAACCAAGGAACACAGATAAAGAACAAATCAGATAAATGAAAACGACTCTTTTAAAATCTGCTAGCAAAACTAAAGCGAGAAGAAGACGTGGTTGTTTCAATAACTTTCTTATACATTTTATAATACAGTGTGACACAAAAAAAGAGGGATGAAAGTAAACGCTTATAACTCAAAAAGTAGTACACTTAGAAAGATGAAATGAAAACCACAAGATAGAGTATATCTTCAAAATTTATTAAATCTATAACAAATGCTCAAAATTTCCTCATGTTCTTTCGAGAAACCTCTCTACACTTGCCTAAGGTACCCCTCTGATGCGGCCTTATACTTCTAGCCGAGATTTTGGCCCATATTTTTTCAAGATCATGACGGAAATGCACGCACAGTAACATCTGATACATATATTGAAATGTGAAACATTATTTAAACTGGCAACATTCACCCTCACCGTTGGTTTCAACAAGATGAAGCAACAACTCAGACCTAATTGCCAGAACAAAATTGGCCAACAAGTCGTTGTGGTACCCACAACATCTCTCATCGTATATTGTCTCCCGGTGTGACTTCTTTGAATTTTTTTCTTTAGGAGTCAGTAAAGGAGAAAGTTTTCAGAGCAAAGCCAGATACTATTGAAAACCTGAAGGATACATTCTAAAAATATATTTCATCAATGAATCAATGTAGCGAATTTTGAGAAACGTAGAAATTTGTGTGTTAAGCATCAAGGAGCCCATTTTGAGCATTTGTTATACATTAAATAAATCTTGAAGATAAACTCTATCTTGTGGTTTTCCCTTTCTATCTTAAAAATGTAATTGATTTACAAATTTCTGTTACATAATAACTGTTAACAGCTGTGAAGTGATTCTTAGCTCACTTTACTTAAACTGTCATACATCTGATATTAATTTACTCTGTGAATATATTGTTAGTATTCAATGAGAAAATGTTAGTATTCAGTGAGTATTATGTTAGTATTCAATGAATACTCGTATTTAATAAACAGTGACTCTTTTATTTGATAGTACATCATCTCAATGACTTTTAAATGGAAAAAACATTACTGCTGAAATATATTCTGAAAAGCAGATATATTTTCTATTTACCATCACTATTTATTAGTTTTGCAACTGAATTTAATTACACTAATTAGCTTACAGGTACATTAACTTACGGTAGCAAAGGCAAGCAATACTCCCAATGAACAGTCTTGCCAAATTATTAAATAGAAGTGTCATGCATATTTGGAGATAATTTGCTGTGAGATTTTTAATTGTTATATCTTATTGGTAAAGAATATACAATGATGCGGTAATCTCCTTGAGTACTACAATAATAAATTGAATGAATAATCATCGTATTTGTTTAAATAACATGTTCATTAAAGTTGTATTTGAATACATAAATAAAACTGATGGAACATTTGATGTGATGGCAAAGTTTCAAATACCAAATGAAAATTAAAGCTGGATAAAAATATCAGTGTGTTATAATTACCTCCGCAAATTATGGAAGGTAATGTCTTAGGCTATATTTATTTATTTCTTAGAAGCATGAATTACTAGTCATATAATTTGCTAGTCAATAACAACCTATTGAAATTACAATAGGGCGTTTTTTGTTCATCTGGTAATTGACCTTCAACCCTGTACTCATTTATTTTGACTGCAGGTATAGGATAATATTTATGTGATCGTTCTACCAGTTATCACATTTAGTCACTTATATTTAAGTATGAAAACCTATATTGTTAATATCAATATTATTATAAATATTATATCATAAATATTTTATTGTTAATATCAGTTTTGTTAATATCAGTGTTGTTATTTATTATATTAAAATATTGCAGTTTATGGTAAATCATAGAATACTAAGGTATGTCAGTATACCCAATAGAATTTCCTTTAATTCACCACACTTTTCTCACTGGGTTTCTACTTCAAATCATCCCTAAAAGTGAATTCAATCAATAACTTTCTTTAAATTGATGTCCATTCATCTTCAGAAGTTAGTGTAAAAAGTTATCTTTAATATTTAGAATTTAGTCCCAATGCTTTTAGAATCTAAATGAGCATGTGTATATTTGAATTATTGAGTAACTTATTAATGGATTCTATCAAAATGTTGGTCTTTATTTAATGATATGCATTGCTCTAATGTTAAATATTCTCTATATATCATTTGCAAAATACTTCTCACTTTATTTCCAAAATTCATATTTTATTTATTCAACAAATTCTATTTTCTTTTGTTATCCCAAATTCCTACTTTACCCATTACAAGTATTGAAAGTTATGAAAAGTAATTACAATTATTGCAAATTACTGATCTATTCATTGAAGAATACACAAACCATATCGAGAATTATTAATGCTTTTTCCCATAATAATATCAGAGTGATTAATTTTTGCGAACTTTCATTTATTACAAATCAAATTAGTCTAAGTTACTCTGAGAGAATTAATGGAATGGATATAAACGAACTATATTTTTATATATCTAATGGCATGAGTATATCTTTTATAGTCACATATTATGAATGGAAAGCATATAGAAGATTAAATTTGTCAAAGTAAAACTTCATCATTTTCAATCACCATTTACATTTGTTATGAAAACTCTAACGGCTTGATTATTATGGAGGTATAGAGTTCAAATCTTATAGTATACGGTCTGTAGTTTCATCTATAATTATATTATATATTTCTCTTTCAATCATAGATTCATTTATAGCATCTCCAATTTCACTACTTGTGTTGTTTACTAGCACAATTATCTCCGTGTAATATAATATGATACTATTAGTCTCAACTAATATCTGCGAGTTTAATTAGTTCTCTCAGGTACCTAACAGTTGTTACTATCAGTTACTTGTTTTAATTATAGAAGATTTAGTTGTGCCATATGCACCTGTAAGGTAGAATATATATATATAACTTTCTTAACTGTATAGATAAACTAGAATATTATCTCAGGAGTTAAGATTGATTAATATTCTAAATCTAATTGTATATACTTTAATATGTAATTTTAATAATAAATATTTTAACATAATTTGATAGCTAATGTTTTCATTAAAATGTTATTTAGAAAGTACAATAAAAATAGAGAACACTAATGATAAGAATAAATAAACACTAAGTTATTATAGTTAATTGGTAGGTTGGTTATTTTATAATAGTATCTTTAATAGCCACTTGATGTTACAAATAAGATAACTATTACAGGTCCTCTCCAAGCAGCTTTTTGTTGTTTTAATCAATGAGACTTATGTTTCTCATCGTATTGCTGTAAATCCAATGAAATTTGATAGCATATATCTAATTTTATATGCTTTTAGAATCAAAAATCTACAATGGCCGTTAAATTTCCGAATTGCTAATTTTCAGTCCAAAGAAAAAGAATGTACACTGTTTTATTTTAATGTTAGTTAGGTAGGTATAATCAATCCAATATTAAATATTCTTGTGAAAGTTAAAAATAGGAGAATCATATTTTAGAAATATTTATATACTTTGAGAAATCATTTACAGCTTGAACAGAGTTCGAACATGCATTGTTTGTATATATATATATAATTTAAATTGGAAATCAAAACAAAGAGTGTAGCCTACAATCTTTTTCATACGCATCAGGTTAGTGTTTCGAACAAAAATACAAAGAGTATGAAAATCTTTAAAATCATGCACATAAAAAAAATAATGAATCTAATTTTATGCGGTTTGCAGAGTTGACAGACACTTGGCCGAATGACACTTCACCGAGCGACATTTTGTCGAAGGACAAAATGATAGATGGATAGTTATTATTACTTAGTACTAGTGTAATTCCCATTAAAATTAACGGGTTATCAATAGTAATAGTAAAAAAAGATAAATTAAATATAATTATATCTTAAGAATATACTTAAAAAATATTTATGTAGAAAAAACGTATGAAAATGTATGTATAAAATAATATATGTAAAAAAAAACATTATGTAAAAAATATTTATCGAAAAAAACATTATGAAAAAAACTTTAAATATGTAAAAAAAACATTTATGTGAAAAAAGTCATGTAAAATAATAATGTTATAAAAATGTATGTTAAGAAAATGTTTGTTAAAAATTATGTATAAAAAAAATATATCTAGAGAATATATTAAAGGTCCTCTCCACTCTAAATTAAAAAAAATCTGGAATTGCTTTAAATATGTAGAGCTAAGGTTATATAACATATCACCGTAAGCAGAATTTAAATCAATCAAATATTCTGTTCACAATTAATTATATAAGAAATATTCCCATTTCGCTTTTTTTCATTCTGAGAATCATAAGAAGATAAAGGCCTCATAATTGAGTAGGTATGTTCGTTCGTATATACATAGAACATACCTATTCAAATGCAGTGTTTTAAAATGAACAGTTCTCTAGATAGGAAAAATGTTATGATATATGAAAACTATTAGTAAGAAATAATTAATTAGGTACTTGAATTCGTTATATGGATCCATTATCTTGGAATCAGTTTTGTTATTGTTTTGAATTTGTCGGATCTAGTAGCCTATCGCACAAGGGGCTGTTTCTTTGCTTGAAATTCAGAGGTGTAGTAGAAAGAACGGAAAATAATCTTAAATTACATATTATAATAAAACTATAAAACCAAATTTGAAATGGTTTTCAGTTTTATAATCAGTAACATTAGTTCTAATGAATAGAGTAATGAAAAATTAGAGTGGTGGGGACCTTTAAAAAAAATGAAAAAAATTATGTTGAAATTTTTTTTTTTTTAAATGTATGTAGACAAAAAATAGATAAAAAAATGTGAAAAATATCATGTAAAAATACTATGTAAAAAATGTATGTAAAAAATCTTGGTCTTATAATATAATAACCAATGATAACAAGTTCAAAAGTAGATATGAAGCTTTTTCCCACCTCTTATATTTAGCAAAACATATATGCTTGCAGTTTGTATAATGGATATGTCATATATGTTCCCCACAATTTACCGATTTTGCACAATCTTCAAATATTTGGTCGGTCAAATTTACGCCATATTTACTTTCGGCCAATTGTCCTTCAACCAAATGTCATTCGGTCTCCGCACACAGGTTTGCAAATATTTGATCCTATATAGATCTTAGTTCTATTATATTATTTAATAAACTCCATTTTTTCCCGGAGCCTGAAATGACTTGAATTATTTATTAAATTATTTATTTTAATGACCTAAATAACTTGATAGTTTTGACAATGTGTCTTGCTGTTTCTGTTATATATGTACAACACTAGGTTCTGTATATAGGATCGTTGGATATGATCTTATTATACATGGCACTCTCACATTTTGATATTTTACACATGAAAATTACATTAGCCTAGAAGTATTATCACGGAAAAAATAAACGAGGTCACTTTAAATTTTAGAAGCAAAACCCGTGGAGTTTTCAGTCAATATTTCGATATTTGACAAAGTTGCATAAGATATCACTGCCTCAAAGATGCCAAATAGACAATAGTGAATAGGAAATGATTATATAGATACCAATTAGAACTTTTTTTGAATATTCTTAAATAATTTCTGTTAAATAATATCGTATTAATACAAAATTTACCTTTCGACTAAAGTCCATTCAAACTATGAAGCCAGTCGTCCAGTAATAATAATATGACTTGTATTTCAATTTCTTAAACAATTCTTTCAAAATCTTAGAAATTTAATTTGTATCATTCATTATATCATATGTTTTACAACATTTAACTTAAAATAAATAGCAGTTAGCGTATTTGTCCATCATAACTTCGAGATTATCAAAAACATGATAGGTAGTACCTTTTTATTCCTTTGATAAAACTATTTTGCATCGCAAGCGTGACGAAATATGGGGAAAAGGATTTAAAGTTGTAACTGTATCATTGAAGGTTCCATGATTTTAGCGGCAAGTGTATTGTCAAATTTTCCACAACTATGAGAGTTAGAATATTTTGGTTTGCTTTATTAAGTTTATTTAAAATGTTCATTAACGAGTGTTGGAATTAAACTGAGATATTTCATTATATTTAATCTTCAATCTTGTTTTTGTTATGATATTTCAGATAGGTCATTCATGAAACACTTTACAAATAGGCTCAAGTTATAATATAATAATTTATTATCCCAATGAAGGTTTAAACTGTAAAGCAGTCTCAATAAAAATTAAAGTAAAAAGCTTTATCTAGCCACAGAATCGCTTTACGAAATATTGAGTTTATAACAAAAACTGTCCGAATGCTCCCGGTTCTCCCCTACAGTATTTTTTGTTTGTTTGTTTGTTTTAACAATTTTAATGTCAAATGATTGCTTAGTAGGAATAAAGCATTTGTGTACAATTGTAATGTTCAATAAAATATAATAATGGAAATGTATCATTTTATATATAATTGATTTCTTAACAAATGCTAACGGTAGATGGCACCACAATCAGTGCCATTTGTTTACTGAATACAGCTGATAACTTGTTTTTTATTTTTTAAACTAAATTCATATTTTTTTTAAACTCAGCCTTCTTGTCTTAAAGGACGTACAATTTTCCAATTCATATAATATTTCCACCATTTTGACGCAAATAAAGCTTGACTACTGCATACATAAATTAATTTAATATGAAAACAACAAACATACTGACGTACATACTTCCGCAAGGTGTTGCCACTTTTATTATATACTTTTTATATGAACATTTTAAAAATAAACGAAAATTCATATCATAGTAAATAAATATAGAAGCTACCCAACAAACATATGAATGTCGATTCGATGCCGTTTGCTGTCGAATTCGTAGCGCTAACGGTGGGTATCGACTTAGCAACCATTTCGACTCATAGTAGATATCGGAGTGTCTGTTTCTAAATGATATCTGAATTTACACTTCGAGTAGAAACACGAAAACCAATACATGGTTTTAACAGTATCGTCTTGACGTCGGCATGTCTGTTTCCAAACGATATCTGAATTTATATTTCGACCAGAAGTGCGAAAACAGATACGTAGTTTTAAAAAAATCGTTTCAAATTTGAAAATTCATTTTCTTATCTTCCTGTTATATAATACGTATAGAAATGTAGGAATTATTTTTATTCAATTGGATTGTACCTTTCTATATAACGTACGTTGTGCTCCCTTTAAACTATACCCAATAATTAATACATTTATAGGGGACTACGGCAGTTGACACGCTAGTGCGATTGTACAATGGATCAACGTATAGTAAGCGATATTGAAATGGAAGTGAATGGAAGTGAATCACCAATCAAGTGATTTTTCGATGGCCAGTGCATTTATTGTTATGAATCTATTCTAAACTGCTTATTGTAAATAAACCGCGAGGGGTTCCTGAAGCTGTCTTTGGAGAAGGGGGGTGGCGTCCCTTGGGACTCAAACTGTTGTAATTTGGATATGTATTGTCTATTTTATGTTTACCATGTGTATAGTTTTTTTAACTCTCCATGCAGTTCTAGAGGATAGCTCTAGGGTTACGCTCCACAATTACGTACGAGGTCTTAGATTTTGTGTTATGTAGGCTCATAGACTTCATTTACTAAATTACCTCTTCATTTTCATCTTCCATCCTTGAGTGCAGCCACCGGTGCTTGTGACCATTTTTGTCACATTCCTCGGTAAGTGACAGCATTCACGGAGTAGTTTTTCAGCATCCATGAACGTCGTGACTTTGTCCATGGAGCCCCTTTCCTTTCTGACTGCTTCTTCCAGTCCCTTCTATTTATTTTCCTTTAGACGTCAGAGACATGGCCTTTGGTTCCGAAGCAGACGTTAAACCTATACTAAACGTAAATAATTAAAAGTTGATGGGATCCCAGCTAACAATATCCTCTCTGTCCCGCGTGGGACAGAGGGGGACATCCCTCGCTAGCGAGGGACGTGGGATTTCAGACGTCTCCAGACGTCTGAAATCCCACGTCTTTCCAACGTCTGAAATCCCACTCACGTCCCACGTCTTACACAAGCGGGATGTCCCTCTTCTGTCCCACGTCTTAAATCCCACTCACATCTCCGTCTTTCCCACGTGGGATGTCCCTCTCTGTCCCACGCGGGATGTCCCTCTCTGTCCCACGTGGGATGTCCCTCCCTGTCCCACGCAGGATGTCCCTCTCTGTCCCACGCGGGATGTCCCTCTTTGTCCCACGTCTGTCCCACGTGGGATATCCCTCTCTGTCCCACGCGGGATGTCCCTCTCTGTCCCACGTCGGTCCCACGTGGGATGTCCCTCTCTGTCCCACGCGGGATATCCCTCTCTGTCCCACGTGGGATGTCCCTCTCTGTCCCACGCGGGATGTCCCTCTCTGTCCCACGCATAATGTCCCTCTCTGTCCCTCGTCTGTTTTACGCGGGAAATAGTACGCGGGATGTCCCTCTCTGTCCCACGTCTGTCCCACGCAGGATGTCCCTCTCTGTCCCACGCGGGGTGTCCCTCTCTGTCCCACGTGGGATGTCCCTCTCTGTCCCACGTCTGTCCCACGCGGGATGTCCCTCGTCTGTCCCACGCGGGAAAAAGTTATACCAAAAAGGTATATCTATCTCAAGCTTTATTTACGTATCATAACTAGGTAGGTATTCATAAACAGATGTAGGTATATACTATCTAGGTAGGCATTGATGAATAATACTAGGTAGTAGGTAAGTAGGTACGGATTGATCAACACTACCTAGTAGGTATACTAGGTAGGTTGGTATTGGTACTGGTGGGTATCTAGGTAGGTATAGTTAAACAGTTATAGGTAACTAGATAAGCATTGATAAACTCTAGTAGATAACTAGGTAGGCATTGACAAAAGGTTGTAGGTAACTAGGTAGGTATTGATGAATACTAGTAGGTAACTAGGACCTAGATTGATATTGATGAATAGTAGTAGGTAACTAGGACCTAGATTGGTATTTATAAACAGTTGTAGGCCACTAGGTAGGCAATGTTAAACACAAGAAGGTAACTATAATCAGGTATTGATAAGCAGATGTAGGCAACTAGGTAGGCATTGATAAACACCAGTAGGTTATAACTATAGGTAGGTATTGATTGACAAACAGTAATGTAGGTAACTAAGTAGGTACTGATAAATACTACGTAATAGGTAAGTAGTGATAACCACCAGTAGGTACAGATTGGTGGTTACCACTTGTAGGTTACTAGGTAGTTATAAATAAACTCTAGTAAGTAACTAAATAGGTATAAGGTAATGATATCACCAGAAGGTAACTATAGGTAATATTAATTAACAGTTATAGATAATTAGGTAGTTAATAACATTAATTAACATTATCAATACAAATATTAATAAATAACTTTATACACATTCTTATCATTTACATTAAAAAATAAAAGATACCAAAATGTAGAATATTAAATTATATTTATTTAAATTAATTTTAAGAAGCACGCAAGTTATCAAGTTGCATAAACATCATTTCAATACTACTTCTACCATGTCCAGGATGGCTGAGTGGTAGAGACGCAGGCTTCAATAGTACATCACACTAGAGTCCTGAGTTCGATTCCCGAGATGACCACTACAATTCTTTCTCCATTTCTTCCCATTTAATTTGTATATAACAATATGTAATATTAAAATAAATGATATACAGCCAAATGTACATATACACTATATGCAATATGGTAAGAAATTGCAATAATGAGTAGTATGATCTTTATGTATATACCCCAATTAACCGAAGTAGTTTGAGCCAAAAGAGAGATATGTCCCCCATGCAGAGGGGGACATCCGCACTCTGTCCCACGTCTTGCAGAGGGGGACATCCGCACTCTGTCCCACGTCTTGCAGAGGGGGACATCCACACTCTGTCCCACGTCTTGCAGAGGGGGATTTTCCCACTCTGTCCCACGTCTTGAATACTCACTCTGTCCCACGTGAGTCCCACGTCTTATTTCCCTCTTCCCTCTATAGCGAGGGACATCCGCACTCTGTCCCACGTGGGTCCCACGTCTTGAATCCCTCTATAGCGAGGGACATCCACACTCTGTCCCACGTGGGTCCCACGTCTTGAAAACGGAGTGGGGTAAGACGTGGGACAGGTGGATGCCCCCCTCTGTCAGAGGGGGACAAGACGTGGGATTAGACGTCTTGCAGAGGGGGACCCCTGTGCAAATGAAGAGGGTTAGACGTCTCCAAGACGTCTGATGTCCCCCGCCCCACGTCTTGCCCCACGTCTTAAATCCCACTATAGCGAGGGGTATCAGATGTCTTAAGACGTGGGACAAAAAAAGCTTTTGGTTAGCTGGGATATTTAACATGTTCTATTTTAGAGTACATTCTGTGTTATCGGACGGTTCCACATTTTCGAATATGTAAGATATAAATATATTAATTATCATTATTCAATTCTTACTTAAATTGGTATCCATGATACCAGTACGTAAAATACAAGTTTAGAAATAAAAATCAATACCTAAATAATTTTTCTACGTAAAATGCGGAAACCCATATCCGATAACTTGAACTTTCACCTAGTGCCAAAAGCTGCAAATGAGACGATTAAAATTCAGTGATTCACATTATAGATAATTAAAATTAGAGTTGTAATCGAACTCATTAAATCTATATATAATGATCATTATTTAACTTTTATTTCAATTGGTATCATACCTTCAGCTATTAAATTAAATTGTAGTTAAATAATAATAATTATATTTTCCTTTATCACGTGTTCGAAAATATAGACCCTATTAATAACTTGGAACATAAACCCTACTGCTAAAAATATTTCACAGAACACGAAATTCCTGTTTGTTCAATGTAACACAATTATATAAGTCAAAATATCAAACTAATTACTCAAATATTATGACCTATATTTACTGAGTGAGAGTTAATCAATGGTCAAATTTTAATTAATGCATTCATTACTTTGAACTTTCATCACACAGCTTTCATCTGTATTCTAAATCGAAGCCTCAAAACATTTTCTTTAATTTGAACTCAAAGAGAACGAAATTTTTAAGGAGTTACAATTATATAAAAATTTGACCAACTCATTACTATATTTGTAATAAGAAAAAGTTGTGATTTTGGTTATAAAATCGGTGCTTGCCTGTATTGTTTTATTTACTCTAAGAATATCTTCAAGTATCTCCGAGTCACTTAATATCAAAATTTTTTTTAGGTACGTGCATCCATGGTGGCAAAGCTACAGAGGTACAGGCACGAGGACGGAGGGACCCACGAACGATACCTGGACGTATCACTTCATTTCTTCCCATTTAATTTATTTATAACACTATGTAACATTAATCGAATTGATATGCATCTAAACGTACAATACGTTATTTCAATGAAGTAAGAGTTTTCTATTTTAATTTATTTATTTATTGGATGCAAGTGGATATCGTTTCGAAGCATATTAGATATATAATTAGGCGTCTGTTCGATGCAGAATCCCTATGTATGTTGTATGTCGTAATTTATCTATCTATTCAACGCTGTTATAACGGTATCGCTTCGATGCCAAATATACTTGATATGATGCGGTTTAGCGGTGCAAACGGATATCGGATTGATGTCTACTTGATGTCACCATGTCTAATTTGTTACTGG